>JAQFVV010012446.1:6404230-6915951 GCA_028023455.1 Epiperipatus broadwayi
TTCAAATATTTTTTGGGGGAATTTAACTGTAAAATTAAGGCTGTTTTACAAGCCATGACATCACTTTGTCTTCTCCTATATTTTTGTTTAACATATTGAGTTGCCAAGTTGAGGGGCCTAATATTGTGAGGCCTGGGGTAGCTGCCCCTTCTGTTTACCCCTCTTCAAGGTTTAATTATGATGTAAATAAAAGAATGAATACAAATATTTCCATGTAATAAGTAGAGATATATTTAGCAATCTTGTGTTGCTAGGTAACTGTCAATTAATACTGACACTCCCTAAGCAAAAGTATTTTCTCTAGCTTTTTTTGTCTTCTAATTAAACTCGAATAAAAAAAAAACCATTAAGTGCTTGAGAAAATAGTTTAATTTAGAATTGCCAATAGTAATTAATAGTTACCTAGCAATATCACTGCTAAATATATATCTCTAATTATGGTACAGAAGTATTCCCGATCATTTCTCTGTTTACATCATAGTTAATTCATGATAATATTTAATCTAATATATATATACTGTATGTATGTGTATTTGGGTTCGCTTTAAACATTTATTTATATATTTATTTGCGAATTATTATTTGTTTGTGTTTAATTTTGTATTCCTTTGTAAATCTAATAACAATTGATGTAGTTTCTGACAAAAATCTAATAGTGTTTCAGTATGAGAGATCAAATAAGGAAAGTGTTGTAAGTGCCAATTTCTATCATGCAAACTTTCCAAATGCATTTTGAATCGATAACAATGTGGGGTAGACAAATGGTTTATATAATTAAAAAAAAAAAAATTGCATTTAACAAATAATCTTCTTCTCTTAAATCTAAAATATTTGTTTTGTTTTTAATTGTGCTGTAATCTATTTTAACTTGTAGTTCTCTTTCTATTTTTGTTCTTGTAGGTATAATATAGAGCTGTATTACAACTATTTATTTTCCTATATTTTTGGTGTTAGAAATTATACCAAATTTTACTTCTCTGTAACAAAATATTAATTTGATTCTGCTATTAAAGATGAATACAATATTAAACTTGGGTTCTAATACTGTAGACAGCGATGCATATATATAATAAATCTGGTTTTGCACAAAGCTAAATGGTTCATAAATGTAATAGTCCAAGTTTATCTACACCTTGACCTTCAATTTGCTATCAAAGGAATCTATATTTTACTTATAGGGATTGCCATGACAACAAGTTGAAAAATTTGTGGTGTAGATAAGCTTGGGATGTTATCATGTGATATATATTTTCTATGATAATTTTATTTAGTAAGTTTGAGCGATGAATATTGAGCCAGATAATATATAGACAAGTATAATAAAATAGTTTTATTTTTCTGTCTGAAGATATGAATTATTTATCTAATTGAAATTTTAACATCATAGATGGCAGAATATATATATATATATATCATGCATCAGCATCCATTGACAAATGAGTGCAACCATTCCAACTTTAAGAGAAAAATAAAATATAAACCATCAAAACAAAAATAATAATAGTAGTAATAATATTACATTAGAGATAATTTTGTGATGATTATTTAAACCAATCTGTGAGTCACAAATATGTCTTCCTACAAAATATCCTGCTGCCCTTTTCTGTTTATTTGATACTTTATGATGCTCTCTTTCAACTTCGCCTGCAGAGAACCTTTCTAAAATATTTTAAAATCTTATCTCATTATAGCTCACCAGTATATTGTATTCTACACCATATCTTTCTGATGAAAACAATTAACACTGCAGTTCTTTAGAATATCTTTCAAATAATCCTTATAACGTAAGTGGAGATCTTCTTCTCCCACAAAAAGAATGCTTAAGTTTATGTTCATAATGAAGTTACCTAATCCATCTTTTTGTAATATAATACTTTATTCTTTTGATTGAAGAGGTATATAATTTTAAAATTAGAATTTTAACACAGTAGACAGTAGAAATGATATATTTTTTTTATAGTAAATTCATAAATTTAGATATTGTGAGAATAAAGGTATTTCCTTTTTCATTTTCTATTTCTTGGTTTTCATAAACATAATGAATCAAACTAATAATTTTAGAATATTTTAGTATTTAGTTGAGCAAATAACTGGTATATTTTTAAAATTTTGCTACTCAACAAAAAATAAATAAATTTATCCTTTTTTAAAACAATTATTTCAAATATCAAACACATTATGATTTGATATATATAGAGATAGATATTTTTCAACTTTCGCTGAACTTATTAAGTAAATTTATATTAATTAGACAAAATCTTGAAAGTGGGAAAAAGGTTAAGTAATATAAAGTATTATTTGCCCTATTGAATTTAATACGGATACAAGAACTAACGATTCCTGAATCAAAGGTCAAACTATTACTTCTGATACTTGAATAACACATGATCATCCAAGTAACTAGCCATTCAACTATTTTCTATATGATTGAATGCACTGATAAAATGATGGGCTCAAGAGCTAAAGGTTTCTGGATCTAAACTCAACTTGTCATTTCTGTTTGAACATCACATGACCCCCCAAGTAACTTATCATTCCGTTATTCTCCGTGTGATTGAATGCAATGGTAGAGTGATGGATTCAAGAGCTAAGCTCAACCTGTCACTTCTGATGCTTGAATGGCTCATGACCTCCCAAGTAACTAACCAAACTTTATTAATAAAGTTTTTATTAGTATTGTTAAAGAAAAAATTATTACAAGTGTAATTTATTTGTTATATAAATATATTTTAAATGTTAAAAAAAAAGTTAAATATGTAATGACAATAATAATTATGGCTCACACACAAGTATTTATTATTTTAATATATATATATGTTTATAGTCATGATGTTCAAGTCATGAAGATAGTATTGAAGCATGTATCGAGCAAGTTACAACAACGACCAGCAGCTAAAGCCATAAAGTAAGTTGTTTTTTTTTGTTTTATACACACTTAAACTTTAATATTTATGCATTTGTATTTAAACTCATTCATCATCATCATCAACCATTATCAATCCACTGCAGGATGAAGGTCTCTCCAAGTTCAATCCATCTTCTCCGATCTTTAGCTTCTCTTCTCCACACAACCCCTGCACATTTTCTTATTTCATCCATCCATCTTCACACAGACTTATATACTTGTGTGTCTATATAATAATTTTTTATTGTTGTCTTAAACCTACATTAATCATCCACAATTTATTAATAATTATATACAGAAATGCATAAACTTATTTTTTTAATAATAAATAGTGTATATGTGAAAAATTTTGCAAATACTTTAATTTACATAAATAAAAATTTATTAAATTTGAAAGTTTGCAACTAATTCAATTAATTAAAGTCCTTTTTATGCCTGAAGATTTGTGATGATGATATTGTAGATGTTATAATATGTTGGACTATTTCTATCATCTATCATTAAATGTTGAATGTCTAGAAAATTTTAATCTTTATTTAAACTTTTCAAATACAAACAACTGTTAGTAATAATATACAAATAGATAACAGAGGTTAATAGACTACACAGTGTTTTGAGTGATATTATTTTCCGTTCTTCTTCAGGTGTTGCTGACCTGACCATGACAATATTAGCGTAGGAGTCAAACCCCCACCTTTAGATTCTTGAATATCGAATTTTAAGGCAACGCTCTAACCAACTGAGAAACATTGTGTAGTCTACTAATATATTTTGTATATTTGTGTGTTATTACTAACAGTTACTTATATTTGAGAAGTTTAAAATTTTTCAGACATTCAACATTTAATGATAGATGATGGAAATAGTCCAACATATTATAGCAATTACAGTTCTTTTAATTTAATATTCATAAGTATCTTTTAATAAACAGTGAAGCTGTGATATCCATTGTATTAATATAAACCACTTCAATTATACACTATCAAAATAAGAAAACGACATTAAAATTAGTGAAGTTAATCAATTGTACAACTTGCAGCAGCCATTATTTTATTTCGTAGTGTGGTATTTTTTTATTTTTCTCATGTGTCATAGCACCAGCCAGGAAACGAACCTGCTAACCCGGGACAACTGCTTTTAAGGCAGCTGTGCTGACCTCTCGAAGTGCGATATTTGTTCACATTTAAAAAAAAACATTAAAATTAATAAATTTTCTAATACAATTGTAGCCATTTTTCTGTCTCAGAGCTCAGTAAGCAGTCATATTTATTAGTAACATTTCTTCAGTTTATGTTAAAAGCACATACATTTTATTTTCCACTTTATTATTCTTTTTGAATTTGATATACAATATTTTGCATAATAAAAATGTTTTTTAAGTATAATGCTAAAAGTTTTACGAATTTGTAAAGTCGATACAGACTTAAAAATGTCAATACAACTAGAGAGAGAGTAGTTTGCTAATAATGAGACTGCTATTAATATTTCTATAGAAAAAAATTTATTGAAGAAATATAATATTGTATAGAATGTATTTAATTACAATGAAAGTTGGAATTTTGCTTTTTGTTTTGTTTAAATAATTGGCTGAATGAATGTTGAAGGAGTGAACATACACACGGTAAATATATAAGTAAATGTGCCCTCTCAATTTATTATTAATAACTACATTATTATTATTTTTTAATTTTATTTATATTATAATCTTAATATATATATATAAAAAAGAGTCTATATTATGTATATATATATGTGCATGTTGAAAGGTACTGTATTCTTGCAGGTCAATAAATAATATGTATTATATTGTAATCAAAATTTATCAACAAAGTGTGAGCTATTGTACATAATGTATATGACGGAAACTTGGAACAAAATATAGTGACTGTCTCAGCTGCACTTTTCTATCAGTCTTGTTTAGGGTTTTTTTCTGACATAAATTTCTATTCTTATTGACAATTAGAACTTCAAAATTTACTATCACATTTTGCTAAGAGTTTTAATTGTGAGAACTGATCCTACTTTATGTTAATTTACTGATCTAATAAAATCTCTTATTCCTATAATAATAAGTTATTCAAAATGTTTTTTATCTTTATATCTACAGTATATATAAGAAACATTTCACTAAATTATGTATTAGCAATATTTTTTCTTAAAAATAAATATAAAGTGTGTTATTTGAATATGTAAGATTGAAGTATATCTCTGTATTTACAAATATAGATTCGAAGCTAGAATAGGCAAACTTCACATGTATGGGTCTCCTCGGCAAGGCCTTACGCCACAGATGATTAGCTCTCCTGGTCTGGAAAGAGAACAGAAGGGGGCCGCAACTCAAGTACTATTAAGCATCCTATTTGAGACAAACCCTCTAGATAAACTTTGTGATCAGAGAGTGAATGTAGAATCCAGCCCACTAGAGGTCATTTATGACGCTGTAAGTTTTGTGACGATGTTAATTGAATATTTATTCCTTTCAAATTATTTTTGCAAAATATTTTGTTATTTGCAAAAAATTACTTAATATTAGTATTAAATACTGCCTATCACTTTACTAGTAATGGTAAATAAAAAAGAAAATCATATAATGTTACAATACTAGTCAAAAAATAAAATTTTACTCTTCTTTTTAATTCATTTTTTTCATAAAAGATAACATCTGCATTGTCAAGTAATTCATAAAATATAATTTGACAATGCAGAGGTTATCTTTTATGGAAAAAAAAATGAATTAAAAAGAAGAGTCAAAGAAACACTGATGATAAATCTTCTTGAACCTGAAGCCATCAATCTTGTGACGACATCCTTTGATATAAAAGGTGATAATTTTTGAAGAGAATTATGGAAAAGCTATATTATTTTGTATATATATAAGATTTGAAATACAGGCATTCTTATACCTGGAGCTTAATTGTAAATATAGGAGATTTGAACTCAGACTTTCAAGCCACCTTCAACTATTGACACTATCTCATACTACTGATACACATATCCACACACATGTATAAAAGATAATCAATCACCAGCATACGTATTTCATGCTGAACCAGCACTCATCAGTTAGTCCAAATTATCATCTCCCACACATATATATATAATCAGTGCTCAGTTTATATTAAGATAGCAAATCTTTATACTTAATGGACAGGTTTCAATCTACTCCAACTCTTCAGTCATCCATATCATTGAAAATCTGGTGATGGAATGCCCAAATCGTATACATGAGGGGTCAGAGTGACTTGAGGTCAACATGGGCATAACAACAATATTGGCATTAGCATGGGATTTGGGTATTCCATTATTAGATTTTCAATGATATGGATGGCTGTAGTGTAGGAGGGTGGAGTAGATTGAAGTCTGTCCATTGAAGTATAAAGATTTTCTATCTTAATATAAACTGAGCACTGATTATATATGTGTGGAAGATGATAATCTGGACCAACTGATGAATGCTGGTTCAGCATGAAATATGTATATTAATGATTGTTTATCTTTTCTACATGTGTGCGGTCATGTGAATCAATAGTACGAGATAGTGTGGATAGTTGAAAAGTGCTTGAAATCTGAGTTCAAATCCCCTATATTTATATATTGTTTGTTATCTAGCTGATTTTCACGTGAAAAGGTCTATGTGGTCATGAGAGAATTTTAAAAAATTTTGTTTTTCAACTATTATTGTAATGTTATATGATTTTTTTTTAATATTAGTATATATTTTTTATTGTTGTACTTAATTTTGACATTAAGTTAGCTAATAATTGTATAGTATCTAGGGCCTTAATATCTTTCTATGTCATCTTCCTGTTTCAGTTCTTTTTAGAACAAATCGCAAAGTGAAATTCCAGAAAATCATTTATAGATTTAATGTTATAAATAATATAAAGTGAAAAAATGTGGATGATTTAAGATAATGTATAGTCTGTATAGTTAGTTACCCGATTATTGGCTGAAAAATTGGTGTTTAATTATTCTTAATGAGTGAATAGAAACGAAAGAAAAATATATAAAAAATTTCATATTTAAACTGTAATTAACTTGTTTGCTGAATTATGTTCAGTTTGTTTATCATTTGTTCGTTGATGTTGATATTGTATGAGTGAAAGATAAAAAGTAGAACAAGAACAAATAGATAAACTGTTGCAGAAAGTTATAATCTTCTTCATTGTGGTTTTGAAGTGGTGAAAAATTCAACGAGGGATTCTTTTCCCAAGGATTCTTCCCCTATACATCAGAAAGCCCAAGTAGGAAACTGAACAGGACGCCTCGATCTTTAGTATTATTTTTTTTTTTAAGTCTCAAGGGTTGTAAAAGTAGAATGGAATTATAATATTAACTTATGGGTGTTAATTAGAGAAAATCAGTAAAAATAATATAGAATTATAATACTTGTCTGTGTGTGTTGATTAAATAAAAACTATAAAAGTAGTATGAAATTATATCACTATCAACCGCACACAGCTAGGAGTATGAAGCCATGGAGCTTTGAAAGCGCTAAGCTTTAAATAAACTATTAATAAATATAAAATCTTTAACAAGCGTTAAAAGTGCATAATTATTGATATAATACTAATCTACATGCATTAGAGAACAGATTGTAAAATTAGTTCATATATTTGTTCTTGCTCTTTCTGCAGTAATCTCTGAAGTTAATTAGCTAGATTTAATCGGTTTAATCTAACTTCTGTAAAATGAAATTTCGTTATGTGGAATGATTTTTAAACGTAGGCAAAACTCTCCATACAGTAGCACCACTCAGTGCAACCCAGAGATTATAGTGATTGTGGTTACTAAAGAATCAAAGACACTAAAAAGTATGGATGCTGAACTGAGTTCAAATCTATACAACTATGCAAACTAATGAGCTTGAATTGAAAACATTATTGTATTTTCATTTTAGATTCAAAGCTTTATAATTAGCTAATAAGGTAAAAGGTGGTTGCTGGAGGGTTGCATTAGATCCTAAGATCTAGGTGCAGCGCTCTCAGATCCAAAGCTCCTCATTGATGAAAGCCACAGGCTAGAAACTAGTCTGGGGATATTGGATGGGTAGGCACTAGATAGGGATTTTATGCACAACCTTCTGCATCCATAGATTACTCTGGCTTGCATTGAATGGTGCTACTGTATCAAGAGATTTGCCTTTGTTTAAATAGCTTGTGCAGCATAAAGAGTGGTGATCATGTGATGTTTAGTGGAATAATTCTTCTGGATAACAACTAATTTTTTCATTGTGTTTAATTAATCTTCAAACCTTATTATCTCTGCTTTTAATTACACCTAATTAGTTTTTGCTGTTTATTTTACTTTTTATTTTGTAATATTTTAAATTCTATTTGCTACCAATTTTTAAAGTAGGAATTTATTGCCAAAGAATTATGATAAGATAAAAGTCCAGCATAAAGCAATTGATGATTTTTGTCACTTCAGTAGTAATGAATATACCTTAAAGAATAAAGTTTAAAATTATTTTTACTTTGGAATTTCTCTTTTTTTAAAAAAAAAAATATTTAGGAACATTGGCTAAGAATTAGTTTAAGAAAAATAAAAGGAAGTAATGCTATTGGAGTAAGCCATATATAAAATCTTTCTAAATAAGCTACTATCGTTGGCAGCAAAAACAAACTTTTGAGATATTGTATCTGAGTTATAATTCAAGGCACAAATAATGATTCCGATTCAAGTTTTTTTAAATTTCAGATAAATTATGTAATTTATTATATAAGATTATAAATCCCAAAAAATTGAAGACTAAAAAAGAAATAGAATAACTATGAATGATCTTAATAATCTTAACAATTAATAAGTCATTGAAAACTTGAAGATCTAATTGCAAACATCATTTTTCGTTGTAGAAATTCTATTTGCACGGTAGCCAAATGTTAATATGGAATACAAAAACAGCTGTCCATTGCTATCTGGTTTAGCTGAATAATCAGTGATTACCCAATGCATATCAAATTCCTATCCTTAGTATTTAAGTCCCCACTCTCAGATCAGTTTTTGTCTTTAGCAATGAGACTATCTGATTTGAAGTTGGAAGGAATTCTAGCATGCATCCAGCAAATATCTTTAACTCCATTCCTTCCAACTTTCAATTCCAGGTCAGTTACTGATCTGAGGATGAGTATTTAAGGTTAGTGATTTTATACCTGTCTAGTAAATAGTGATGAGTCAAGCTTACACCAGGGGGCACTAGGATAGAGAACTGTACTTGTATTATCTTACTGTTGAAGCTAGGAATTTGATTTGTTGTTATTGTTAATAAGATTTGGGTGTAGTATAGTTAAACCTAAAACAGAATATATAACCTTTACTGAAAATATGATATATGTGATTCCGTATTGGAAAATTATTTTAATATTAATTGAAGTAAAATTGTTGTTTTTTTGTAGATTTTTTTTTTTGGGGGGTAGATGATTTTTGGATTTAACAATTTTAGAATAAAACTAATACATCATGTTTTACATCAAAAATGAACTGATATTTTTTAATATGAGATAAGGAATGAAGAAAAAATCCCTACTCACTAGACTTTCTATTTGCCAGATGGTGAGGCTAACCAGTCGGTTAATGGATATATAGCTAAAAATAGTTAGATATTCATGTATCAACTAATGTTGGAATGATTATCTGGGTTGGCTATGAAATGTCTATGTAAAAGAAAAATTGTATGCTTGATTAGAATCTGAAGTAAATTCCAAATTTACCTTTTCTTGACTTGAACTTAGATCATAGGTTTTGTCACACGACCATTGCATCATGAAATGAGACATATATATGGATATGTGTATCTATATATGTCATTTCAGTCATCTGTTTATTATTATTTACGTTTTGTGAATCCATTCTAATATTTATCATTATTTTATTTGGATATGTATTAAATAATCTGTTATTGAATGAAGTTCTCTTTAATTTTTTTTTATCAAATCAAATGTAAAGTTATAATTGAAAATAGCAAATTAAAACTTGTACAAGTACTTGTTATTTACAGATAAATATGGATGAATCAATTTTCTACCAGATACAGATGTATGTACATATATCTAGATTGATAGATAGATGGATGAATTGATGTGTGTCTATTTATATGTGAAGAAAAAAAATAGATCAAGGAAAGAAATAATTGCTTGTTGTAATTTTATATATTTCAGAATACTATAAATCACCTGGTAGATGTCTTTAGACCACCCGAATCAGTTCAGCTTAAACAGTGAGTGTACACTTTGTGTGTGTTTATTTTTTATTTCTATATTTTATTAATAGAATTTTTAATACAAATAATTGATTGGGTTTTGAATATATAAAGGAAGATTAATAATTGATTTCTGTAAAGTAAAATACATTTAATAGATTTTTTTTCATTGGGGGGGAGGCTATTACAAAGATTATCTACAGATCTTTAAATTTTACTTTATTTAGTGTCTTTATTTGTTATACAGCAAGGAGTACTAATACAAATATGTATATATTTTGCTTAAAGTACTAAAAATAGAGATGTTAACACTTAAAATGAATCTAAATCTGCGAAAACATATTTTTACATGAGGAGTAATAAATATTTTTAAGTTTTCAAATAATATTACTTAAAGATTACAATGTTATTTTATTGACAGTTTGTGAAACGTTTTAAATCTAAAACTTAAAATTTTGAAGTGCCGAAACATAATAGTTATTGTACAGAGCTCTTTGAGAATGTTTCGATAATAAGAACATCTTGCAAACGTTTTTTTTTTAAGCATTTTAAGTGAGGAAAATAAAAGAAGCAAATCTTAATTTTTTAATTTCTATGTAACTGCTGGGTTCTTATCATTTTGTTGCAGAAATATTGTTTGTTTCCACAAGTAGCTGACGATATATAAATATTTGTAGAAAATGAAATGAGTATGTTCAATGTTCAGAATTGTTTTTTATCTGAGTTACATTCGTAAACAGATACTGAGTAGCAGGCCTTTGGGAATGTTTTAGTTACTACGGTTGTAGTTAATTGAACTTTTTACAATACAAATTCAGAAATGTTCAACATAAAGTTTATTAAATAGTACATGTGGTAAATAATCATTGAAAATTTTTGTATCATTCATTAATTTTATAGAATTTGGATTAAAAAAATAAAAAATAAAATAGCTTTATTACTAGTGTCAGAAGTTTCAGAACTGAACACAATCAAAAGACTTTTAAGACCCAGAATCTGCCATTCTACCTCTGTACCAAAATATGCAGGGCAGAAACCGCATTCAGAATTTTGTTCAAAAAATTTTACGGATTTTATTTTTTAGCTTTCAGGTTTAAATGTCATGTGAGTCGTTTTCTTAACTTTGGTTTTAGTTTTTACTAAAATGATATAGCAAAATGTAACTAGTTTTAATCTCTTGATTATACATTCTGTCTATCACCGAAATCTATTTCACACTTCCTTTTTTAACAGTTCCCAATAAAAGGGATCTTTATCCTCTTACTGCATGTTTTTTTTATGTCAAAGTCTTATTAATATATATATTGGGAAGCAATGCTATAAAATAATGTTTCAGTTAGTCAAAGTCATACCAATAATAAAACATTATTTTATAATACGTGTGAGAAGGCAAACATAAGCTTCTCTTATTAAGTACTATGTTAAAAATGTTATGAATAGACAGAATTAAATTGATTTATACCTCAAAAGTCAGCATCGAATTGACTGCGCCTAATAATAATTTTCATAATGGAAGAAAAACAAAAATTTTATGAATAAAAGATTATTTATTTTTAATAAAATTATATTATTTGGCTTATAAATAATCATAGCTTCATGTGTTTGAAATGGAAACGAATGTTACTGTAAGCTTCCTGTGAGCTATATGTAAACTAATACGTTAATAAATGAAACGGGTAAAATGATGTCACGTATTCTTTTAAGCTGTAATGGTATTTAAATATTTATTTATTAATGTATTATAAGGCAGAGCATGAAATTCGAATATTAACATGATTTAAATACAGCGCAAATTATTCTGAAATTGCAGTTAAACATTCAGAAGGTAAAGGTAGGGCCTTGTTTTAACAACTCGGAAATACCAAATGAAATGTCAAAGTTAGTGAATGTACCTATAAATGTTAAGTGATTATAACTTCCTGTGAAATTATGATTATTTATATCTTATATATTCAGTTATTTAATAATAAAATTAAAAATGCTTAATATTTTCTAAGTTGTAGAAATTACAATATACTTTTTTACATGATGCGATAATGTAAAATATTGAAAATGAAGCTGTTTATGTAATAGAGCTGCTCAACACGTATATACATACAGAAGAGCACAAAAGAACAATGACAACATTTCAATATTTCTCGAACATAAGAAGCAGGCCGGTCATAGGTTTGAACCCTTCAACCCCAAAATTGTATGCACTGAAACTAACGACTGCAAAAGGAAGATAAAAGAAGCGTATTTTATCGTCAACGATAGTAGACGCGACACATGTTTCATTATCTCCAGAAAATGAACAAGTTGATTAATTTACATACATTACCATTTAACAATACCACAACAATGATTTAAAATTTTATTTTAGCTATGATTATGAGGGATAACACCTCAAAAGCGCTTATCCTACATTGATTTATTTTGATTGTTTGCTATTAACAGTTTCTTCGCCCAGTGTTTTAAAGTGCTTGTATATACTAATATATAACTTTGTGAAGCAGTAAATCTTAGCTTAAGATTGTGCTTCATGTTTCTACCTACTAACCCGTATTCAAACCCCTATATCTCATTCCGCTCCTTTTGTCGTGTATATATATTTCATGTATATATTTGAGATACGCGCCTAAATTATAAAATTTAATGTTTCAATAACATGTTTTAAAATTATTATTAATTCTTTTTATTAATTATTAGTTCTTTTTTATTAAAGTATTATAGATGTGGCTCAAATATATACATAGGAGCAAAACTTACTAACAAAATATTGATGTTTTTAAATATTTATTATATGTCATTTTTGGCTTTTTCTTTTTAAAATGCTTGTTTTTCTATTAAACTATATATTTTTTATAAAATCCAATATGGAAGATGTGACTGTTGTAATTGTCCAAAAATAATTAAAGGGAGGTATTTTTTTAATTAAAGTTTTACTTAAAATAACTGGGATTAAGTAGATTAAAGATTTTCTTTTGTTGAAAACATGTCAAATCTATTTCTAATCTGGAAATAGATTTGAATTTATTTTTGGACGTTATCTTACAATTGCATCTTCAAAAACAACTGATAAAAGAAAAAGTATAAAATGATTGAATTTTGAATCACGGAGATTAACTACTATTGAAAGAGATTAGCTACTTTTAGAGAGAGGTATTATAAACATATTTCATTTTGCTTGAAACTTACAAATGATGTAGCAGTAAATCCACCACTCTTCAGCGGCCTCTGCCGCTACCGTAATATCCTGCTGCCCTGAAATGAAGAAAGATCTAAAAAGAACTTTAGAATGCTAATAAAAGTTTGCCGTCGTCAAGAAGAATTCATTTTGGATCCTCAATTTGCCATACATGAGCCGTACTTGGAAAATAGACTTATTAAATGTGTGCAAGGTAACTTTTATGCTACTATTTGAAAATGAATCTAGCCTCACTAATCTCAAATCCTGCTATCAAGATTCTAACGTATTGTACAATTTTCTTTCTTTTAAATTAATATGTTTTTTTTATATATAAATAATATGTAATTTGCTCTTCAATAATTTCTATAAATTTAATCCTATCTCATATGCTTTAACTTCTTTTTATTTTGGTGCGGTCATTTATTTATATATATTTATTATTTGATTTATATATCTGCTTGCTTATTAATATGTCAATCTAAAACAATCTGACGAATTGAATTTTCTAAAAATCCTTTCTTCTTTTTAAGTAAACCTTCATGAATCAAGTTTATTAACGTTCCCTTAAAATATAACATATTGTTAATTAATACGTTCGCCAGATTGTTTTATGAATCAACATTTTAGGTTCGTTTTTAATATAAAAATTGATTTGTTTAACTCTGAAAATCCAGAACTTAAGCTAATTAATGCTTTGAAATCTTATAAAATATTATTTATTTAATTCTAAAATAAGGTGACTTAATTGTTTTACATATATATATAACTGCTAGTTTTTTTTAATTTATATACTCTTAAAATGTATGCTTAAAATATCAAATAAAGTACTTATATATTTCATTTATTATAAAATCGCGAAAGTGGGATTTATTTATTTTAAATATCAGAAAAGGGATGGGGGTAAATCTTAATGTTTCTTTTACTAGGTAAAAATCTTACGTATATTTTATTAAATGAAATATTCTCTCTATATATATTATAATTGCATGGCGCATTATAGTATTCAAACAAGGGTCATTTATTTTTAAAGCAGTAAAACTTTTCAAGGTCATTAGTGACATTTATCATATTATACTGCGTTCCTGACATATAGCCGATCTTCATGATTATATATATGTGCTTCTTAATCTGGGGGTTACGACAAGATCGAACCCATAGATTTCTTCTCGTTCCATAGATAGTTGATCTATCTGGAACCACATTTTTTCCCGTATAAAATGCCTCTGGCAGTGATCCCATAAGTTTGGCACATGCTATGCATATTCACTTCGTAGATAAAAGGGCCTCTCATGTTGGTTATACCCGCAAAAGTCTGGGCCATGCCATGCCTATCTACTTTTCTCTAAGCACTACCCAAGAAGGGGGTGTGAGATTTCGTTTTTCATCCAGAAGCACGACCTTTTCCTCTTAGTTATTTTAGGCTATTATGTCAGCACCGCAAACTTCTTCGTATTATTATTTCTTTTGCTTCATGACCCAGTTTTAATGCTCTAATATTAAAATTAAGCTTTGCTTAAAATATATATATATATCAATGCCAAATATTAATAGCTAGATTAATTACTAATGTTATTTCAATGTTTATCATACAATCTCACCATCGTAACTTATATCTATTTAAGAGTATATGCCTTGGGAAAATAAAGCGTTTGTCTTACTATTGTTAAAATAATTTTTCATTAAATATTTTGTCATAGATTCAAATGTTTTCAAATGTATTTTGTTTATTTTCACGATCTTAATGGTGTGAAAATAGTTTATATCATATGTCTAATGAATTTCAGAACGCTCCCCTAAATCATATGTTAATCACCACGTTTCAGAACCATAACCCAAAGCGTTAATAGCAATTTTATATAATTCCTTTTATTAACTGATTGGCATTTTAATATTGGACCCACCAAAGATGTGTGTTTATTTGTAATATATTATTTAGCTAATAAAGAGCATATGAGAACTAATAGTGTGAATGACACTATGTAATCGCTTGCTCATTCACGCACACACTAATGTATATAATTTATTTATAAATGTATAATAATTTGTCAGTATATTAAACTATATTTTATTGTCTAACTTATTTGAGTAGTTCGAATTCCTTTTTCCTCCACTGCCACATATTACAGCCATGCGTATATATCTTTTAGTTTAGTCATGGTAATG
Organism: Epiperipatus broadwayi; assembly: GCA_028023455.1. NCBI lineage: Eukaryota > Metazoa > Onychophora > Udeonychophora > Euonychophora > Peripatidae > Epiperipatus > Epiperipatus broadwayi. The sequence goes on from JAQFVV010012446.1 coordinate 6,419,666, forward strand.
GATGTCTCATTGTCTTCTCAGCTTTGCTAGTCGGCCGGATTAAGATTAATTCTCATGGGCCATCACTATTATGTTATCCATTAGGTGTTTGATCTGGGGCTTAGAGAGTGGGTTCGAATTCAGGCTGTTCCCTGACCTAAATCTTGGGCTGGACTGGGTTTGAAGTACATTTTGTGAGTTCCAGCTTATGTTAGATGGATAAACATATTTTGACCGGCACATTTGTAAAGTTTATAATAATTTAAGAGAAATGTATATTTGATTGACATTTTATCTTTAATTAAAAGTACGTGATGATTTTAAATTTATATATAAATTCAATTTATTATTATTATTATTATTATTATTTAATAGATTAACAGCCGCTGCATTATCTACGTTTGAAGACATTAAAGAGCGCTCTGCTGCTGGCTTTGTACATGCCATTGAGATGCATAAAACTATGGATTTAAATATCAACCTTCAAGCTTCTTATGTCATTGTACCAGAAACTGGAGCATATGAAGGGTAAGAACGTTTTGTTGATAATTTCCGTAATTTTGTTTATCATAGTAAAACAGATGTTGGTTTTATTTTAGTTAAATGAAATAGAATAATTCAGATAAATTTTTTATGTGTATGTAAATGTATATACATAAAGAATACAGATTTTATATGCGGAAATGCTCCAGGAAGTTTTTTATATATATCTTTATGATATTCCGAGTCCTCATGTTTATTATGAATATACATGTAAATTTATCTACGCTTAAATGATTTTGTGGAAGTATAAATGAAAATCTAATTAAAATAAAATAATGCAGATCCACTAACTACAAATCAACTTTATATCACGATAGTTACTGATTACAATAGCTTTATTAACTAAAATTCTTCATAATTTGAAGTTTTTAAATGCCCTCTTAAAATACAGAATTAAATGAAAAAAATATTTACCAAATGGATTGTTGCTTGGGAAATAATTGGAAGAGCCAGAGCTGAGTTGAGATCCATGAATCTTGAGTTCTCGGATCTGCCACTACTGCACTAAACTACATGGGATAAAACATGAAAATTAAATGTTCTAGTATTCGTCAATTTTTTTTAATATTGAATGTAAAAAAAATAATGAAAAGTAGTAATTAAGGTTTTGTCATTAATATACAGCGTGTCCCAGTGAAAATGTGACTAGTTCTGCCTCCAAGTTACCTAATAGACCATCTCTTAATCAATGCATATATTACTCGGTAACATAGTAAATAAAATAAAGTCATATGTCATGTGATTGAATTTGATAAGCTTGTAATTATAAACTAAAATAAAGAGCGTGAAAATAACTCTAACAAACTGGATTTGAAGACATATAGATGTTTGAAAATTTCAGATTTTCTACTTAAAATTTAACTATCAGGCAAATGCTGGCTTTGAGTTGGTATTTTGGATCTAATGTCTGAAATATCCTAATACCTCACTGAAGAAAGCCAATAGCTAGAAACTGGTCCGGGGTTGGGGATAATTTCTAGATAAAGATTTTAAATGCTTTCTCTTGCGATATTTATTGATAGAGCTATTAGCACACTTTATTTTAGTTTACACAGTAACACAGTTCTATTTTCCACAAAAATTTTAAGGCACTAATAAGTCTGGATCATGAATTGTGATATGAAATATAACGGAACGTTTCGTATCTTCATAGATCATCTTCAGTGCTTTTATATCATTAAGATGTTGAAAGCATAAAATCTTGTACAAAATTGTTTTTTGATTTATTTGAAATCGCAATATACAATATTCTTTCTATATATATTAATTCAAGTATTATAAAATATTTACGTTGTAATCAATTAATAAACATCAAATAAAGTAATTAATTTTTGTTCAATTTAGAAAAGTTCATTTACTAGTCCTGGATCTGGGTCATTTTAAAATGAATAGTATTTTGGAAAGTCCACCAAAGTCACCTACTCTGTCTCCTTCGGCTGATGTAAGTAATGTTCATTATCTGTAAAATTACGAGCATGTGTAAACCTATCTACTCATATGAAACATGATTTTATATAAATATATATTTAATCTATTCTATCAATTTTAATAAGCTTGTCATTGAATTACAGTTTTATCAGATATGTAACACTGATAATATAAATCTCACGGAATATTTAAATCTGAAAACGTTACTATGATAATACACAAGCCAGATTTTTGATATAAGAAAGGGAGTTATTTGCAAGTTTATTTTAAATGATTCTTTAAGAACCTGACTTGTGAATAAGCATAGTAACATTTTTGATTGGTTGTACCGTGAATAGATTTATATTCAATCTATGTATTTTTATTTCTTTAAAAAATTGCTTGGTTATTTGTATAAATATTTCTTTAATAATGTTGATTACATTTAAGAATTATTAGTTTTAATTTGTAAGTTGAGACTTTGAAAAGATCTTTTTGTGTGTGTGTGCTATATAATAAAATGAATTAAGCAATCAAATTATGCAAATATTAGCACAAAGTGTGAAGATATATGGATATATATCTCAATTGATATTTTGGAAACTTTTTATCTTAATTCTAATTCAAAACATATTGCTTTTCAGCTACCTTTCTTTATTATACAAGTTTTATTAAATGTTTGGCATTAGATTTAAGATAAACCATATGGATATTTTTTAATTAACTCTTTCATTCATAATAGTCTTAAGAAATAGCATAAGATATTGTAAAGGTAAATCAAAGATTCTAAGCTTGACTTGATATGTAATACCACGTTCGATCATTCACCAACAGATGATGACACAAATCTTTGCTTAACCTTTTCAAAATACTAAGTAAAATATAAAAATAAATCAAATTCTAGATTAATAATGTTTGTTGTTACACTAGTGTATGTGAACGTTAATATTTCCTATATATGTTAAAATTATATAAGAATGAACCTTATGTTAGATATATGGACACAGTATGTTCCAATGAAAAGGGGTCTGGTTGTCTCTTCAAGTCACCTGCAGTGCCATCTCTGAATCGATGGGTTATGTCCTGACATAGATTGACTGTTCATCACAAAAAATTTTCAGAAGCTAATGAGACGAGATCATGAGTTATGACATGGAATGTGACAGTGTGTTTTGTGCCTTAACCCATGATGGAATATTAAATTTTGTCTTAAATTGGACAAAACTGCTAATTTAAAATGATTCAAATCGTGCATCGCAGAGAATTCACGAATTGTAAGAACGTTTTCAAGTGATTTGCAACATGGGGAGAATGTTGAAGATGATTTACGATTGTGTAAAACACTAACATTTCTTGTCATAACTTGTGATTCAGGCATGTTAGTATCTTAAAGTTTTGTGGTTATGTTGCTATGTGAAACACATGCATTGATTTGCAGATGGCACTGCAGTTGCAGACAGCTTGCAGAGAGAACCAATCACCTTATTACTAGGACACATTGTATAGATTGAATAAAGATTTATTATATAATGTCTTCTTTGTGTTTCTTAAATGGTTGTTTGATATAGTTTAAATGTCTGATATAAAATATTTAATGGCATACTTATAAGGTTTTATACTATTTACAATTTTATCAAAATGCATATAATAATTAAAGTGAAGCTTTTTATTTTTTTCTTCCTAGTCATCATCACCTTACAGATATTCCCATAAGTTTTCCCATCTTCTGGTATACTCGTATAAAGTTCTTGTTAATTAAATAAGTTTAATCGTTCAGAACTAATGCTAACTTAATTACAATTTAATTTGTTGTTATTTGTTGTTGTTGTTATAGTTATGTTTATATATATCCTATTTGGTTTTTAGATTAGTAAGTGATTAATTAAATTAAAATTTATATTTAAAAACTTTGGGATGAGGGTGCAATTTTTTTTTCACTATTGTTTTTTTAAAGTCTTTATAAATGACACGAGCGAAAATGATTTAAAATATTTTGCTGCGCTATTATTTTCTTTTCTTTGTTTAGCCTTTGAAAGATTTAATGGAGCGGTCTTACGAAAAATATCAAATTGAACTTCAAGCTGTACAAGTAATATTTGCTAGCCCAGGTAAAAGTGATTTATTTGAACTATCTGTAAACCATATTCATTTCGTTAAATGTTTTTTTTTCTTTAAATTAATAAAATGTAATGATAATTTGTAAGAATTTATTAAAAAATCAACTAATTCTTTAAAAATTTCAAGCATCATTTATAATTGCCATTGTGAATTTAAGTTTATATATATATAATTAAATAAATACCACTTAAATATGTAATTTATTAATGGTTTTTATTATATCTCTATAAAAGTCCTGCATAGTTGTTAGAGTGTCCGATTTGGGGGATCGGATGTTCTAGCATTGATTCTGACACTTGCAGTTCTGGCGCTCGAACTTCTTATGAACTCCGAGCAATAAAACCGTATGCATTTTTTTTTCTATATGAAATTTATAGAAAAGTCATCAATAACTAACCCATGTACAAAATTTGAAGGAAATCTATTCAATAAAAGTATGTCAAAATTCAGTCACAAGATTTAATCCAAATAAAGAGAATTTTTAAGTTAAATAAAAGTATTTAAAAATATGTTATTAAAATATTAATTTAATTAGAAGGGATTTGAACTCAGACTTTCAAGCTCCCTATAGCTATCCACTCCCTTCTAATTACATTAGGTTCAGTATATAACAATATACTAGTATTTAAATAAAATATTAATTACTGGATTCATTATGTAGTATTTTAGTATTACTTATTGGATAATAACTATACTTTCCAATCGCATTGAATATTGTCATGAATTTTGACCTCATGCTATTTATAAAGAAACTTTGTATCCAAATGTTTTTTTCTAAGGAAATAAACTTATTTATTTATAAACAACAAATAACGAGTTCACAGACTGCCATAATACTGATACTCATTTTAATAGGTTATAAATATAAATACGCATAGCTAATGTACGTGAAATTTAAGTGGAAGTAACCAAAACCTCTAAATGTAAAGAATCCTTATTATTTGCATTTACTGATGTATAAGTGTTAAGCATATATTAGTTTACTTCAATTTAATTTCATATAATAGAACTATGTTATTATTTTTATTAGGTGAGGACTGGAAATATGCACGGACTCAATCTAAAACATGCATGCATTTACTTCAGCCTTCAAAATTTCAGCTGCAATTTCATAAATGCATTATTCAAAATGATCCTCGCATGCCAAAGTAAGAATTTTGTATTCATATAATTATAAAACTTTATTCTTTTAGTTTACTATCTGTAAATTAATTTTATTTTCATTGTAGAATGAGGATTATGGCTGTTCTCCCAAATTTAGCCTTTAATATCTCTGATTATCGCCTTCAGCAGTTAATTAATCTCGCTTTAAGCATTCCTACTCCGGAAAGCCCACCTCCTCCCCAGGATCCACTTGCTAGGCTGGTAAGTTTTTAGAATATGCTTTAAATAATATTTGAGTATAAACATTATAATCTTTTTTTATAATTAGTTCCCGAAAACATTTCTAATATTGGTTAAGGAAAAGGTTTATTCTGTTTCTTTCTTTATTAACAGTAGACGAGCGTGCTTTTGGTTAGAGGAGCCAGATTTATAGCACCCATAAGGTGGCTGGTATGATGCAATATTTGTGATTATGTGTTGGACAGGTGTTAGAATTAATTGTTAAAGATCATTCGAAAAATTCAAACTTTATTTAAACTTCTCAAAATCATTCTATAATAGTACACCGGTTAATATGTGACATAATGTTTTGAGTGGTATTATTTTTTTTTTTTCAGATATTAATGATCTAACCAGTGACAGTACTAGCATAGAAGTCAAACCTGGGACTCTTTAATGCTGTCACTGATCAAGCCAATAACACCCGGAGAGGGTAATAATATCACTTGAAAGGTGATACGTGCTAAGGTTATAACTGTTATTGAATGCAATTGAAAATTTTAAACAAAGTTGAATTTTTCTAAAGATATTTAACAATTAATTCTAGATGATGAAAAAAGACCCATATATAATTATAAGTAAAATGCCTCCATTGTAAACTTTCAGACAAATGTCATCGACTCAAGCAGAGATGATTCTAATAAATTGTTTATAAAAGTGATATTGAGGAAAGTATTTAAATACTCTAATCCAGTTTTGGGGCACATGATTGTATAAGTTTTGTTTGGTCATTTTGAAAAGTACTGCTAAATGATTATTAAATAATTTTGAAGCATTGGGACACATTTGTGTAATAAACGTAACAACAGGCAGATAAGTGTAATGTATTACAAATAGAACGGTAGAATCTTTGTCGGGCAGTTAAGTGGATTGTACTACATATTCAATGGTAGGAAGTAATTCAAACTGCAATGCAGAAATTAAAAGCATGATTATTGAAGAAAAAAATATATAATAATATTAATAAACTGGTACTCAAAAATGAGTATGGTCATTCAAACTTCACAAGAAGGGGGGAGGGGACTACTCCAGAAATAAATTTTGTTATGGCTATACAAACTAATCTGTGAACCACAATACATTCACATGTAGAATATGCTGGTCCACTTTTTTGTTAACTTGATATTTTATGATGTCTTTTATTTTCCCCCGCAGAATACTTTTCTTTTAGAAATACTTTAACAACATCTCTGATTGTAGATCTCCAATGTATTCTATTCTCTGTTATATTTTTCCAACGGAAGCAATTGACATTACACTTCTTCAGAATATCCTTATAATATAGGTAGCATCTACCTCTCTTACAAATCCAATGTTCAAATTTGCCATGAAAGCACCTTTTTAGGAAGTCTTCTATTTTTCAATTGTTTACATGTCCAATCCAATGAAGGTATGATTTTACAATAGTGGACTCAATAATATCATGTCCAGAAAGCTGAAGAATATATTGATTGGTTTTATGAACTTGCTATTGTATTTTTAAAAGTTTACAGATCAATCTTAAATGAAACTTTTCTAAAGCCTTTATATTGTACTGATAGTGTCCCAGTTTTACATCATACAATAAATTTGGTAAAATAACAGCGTTATATGTAGCTCTCTTAATTGCAATAGTTATTATCCTAAGATAAAGTTTCAAGTGCTAATATAGTACGTGCTCGATGCCATATTGAATTTTATAACTCACCCAAAATCTCTGCTGACATATTCAAGTGATAAATGACATCAATTATCAACACATAATTTTAAAAATGGTGGTTACAAAATTGTAAATTTCATCATTAATTACAAAATCAAAATGCAAAGTTTGCATTTGTCATCAAGTATTTAAAAATCAAAATCCTAGTTTTGACCATTTTCAGTGCCGATATAGTACATGCTCAATGCCATTTTGAATTTTATAACTCACCCAAAATCTCCGCTGACATATTTAAGCGATAAATGACATCAATTATCAACACATGGTTTCAAAAATGGTGGTTACAAATTTCATCAAATCCTAATGTTGATCAATATTTAACATTTAATAAAAATAAAATCGTGAGTAAATATTTTGCATTAACATATGTTATCACAATTTACATAAATCTTTCAAAAATCAAAATGCAATTAACGTTTGGGTGCTGATATAGTACGTGCTCGACATCATTTTGAATTTAACCACAAACCCCCCCCCCCTACTTAAAAAAACAACAACACACAACAAACCCACACTCTTTTAAAAAAAATTGTTAAAAAATCCCAACTCCCATCATTAATTAATTATTTGTTGGTTTATTAAAAAACAAAATCCCTTTTTTAAAAAATTTTAAATATTAAAAAAAAAAAAAAAAACAAATTTGTGAAAAAATTTTTTTAAAAAAAATTTTTTAAAACAATAAAACCTATCAACCTGCCTGTTTCACCTATTATATTCTGTAATAGCGTATTTCTGTTTCACTCAGATTGCGTGTATTTCTTTAATTTAAAACTTTGAGTGTGTGGTTATATTGCAGTGTATGTGTGCATATAATCATCTTGTTAATTATAATATGAAGATGCAGTCATATACGCACATACCACCCTACATTTGTTAAAACTGAAGTAAACATAGCAGTGTGTAGTTAGAATTTATATATATAACAGAATTATAAGTTTAAAATTTATAAAATTACTCATTTAAGTGTTAATATTCATTTAAAATAATTTTCGAATTCTATTGTTGTTAAAATTACACAGTCTGTAAATTGTTTACGGGTTTTAACATTTCGTCTAAAAATAATCTTTTAGCTGAAAATTGACCTCATTTAAAATTATAGGTAAAAACAAAATAGAAAATCCAATCAGGCATAAATTCATGCTAAGTGCAATTGGGAAACCCAAAGGAATAGAGCTTTTAACTCCAGATTTAGCTGTGGCTAATATTTAAAAAAAAAGTAGAAAATTTAGTTAAAGGCAAAGTTTGAAGTCAGTAAATAAGTGACGTTGCCAAAGTAAAACGGGGAGGAGAATACTGGCAAAAATATGATATAAAAAAACCTGTAGTAGCCATTAAAAAGTGTTGAGTCGCATTTTTCCAAACAAGTGTTGAATAATAATTGGAAAGCGTTCCTGCATTACTTTGACCAAGCTGAATTCTGACCAAGCCATTACCAAAGCTGTTAAAATGAGAACTGTCAGCTAGTGAGATGATATGACTGGCTGTCTGTCTCCCATGGAAAACTGTTCTACAGAATGGAAGCAGACATCAACCTTAGGCTGAACCCAGTGATGAAGAAGCTTCATCTGAAGTACTAGATAATTCTTGACTGAAGTGATGGAAGAAAGCCACAACCAAAGTAATAGAAAGCCACAGCCTGATTTAATGGGGAGGAGAACCCCAGTAAAGAATGCCTTGAAAGACTTGCTACCAAGTATTACCGGTAAATCATTCTGCAGAATACGCTAATTTCATAACTAAACCAATTCCAAATTAAAAGCTAGCTAACTAATCAAGTCTCGTATTTAATTATATTATTTAAATGTTAAACTAAACAGTTTATGTTAAATTTACTTTAAAGCTTAGAGCTCTCAAAATTCTTGCTTGATAATAAATATTTCAAGTAATCATAAATATTTAGATTCTATAAAACCATTCAAATAAATTCTTCATTTCTAAATTATAACTATTGATCACTTTCTGCAATTTGATCTTATGCTATCTATATTTAGTTTTCAATTTCATGTTACGCTATGTTCATTCAAATGGAGTTTTGTGGGGGTTTAATAATTATCAGAGAGGCGATTAGGCAACTTTCCATTATGTTAGAATATTATCAGTTAAAGAAATATAGGCAAAACTCCCTTCTGAAATCAAACTATTATTTATGCTAGAGTAAGTCAATTACTTATAATACACAGAATAAGTTATTTAAAAATAAATATTTTTGCGTAAGTTATTTTAAAAATCAATCTTTTGCTTAAGTAATTTAAAAATCAATATTTGTTTAATATTATATTTTTGCATAAGTTATTTTAAAAATCAATCTTTTGCTTAAGTAATTTAAAAATCAATATTTGCTTAATATTAAGCATGAGTAATTCTATACAGCATATAAGTAATATTTTAAATCTTAGTAAATCTTTAATTTTGCTGTAACTCTCCTTAATTAGAGATTAAGCTATACAGATATCTTAAAGTGGATTTCTATTATTGCCTTTGTAGTGTAATTAGGTATACTATGTATGAACTGACCAGTGGTAGTGGCACTGATAGAAGCTAAGATTTGGCGTAATTATTTTAGGAAAATATTAAATTAGCGTGGCGAATGTATTGTTAGTTAGCATAAATATGCATAACTTCTTGCTATACCTATAATGGCCTACATTAGGATTGATTCCATGTCAAGTCATGTCTCGAAAGTTTAGGCAATGGGGACATTTATTTGTATTTGAAGGAACCAAAACATTCCAAGAGCGTGTTAAGCTGCTGTTCCGTTCACTTGAATAAAAGAGCCTCTTCGTATTATCGCAAGTAGTGTGGTCTGAGGAACCAATTACTAGGTAATGAACCTCAATTAAGTGCATTCGAAAGCACATATTCTGATACTATAGTTTGTAACGCACTAGAATCTGACGTTCGACTGCCCAGTATCATTTCAACCTCCCATAGAAATTAACATCGGCTTTGATCCGATTCGGAATCTGAGTTAATGCGATTATCTGTGTAGTAATTATATAATATTACTAAAATATTATACATTGTGTTTAAACTTAATAATATAATTCCAAACTATTACCATTAAATTGATCATTCTTGCTATTACTGATTTTCACGGTGCAGACCATAGCATAGGTTAGGATGTAAAGGATGGTATAAGCATATTGTCAGTTCAGCAAAGTCATAATCTAATTAGACATGCAACCCTAAATTTCACTCACCTGTGCATGAGCAAATATAATTGGCTTTGTTTATCGTTTATTGATAATTACATTAAACATTTGTAAATCTAAGTATTCATTCACCTGTGTGTGAGCAATATATAATTTGCGTTATCATATTCTTTGTAAACCTAAGAAGTCACTCACCTGTGTATGAGCTATATATAATTTTTTGTTACCATATTCTTTGTAACCCTGAGTATTCACTCACCTGCATGTGAGCAATATGTGCATAATTTATTTTGCTTTATAACTTATTAAGCGTTAAATTAAATTTATGAAATATAAATTTATCTCTGTCTCCATTCTTGCTCATTACTTTATGAATCACTAGTTAAGTTATATAATATGGGGGGGGGGGTCTCATGTTTTACTGCTTTGCTATTGCTGGAACGTGAATAGAGAGATATCGCACTAGTTAAGTTATATAATATGGGGGGGGGGGTCTCATGTTTTACTGCTTTGCTATTGCTGGAACGTGAATAGAGAGATATCGAGTGTAGCCTCAGGTATGTGTTTCACCATGTGTTGAATTAGAAGCACAAGTAAAGGAGTTGAGGTATGATCAGACATAGGATATTACTATCCCGACTTGGTCAGCTTTTGGTTCTCTGTCTCTTGAGCAAATGTACAAACCTGACCGTTACAATGTTATCACAATTTATATATGTCTTTCAAAAATCGAAATGCAATTTATATTTGTTATAAGCCTATGAAAGAAATCAAAAGGCAATTTACATATTTTATTTTTGAGAGATTTATATAAATTGTGATAGCATATGTTAATGCAAAGTATTTACTCACATTATTTGATTTTTTATTAAATGTTAAATATTGATCCAGATTAAGATTTTGATTTTTAAATACTCTATGACAATTGCAAACTTTGCATTTTGACTTTTTAATTAATGATAAATTTGTGATTTTGAAACCACATATTGATAATCGATATCATTTATCGCTTGAATATGTCAATGGGGATTTGGGTGAGTTATAAAATTCAAAATGGCATCGAACGTGTACTATATCAGCACCAAATATGGTGCACCAAATATTCTATCTTTTAACTTATTAAAAGTAGTGGTAGCACATTGGAGTCTGTGTTTGATCTCAACATCTAAGTCCATTTTTTTATTTATGAAACGACTAAGGTATTTGAACTGGTTTATATTCTCACGTGGATAAACATCCAAACTGAAAATTGTTGAAGATTTTTCTTCTGTCACTTGCTGGTGTGGTACATATTCATCACATACATTCACTATTGTAAGCTTTTAAAAACATTGTTTTGATGATTTTATTTAATTTAGTATTACATACTAATCGAGTTCACACATATTTCCATATTTGTTGCTTACGCAATATTTTTTTTTTTACCTTTTTAAATTTTGTGATTTATATTATGAATATTAAAAATTAGTATAATTATAAGATAAATTAATGTTTTCTTTTTTTTTTTTCTAATTATAAGTGTTACATTGAAAACTTGGAATATTTGATTAGAAATCTGTAAAGACATCACAACAGTCTTATTTAGGAATATTGATGGTTTGTAATGACTTTAGACATCACGGATAATTTTATATAAATATTCTCATTTCTTCTTCTTTTTTTTGTTTAATGGTTTGTTTGTTTTTTAACATAATGGATAAAGCTCTAAAGAAGGCTGTTGGATAGTTGAAATTGTCACCTATTTTGGATATTTGAATATAATAAAATATTGTATTTGCATTGTGTTAAGTAAATAAAAGAGTATTCGTATTGCTTGTTCATATTAAGAATAAATTAGTGATGTTTTGATTACTTCAAATGCCATACTAGGAGAGGTTGATTATTTTGTAAAGTTTTCTGCTGAGTGAGCAAAATGCAGAAGTGTTGCCTAAATTGTCTTTTAGTAGACGGAACATTTTCAAGTGGTCAGATCACATTATGCAGCAAAAGTGATCCAGGAAGTGGATATTAAAAAAATGAGGATTTTCCATTAAAGATTGCTTTTGGTTTTGTCTTTTGAGTCACTTAATAAAGACACTGCAAACTATTCCCGCAGTGCACTTATATATGGCACAAATTATGTAGCAAATAGAAAAACTGCTGTGAAAAATTCGAGCAGCTTTAGATAGAAAAAAAAGAACTAGGTTTACATAATTAGAGGACTACCTGTAGTAATAATTGTTTTTTGTTTTTTTTTAGAAGGAACCGGTGACAACCAATTTAAAAACTCAGGCAGTTATAAAGAATATTTCCAATTTAAATCTTGAAGCAGTGAAAACCCAAGATGCTGCTTCTAAACCGCCATTAGAACATCAAGATTCATCCTCTATTAATTTTATTGAAATGGAAGCAAATTTTGAAATTAGTGAGGTTTGTAATATATTTAAGAATTTTATGTTTTATATGGCAAGTATTTTTATGTATTTATTATCAATCCAAATTTATTATTTGTTGTTTAAATGATAATTTTATTAGATTATTCCATTATTAAGCCCGCTTTATGCTTTTTCAAAGACACCAAAATGTATGGGTGCTGAACTGAGTTCAGACCCACATGACTATATAAGCTATTGAGCTTAGATTGAAAATATTATTGTGTTTTCAATTTCATTCTCATAGTTTTATAGTTAAGTAGATGGCTGCTGGAGGGTTCCATTGGATCCTAAGATCTAGGTGCAGTGCTCTCAGATCCAAGGCTCCTCACTGACGAAGGCCACAAGCCAGAAACTAGTCTGGGGATATTGGATGAGTAGGCACTAGATAGGGATTTTATGCACAAGCCTTCTGGCATTCATTGATTACTCTGGTTGGCACAGGGTGGCACTACTGTATGGAGAGAGTTTTGCCTTTTTCATTTAGTATCATTTTACGTGTTTTTAAATGAAAAACATTTTTTTTAATAGCATTTTAAATTTTTAATACACTATGCCTGATCTATTATAAGGAAAATAGATTCAAAAATTAAATTAGATTATCTAATTAATACGTTTTTATATACATGCACCGGTGTTTCATTTATATCAAATTTTGCTAAACACTGACATTTATAATAGATTGATATAAATTAATTATTTCTTCTTAATGAATTTTTAGTGTAGTTTTTTCATTTAACTTTTTTTTTTTTTAAAAAAAAAAAAGAACAATGGGGTGTGGTTTTGTTTGTTTTTTTTAAATTTACTTACGAGCATTTAACGAAAATGTTTTATTAAATTAAATTGTACTTTTTAATTTTTAAATAAATAAATAAAAATATCATAATGCGTGAGGGATAATAGAATATCATTATCCTTTAAATGGAGTTAAAAAAAATTTTTAAAGTAGAATATTTGGACCATTTTTATAGAATAAAGTATTTTGTGGGGAAGCAAAGAAAGTTATCTCACTGGGAATATTAGTCCCTGAAACAATATTCTCTTTATATTTTCAGAGCATGCTAAGTTCCATTACAAATTCAAAGTTTTTACAATTAAATGCTATTGAGAGAATTATAAAATCTTGGGAGAATGAATAAATGAGAGAGAATGATGAATTTATTGTTGGTAAAGAAAATGATTAGATATTGTAAGTTAAGAACAATAAACATCACATGATCGCCATTTCTTATGCTTGCTTATAACTGTTATTAAAACTGGCAAAACTCTCCATACAGTAATGCCACTCAGTGCAAGCCAGAGTAATCAATGGATGCCAGATCCAAGGCTTCTCACTGACGAAGGCCACAAGCCAGAAACTAGTCTGGGGATATTGGATGAGTAGGCACTAGATGGGAATTTTATGCACAAGCCTTCTGGCATCCATTGATAACTCTGGCTTGTACTGAGTGGCAATACGTATAGAGAGTTTTGCCTTTTTAATACTGTAGGTTACTGAAACAGTATTGTTGACCTTGGAGAAAGTAATGAGTGAGAAGAATAAGATTTCAATCATAGGAAATAACATATTTTCTTTGGATGAAATAGCAAAAGATAACTTCGTAAGTAGCTATTTTCCTAGTGTCTATGATACTGTACATCAGATATTTCTGCCCAGTTTTAACGGATGGGAGTTGTGAAAAAAAAAAGCCATAACACAAATATTTTATAAATTATTTAGTGCAGAACTGTCTAAAACATGGCCCATGGGTAAGGATTTGCGTAACCTACATAGAGATTTTGATTTTTTCAAGTGAAAAAAAATAAGATAGCAATTTGAATTGGATGCTTCTTAGACATTTTAGTTCTATCACTAATTGCTAATCGGATGTTTTGACATCACTGTATACCCATATATTTTTCAAATATAAGACGTGTCAAAAAAGTGACTTTGCACTGCAGTGATTCAACATGCATGCTCTGAGCATTCTCAGCAAAGGTGTACACAATTAGTGTACAGTTAGTTCTATTCAGTTATAATTCATCTGTAACTAATGTCAGTGTCATATTTTGCTCCCTTAATTTTTTCTTTCTATTTTAAAATTATAGAAATAGTTGAATGGGACAGGTCATAATTATTTGCAAATTCATTAATTTTTGCATCACTTATACTTTTTTATTATTTATTCTTATTTAAACACTAAACATTTCACATGATCACCATCTAGGTGCAGTGCTCTCATATCCAAGACTCCTCACTGATGAAAGCCACAAGCTAGAAACTAGTCTCGGGATATTGGATGATTAGGCACTAGATAGGGATTTTATGCGCAAACCTTCCTGCATTCATTGATTACTCTGGCTTGCACTGAGTGGCACTACTGTATGGAGAGTTTTGCCTCTGTGTATTCTTATTTAGCATGTGATGCATGCATTTTGGATTCCCAAATTTGCCATATCATGCAGACCTTTGCCTAAAATTTATTTATTAATTGGATAAATGTATCATTGATCATCTTTATTTCCAAATAAAGATATTCATGCATCAACAGATGGCATTGTTCAACAAATAGTTGATATTCCACCAAATCAAAATCAGTGTAAATTTTTTAACATTGCACGAATCAAATGTCCATTACCAAGAAGTATATCTGTGTGAAATTCTTCTAATATGAGACTTGCACTATACAGTGAGATCCATTGTGTATAAAAAATATATTCAGTTTGTGTGTATGTATACATTATGTATTTTGGGTGTGTACTTATAACAAAACATGCAATTATGTGTGCTAAACAATAGTTTTACAATAAAATATTAATAGCTAAACTTTCAGTGTAATACATGCGGACTCATGACAGTCAACTATTTTTTTTTATTATAATTGATTGGAGTATGGTGGGCTGCACTGAAAGTGCTCGGGTTATTAATATTTATAATATAATTATTATACATGATGTATAGTGTGTTTATGCAGAGTTTATATATGAATATTGTCTAATAAATTTTTTGTTTGCTTATTTTCAGTTATGTTTGAATCTCTTTCGTGTTGAAAATAAAAAGGACATACCAGCTCTTCACTTTAGTCTACGAAGTTTGGGTACTCAGGTTTTGACACGAACTTTTGATATGGTAGCAGAAGCATTCATAGGCAGCATTTCTTTAGAACATCCTCAGTTTAAAGGTAGTGATATATATAAACATATATCCTTTTTTCCTTCTTCTAAGAAGTATTTTTCTTCTTCTTCTTTTCACTTTCTTTGCATCTTTCTTCATATATTCATATATATCAAACTTTTCTATATACTCTCCTCATATATACTTCAATGCAATTTTTAAACATATAATCATATAACCATTATTTTATATACATATTTATACATATTTTTTAATTATTACATTATTATTCCTAATTACATCTAATTTTAACTAATTTTACTTTTACATCTTTTAATTTATACTTATTATTTATTTCTTATTATTTTTTTATTTTTATCCCATTCTATTTTATTTTTACCTTTAATTTATCTATCATTCTACTTTCATTCTTTTATATCACTATATTTCTATTATTTCTATTACCTCAATTTCTTTTATTACTTTTTCTATTATTTCTTTATAATTCTTTTTTATCCTTATTTTATTCTTATATAGATATTTTATTTTTTTATTATTTATTTTTATCACTATTTTATTTTATTCTTATTTATTTTATTTATCCCATATATAACTTTCACCCTTTCTTATTAGAATTCTACTGACTATTTTTATTTAATTTTTAGCCTCTGTTATCAATTTTCCTATCTTTTTTGATGTATTTTGATATTTTTCTAATTTTTTAATTCTATTTTTCAATTTTTAAAAAACTTTTTTCACATATATATTCTTTTATATATATATACTTTTATTATTAATAATAATTTTTTTACAAAAATAATTTTCCTATAAAAATAATGTTTTACTCCCTCCAGTCTATTTAAATTTGGCTTTATCTTCTTAATTAATATAGCTGCTTTTATTTTCCTATCCCTTCTTTCATTAGTATAATTTATTATTTTTATATTATCTTTCTCAAATACATGTCCTGCTTCAGTAGAATGTATATAAATTGGTGATCTCTTATCATACCTATGTTATTGTTTTTTGTATGTTGTTAATAAATCACTTTTGTACAAGTGATTTTTTAAGCTTTGAACACACTTTCTTTAACAAGTTTTATTTTTTTATGATATTAAATCTTAGTAAGATCATTTATTAAATTTATCAACTAATAAATGGAATACTAGGGTTTTTTTTTAACATAATTAAAATTTTTCTTTTGAGTACCTAATCAAGGTTTTAAGTCTTTTAGTAATTCTCATACTGCAATTAATTATCTTATTTTTTCCTCTTTCAATTGAAAATTGAGATGTGAGATGTAAGATTCTATAGCATTGAGCTAATTGTTTGCCATTTTAAAAAATTTATCTGACCAATGAATTAGCATTGAAATGACAAATAGACATTGTTTACAAGTATGTTAAAAAATAATTCTTTGGGTCTGTGACTTGTCAATTATTATAGTAATATGTTTGGACATAGTTGCACTATAAATATGATCATATACTTAGTATATCACCACAGCCTTCATGCTTGAACAAACCAATAGAATTTTACAATAATTTGTTGTCGTGGCAACATTACAATTAAGAAATAAATGGAATTCTCCCTAGTAGTATTGATGCCTTGATAACAGATTGTTGGATTATTCTACTGCTTCGTTTAAACATGAGGGCTATGGTGATGTAATTTATATATAATAACCAATTAACTATTGATATTTATAATTTAATACATATATACACATAGGTAAAAGATAAAACGACCTTTGAATAATGCAGCGTAAGGAAAGATAATTCCAATAGTTTCTAATAAGCAAACAAGTATTATTCATTTGGCTTACTAATAGCTAGATGATGAGGAATATCCAGAAAAGAATGACTAGATACCTATTTACCATTTGTTGTTGGATAGTCAGCTGAGTTAATTACAGACTAGTTTACTCAAAAGAAAATTTTTTTAGTTTTTTTATCCTGAATTTGAATCCAGATTGTAGCAAATCAATTTTTGCTACACCATGAGGTCTTAAGTTTTATACATATGTGTGAGTTTATGTATAGATATATGTGGTATTCACTTTTAACTATGCATTTAAAGAAGAAATAAAATAATATTTAACATGTGATGTTAAATACGTATTTATAGTGATTTTTTTTTCTAGACAGCCGTGGTTTGCCCATACAGCTAATTAAAACTCCAAAACCTGATGAAACTACAAAACTTCTTTCTGTTAAGTACGTTAACGTAAGTATTTTTTGATTGATTTATTTGTGAAAAACATATATAATGATTTTGCTCACATCTGTTAATGAATAAAAGATATGTAATTAAATTTGATATCTCGTTTTCAATTTTTATCTATCCATTGTAGAATGGTTTCTCTACGAGTTTATTCTGGTTTTTTAAAACCATTAACTTGCTTCACATTTTTTTAGCAAACTTTTTTACATCATTCAACTATCTAACATGTGGACTTTTTCTACATATCTAAATAATTCTTGGGATCTTGTATAGGTCTCAGTTGTCCTTTGTTACTATTTTTCTTCACAGTCTGTCCTGCTCAATTTTATTTTTTGTTTCTTAATTCTCTTGATTATGTCAGTGGAATATGTTTGATTACTCACCTATACAGATCATTTTAAATCCCCCATGTTAAAATATAATATACATTTTTCTTGTAATTTGCTGTTTTTATATAACCTACACATCATTTTTCTTTTAAGTATCCATACCTTAGATCCATAATTAAGCATTAGTAGAACATTATTTAGTTTTAAAAAAATGTTCTTGTCAGCTCTCTCATCTTGAAATAGTTTAGGTTGGTCTCTGCCTATGTGACTATCCTGTTTGAGATGAGAGTAGTCAGTTGTTCTTGTTTTTTTCTACAGTAAGGGTTCTCGACCATGTGTTATTTCTTTGCCATAAGTATACTGATCTGGCATTTTGACTGCGTTAATCTTTCTATAACAAATCCGTCAGTCTGGCTCTAATTAACGTTGATGTATATATCCAACTTGTCTTGCAACTCAAAAACTGTCTGTGCTATGTAGACAAACCACTTATGGGCGTGCTTAAGATTACATCTTTTTAAAAGAAATTTCTCCAATAAATTGGTAATAAGATATGTTGTAACAAAGCTGTAATATATGCAGTTTAAATTAAACGTACATACGAAAGTATCTTTATTCTAAAATATTATTTTATTGTTAAATCTTTAAATTTTGCTACTGATATTCTAATCGTAGACGTTAGCTTGAAATGCAATCAATTGTAACAAACTAATTAAACAGATAACGAAGGAATTTAATTAGCAAAACCCAATCTAATTAAATCCCACCTTAATTTATAAGTTACTCCAGAAAACATATAAAAGGGGGCCATTTTGAAAAGATTAACAGCATACAGAGCGTTTTAAGTGAATTAGAGCAGAGCATTAGTTGCAAAGAACAGCGTGAGAATTGCGTATTACCCGCGTGGGGAAAGAAGAGAAATTAGATGTAGAAACTATACGTTCAGAATTATCGTGCGAGTATTCGTTATCGTGTGTTCATAGTGTATTTTTCTAACACAGCTCGGCGGGAATCAGAACTTTGTATAAACTGTAAATCAGTTAGTATCGATCTGTTTGAGAATTAAACCAACTAGTTCGCAAATTAACTTTTGTGTGCAGTAATTGAAGAGTCAATATACTGCAAAAGCATTTCTTTTTTTAATGGGAAGTTTGGTCTATTATCTAATTTGTTCGGATGCAGAATACATTAGATTTGCCACCAAATTTGGTGATTTATATATTTTACTTATTATACTAGTTGATTAACTTGCATATGACTTTATAATCATTTTATTCTTGAAATAATATTTGTTTGAACTAATATTCTTTTATTATATTATTAAATATAAGCATTTATTTACTCTTTCTTATGTACTTTATTCAATGCGACATCTCCTTATTCTTTTATTAGCTTATAGTTTCAACTGTCCAGCAATTTTAACAGAGCTATAATATATATATATTGTAATGGGATGGGGTAGTGGGAAATGAAAATAAAGAAAGAATGAACCTGGGATGATGGCAAATCATCTTCAACCCCAAGTCAATACAAAATGAAATATCAGTAATTTACAAATATATATACTACAACGGTCCGAAAGAGGGGATCTTACCGTATCTGCGCTACGAGGGCGCCATCTAGGCATTTGAACCTAGAAAATTTATATAGTAGGCAGATACGTAAGTTAAGAAAAAAAAATTTTGTATATATTTTATTCCGACCGTTAGCCCAATGTCACTAGCTCAGTGGAACAGCAGAGATTTATATTTTATAAATTCTTATCTAAGAATATTTCAATATTAAAAAAAAGAATAAAATAAGCCACTGCCAGTAATTATACACACAAACATTTATTAACGCACATATAAATTTTGAATCATTTTTTGCATTACTTTTACTTTATAATTTAACTTGATTTTAGAATTTTATTTATGTTTTAACTTTTATAAGTTCGCACAGATGAGTTGAATATTTTATTAAAGTGTCGAGTATGAATAAACTACATAGATTGCATTTGAAAAGAAAATATTCTATCCCTTATTTAACCTTAGGCCAAAGTTCGCAGTCAAACCAACACCAATCTATCTGATATATCGATGTATTCAATGTAGCATGAATACAACAGCACAAATATCATACTGTCAAGAATGTGCATCTGAACAACATGGTTAATAGATGACATTGACTCTCAACCAAACAGGAATGCTATATCTGTCGGCAAGAAGAACAATAAAAAAAAAACTCCATAGGAAGGGACTGCATTTTCCGTCTTACTATTTCTTCCATAGGCAAAAAGGGGGGGTGCGGCTTATAAATCGATCCTACCTGTAGCGAATCTCATACTACATCTACTAATTACACCATATATCCAATCCATTGACCCAATTTAATTACGAAACAAATAACCTAAGATTTACCCTCCCTTAAACTAACATAACATTACGAATTTAGGCGGCCATTCACGCCCGACTTAAATTTATCATTTATTACAAGTTGTTTAACAAATATAAAAAAATCATAATTAAACTTAAAAGAACAAAAAAAAAATTAAATGGAAATGATTAAAAAAAAAAAAATACATCAAATAACATTATTAATATTAATTTACATTGGTAAGATAGGATTCTAGTTGTATTAAATACTGAAAGGTTTAGAATTTAGAGTTATTGTTTTGAAAAATGTTCATAAAGTTCTTACGGTTTTAAAAAGTTCAGCTTTATCCGTTGCTTGCCATTTGAACGTGAATTCCCACGCCGTCCTAAAGAGATTGGTATTCTGTTGGCCATTTTATTTATTCATCCGGAGGTTTTTTACTTTAGCTGGTCCTCAATGTAGAAAATGATTTGTCATTTCTCTCTCCTTTTTTTTAGCAGACTTGAAAGGATTGAAAAGTGCGTCTTTTCAATCCCTTCTCCTTCAACTCCGCACTAACACATATCACCCATCTCCTCTTAATTAATTTTCGCTCACTTTGTATGGTAGACTTTCGGATCCAGAGGACATTACGTCACGACGATGGTGATGGTCTTTTCGCTGAGGTCCGATTCCCTGATGGATTTCTTTCATTGGCCATTCTG
This sequence comes from Epiperipatus broadwayi, assembly GCA_028023455.1. Taxonomy (NCBI): domain Eukaryota; kingdom Metazoa; phylum Onychophora; class Udeonychophora; order Euonychophora; family Peripatidae; genus Epiperipatus; species Epiperipatus broadwayi. The sequence goes on from JAQFVV010012446.1 coordinate 6,441,063, forward strand.
TTCCAATTGTTTTTCCTCTCCTATCTGACCTTTGCTTACGCATTTTGAAATGCCCAAGGGCTAGTTTACTTTTACTAATTAAAATAATCATTTCCATTTTAATTAAATTATTTTTATCTCTAAATCTTTTTAAGTTTTTGCTTTTAAAATACTTTTTTTCTTTTTAATAAAGTTTTATTTAATAATTTTTTTCATCTGTGCGATTTTATATATATACGAGTTTAAGATAGAATTAATTTTCAATTTTTATGTCTTAAAAAAGAAAGTTTTTAAATGCGGACTTTTCAATGTCTCAATTTTTAAAAAAAATAATGTAACGGCGTATGTGCCCGTTACAATACATGTAAGTATAAAATATTTAAGGAGAGCATGAGATCAAGAGATCTCTGTGAGATATTTGAGAGATCAGCCAGCAACTAAAGGCATAATTAACTATCAACCAGCATTATAAAGTAAATAGTAATACTCAAACCATTCATCATCGTGAATGATCAATAAACAACTAAATCAGTACAATAAATCAATAGTCCATCTCGTGGCTGGATTTGAACAATAAAAAATTTGTTTAGTAACTTTTCATAAATTATATAATATCAATAATTATGCGCTTATAACATTCGTTAAAGAAGTTATATTTATTAATAATTTATTTAAAGCTTAGCGCTTTCAAGCTGTGTGCGGTTGATAGTGATGACGGGGGGTAATCAAATTTATGTTAATTAGTTAGATGTTTCAGTATTTTATTTAAAAGATGGACAAACTAATTCAAACAATATTTTAAATAAAATACTGAAACATCTAACTAATTAACATAAATTTGAATACACCCCGTCATCACTATCAACTGCACACAGCTATGAGTATGAAGCCATGGAGCTTTGAAAGCACTAAGCTTTAAATAAATTATTAATAAATATACCTTCTTTAACGAGCGTTAAAAGCGCATAATTATTGATATTAACAATAAAAAATATAAATCAACAGTCAACCTTGTGACTGGATTGGAAATGGGTCTTCTGTAGACCAGGCTAGCTATTGAGCCTTTGCCACCTTGGGTAATAATTTAAACATAACTTAGATGCACCACTTAAGTGCTCATCCATTAGAATACATAAGAAGCAAACAATAATGCTGGAACATTGAAACATGCTGATCATCATCAATGCTCAGGCCACTTGTACTGGCCAACTATAAACTTAACTCCTAATAAGTCTAAACTAAAATAAAAAATAGTGCATGGGCTTTAAAGAATATAATCTTATGAGCCAACCAGGATGATGATGATTGATCATCGCTGGATGCCCTAAAATCACTAAATACACATCCCTATTTATATAATCATCCCATTACAAATGGTTACCTAACTGAGGGCCGATGATGATCATGTGCTGTGGCAATCATTATAGATGGCTGCCCAATGTAAGGCTGATGGTGATCACATACTGGTGATCATCATTTCAAAATTATCAACTTGATCTCAAACACAACTGAGAAGGAAAAAAAATGCATTTTATGCAGAATTAATTTGAAAAGTTACTGTGAAATATGTGACAAGAGTATTGATGATGATTATAAATGATAAAATAATAGTTTTCATGTGTGTTTAGAAGAGATTCACATTTTCATTTCCCCCATCCTGTTACAATATATATATGTGTGTGTGCGTGTGTGAATATAATAGAAATATCAAATATAATACTATTATAATAAAAAGTCATAGATCAATTCATAGATCACATGACCCTATCTCTTAAGCTTGTAAGTTATAAACAGTGAGGATTGCCAATTCCTCTACAAGCTTTATGATAAATGCTTAGCCAGAGCCAGCACTTAAAATATCTCTGTCAGGAACCCCTCCCCAAACCCCTGACCATGGTTTCGTGCTTTGGCACTCCTCAGAGAGGTGTCAGGGTAGGTTCAGACACTAGATCTAAAAATACCAACCCAAAGCCAAGCACTTAGCTAAAAGTTATCTATTGAGTGGAAAATCTGAAATTTTCAGACATGTACATGTCTTCAAACCCAGCTATCCAACTCAAATAGCTACATGGGGCTGATAGATCTTCAGCCATGCCATATAGTAGTAGTCATAGCAATATAAAATTGCATAAGACTTTTTGGCAGAGACTATAAATAGTCAAAATAAAAAGTCATAGATCAATTCATAGATCACATGACCCTATCTCTTAAGCTTGTAAGTTATAAACAGTGAGGATTGCCAATTCCTCTACAAGCTTTATGATAAATGCTTAGCCAGAGCCAGCACTTAAAATATCTCTGTCAGGAACCCCTCCCCAAACCCCTGACCATGGTTTCGTGCTTTGGCACTCCTCAGAGAGGTGTCAGGGTAGGTTCAGACACTAGATCTAAAAATACCAACCCAAAGCCAAGCACTTAGCTAAAAGTTATCTATTGAGTGGAAAATCTGAAATTTTCAGACATGTACATGTCTTCAAACCCAGCTATCCAACTCAAATAGCTACATGGGGCTGATAGATCTTCAGCCATGCCATATAGTAGTAGTCATAGCAATATAAAATTGCATAAGACTTTTTGGCAGAGACTATAAATAGTCAAAATAAAAAGTCATAGATCAATTCATAGATCACATGACCCTATCTCTTAAGCTTGTAAGTTATAAACAGTGAGGATTGCCAATTCCTCTACAAGCTTTATGATAAATGCTTAGCCAGAGCCAGCACTTAAAATATCTCTGTCAGGAACCCCTCCCCAAACCCCTGACCATGGTTTCGTGCTTTGGCACTCCTCAGAGAGGTGTCAGGGTAGGTTCAGACACTAGATCTAAAAATACCAACCCAAAGCCAAGCACTTAGCTAAAAGTTATCTATTGAGTGGAAAATCTGAAATTTTCAGACATGTACATGTCTTCAAACCCAGCTATCCAACTCAAATAGCTACATGGGGCTGATAGATCTTCAGCCATGCCATATAGTAGTAGTCATAGCAATATAAAATTGCATAAGACTTTTTGGCAGAGACTATAAATAGTCAAAATAAAAAGTCATAGATCAATTCATAGATCACATGACCCTATCTCTTAAGCTTGTAAGTTATAAACAGTGAGGATTGCCAATTCCTCTACAAGCTTTATGATAAATGCTTAGCCAGAGCCAGCACTTAAAATATCTCTGTCAGGAACCCCTCCCCAAACCCCTGACCATGGTTTCGTGCTTTGGCACTCCTCAGAGAGGTGTCAGGGTAGGTTCAGACACTAGATCTAAAAATACCAACCCAAAGCCAAGCACTTAGCTAAAAGTTATCTATTGAGTGGAAAATCTGAAATTTTCAGACATGTACATGTCTTCAAACCCAGCTATCCAACTCAAATAGCTACATGGGGCTGATAGATCTTCAGCCATGCCATATAGTAGTAGTCATAGCAATATAAAATTGCATAAGACTTTTTGGCAGAGACTATAAATAGTCAAAATAAAAAGTCATAGATCAATTCATAGATCACATGACCCTATCTCTTAAGCTTGTAAGTTATAAACAGTGAGGATTGCCAATTCCTCTACAAGCTTTATGATAAATGCTTAGCCAGAGCCAGCACTTAAAATATCTCTGTCAGGAACCCCTCCCCAAACCCCTGACCATGGTTTCGTGCTTTGGCACTCCTCAGAGAGGTGTCAGGGTAGGTTCAGACACTAGATCTAAAAATACCAACCCAAAGCCAAGCACTTAGCTAAAAGTTATCTATTGAGTGGAAAATCTGAAATTTTCAGACATGTACATGTCTTCAAACCCAGCTATCCAACTCAAATAGCTACATGGGGCTGATAGATCTTCAGCCATGCCATATAGTAGTAGTCATAGCAATATAAAATTGCATAAGACTTTTTGGCAGAGACTATAAATAGTCAAAATAAAAAGTCATAGATCAATTCATAGATCACATGACCCTATCTCTTAAGCTTGTAAGTTATAAACAGTGAGGATTGCCAATTCCTCTACAAGCTTTATGATAAATGCTTAGCCAGAGCCAGCACTTAAAATATCTCTGTCAGGAACCCCTCCCCAAACCCCTGACCATGGTTTCGTGCTTTGGCACTCCTCAGAGAGGTGTCAGGGTAGGTTCAGACACTAGATCTAAAAATACCAACCCAAAGCCAAGCACTTAGCTAAAAGTTATCTATTGAGTGGAAAATCTGAAATTTTCAGACATGTACATGTCTTCAAACCCAGCTATCCAACTCAAATAGCTATATGGGGCTGATAGATCTTCAGCCATGCCATATAGTAGTAGTCATAGCAATATAAAATTGCATAAGACTTTTTGGCAGAGACTATAAATAGTCAAAATAAAAGTCATAGATCAATTCATAGATCACATGACCCTATCTCTTAAGCTTGTAAGTTATAAACAGTGAGGATTGCCAATTCCTCTACAAGCTTTATGATAAATGCTTAGCCAGAGCCAGCACTTAAAATATCTCTGTCAGGAACCCCTCCCCAAACCCCTGACCATGGTTTCGTGCTTTGGCACTCCTCAGAGAGGTGTCAGGGTAGGTTCAGACACTAGATCTAAAAATACCAACCCAAAGCCAAGCACTTAGCTAAAAGTTATCTATTGAGTGGAAAATCTGAAATTTTCAGACATGTACATGTCTTCAAACCCAGCTATCCAACTCAAATAGCTACATGGGGCTGATAGATCTTCAGCCATGCCATATAGTAGTAGTCATAGCAATATAAAATTGCATAAGACTTTTTGGCAGAGACTATAAATAGTCAAAATAAAAAGTCATAGATCAATTCATAGATCACATGACCCTATCTCTTAAGCTTGTAAGTTATAAACAGTGAGGATTGCCAATTCCTCTACAAGCTTTATGATAAATGCTTAGCCAGAGCCAGCACTTAAAATATCTCTGTCAGGAACCCCTCCCCAAACCCCTGACCATGGTTTCGTGCTTTGGCACTCCTCAGAGAGGTGTCAGGGTAGGTTCAGACACTAGATCTAAAAATACCAACCCAAAGCCAAGCACTTAGCTAAAAGTTATCTATTGAGTGGAAAATCTGAAATTTTCAGACATGTACATGTCTTCAAACCCAGCTATCCAACTCAAATAGCTACATGGGGCTGATAGATCTTCAGCCATGCCATATAGTAGTAGTCATAGCAATATAAAATTGCATAAGACTTTTTGGCAGAGACTATAAATAGTCAAAATAAAAAGTCATAGATCAATTCATAGATCACATGACCCTATCTCTTAAGCTTGTAAGTTATAAACAGTGAGGATTGCCAATTCCTCTACAAGCTTTATGATAAATGCTTAGCCAGAGCCAGCACTTAAAATATCTCTGTCAGGAACCCCTCCCCAAACCCCTGACCATGGTTTCGTGCTTTGGCACTCCTCAGAGAGGTGTCAGGGTAGGTTCAGACACTAGATCTAAAAATACCAACCCAAAGCCAAGCACTTAGCTAAAAGTTATCTATTGAGTGGAAAATCTGAAATTTTCAGACATGTACATGTCTTCAAACCCAGCTATCCAACTCAAATAGCTACATGGGGCTGATAGATCTTCAGCCATGCCATATAGTAGTAGTCATAGCAATATAAAATTGCATAAGACTTTTTGGCAGAGACTATAAATAGTCAAAATAAAAGTCATAGATCAATTCATAGATCACATGACCCTATCTCTTAAGCTTGTAAGTTATAAACAGTGAGGATTGCCAATTCCTCTACAAGCTTTATGATAAATGCTTAGCCAGAGCCAGCACTTAAAATATCTCTGTCAGGAACCCCTCCCCAAACCCCTGACCATGGTTTCGTGCTTTGGCACTCCTCAGAGAGGTGTCAGGGTAGGTTCAGACACTAGATCTAAAAATACCAACCCAAAGCCAAGCACTTAGCTAAAAGTTATCTATTGAGTGGAAAATCTGAAATTTTCAGACATGTACATGTCTTCAAACCCAGCTATCCAACTCAAATAGCTATATGGGGCTGATAGATCTTCAGCCATGCCATATAGTAGTAGTCATAGCAATATAAAATTGCATAAGACTTTTTGGCAGAGACTATAAATAGTCAAAATAAAAAGTCATAGATCAATTCATAGATCACATGACCCTATCTCTTAAGCTTGTAAGTTATAAACAGTGAGGATTGCCAATTCCTCTACAAGCTTTATGATAAATGCTTAGCCAGAGCCAGGGTCATGTGATCTATGAGGTGATCTATGGCTCTTATTTTGACTATTTATAGTCTCTGCCACAAGTCTTATGCAATTTTATATTGCTATGACTACTACTATATGGCATGGCTGAAGATCTATCAGCCCCATATAGCTATTTGAGTTGGATAGCTGGGTTTGAAGACATGTACATGTCTGAAAATTTCAGATTTTCCACTCAATAGATAACTTTTAGCTAAGTGCTTGGCTTTGGGTTGGTATTTTTAGATCTAGTGTCTGAACCTACCCTGACACCTCTCTGAGGAGTGCCAAAGCACGAAACCATGGTCAGGGGTTTGGGGAGGGGTTCCTGACAGAGATATTTTAAGTGCTGGCTCTGGCTAAGCATTTATCATAAAGCTTGTAGAGGAATTGGCAATCCTCACTGTTTATAACTTACAAGCTTAAGAGATAGGGTCATGTGATCTATGAATTGATCTATGACTTTTTATTTTGACTATTTATAGTCTCTGCCAAAAAGTCTTATGCAATTTTATATTGCTATGACTACTACTATATGGCATGGCTGAAGATCTATCAGCCCCATATAGCTATTTGAGTTGGATAGCTGGGTTTGAAGACATGTACATGTCTGAAAATTTCAGATTTTCCACTCAATAGATAACTTTTAGCTAAGTGCTTGGCTTTGGGTTGGTATTTTTAGATCTAGTGTCTGAACCTACCCTGACACCTCTCTGAGGAGTGCCAAAGCACGAAACCATGGTCAGGGGTTTGGGGAGGGGTTCCTGACAGAGATATTTTAAGTGCTGGCTCTGGCTAAGCATTTATCATAAAGCTTGTAGAGGAATTGGCAATCCTCACTGTTTATAACTTACAAGCTTAAGAGATAGGGTCATGTGATCTATGAATTGATCTATGACTTTTATTTTGACTATTTATAGTCTCTGCCAAAAAGTCTTATGCAATTTTATATTGCTATGACTACTACTATATGGCATGGCTGAAGATCTATCAGCCCCATGTAGCTATTTGAGTTGGATAGCTGGGTTTGAAGACATGTACATGTCTGAAAATTTCAGATTTTCCACTCAATAGATAACTTTTAGCTAAGTGCTTGGCTTTGGGTTGGTATTTTTAGATCTAGTGTCTGAACCTACCCTGACACCTCTCTGAGGAGTGCCAAAGCATGAAACCATGGTCAGGGGTTTGGGGAGGGGTTCCTGACAGAGATATTTTAAGTGCTGGCTCTGGCTAAGCATTTATCATAAAGCTTGTAGAGGAATTGGCAATCCTCACTGTTTATAACTTACAAGCTTAAGAGATAGGGTCATGTGATCTATGAATTGATCTATGACTTTTTATTTTGACTATTTATAGTCTCTGCCAAAAAGTCTTATGCAATTTTATATTGCTATGACTACTACTATATGGCATGGCTGAAGATCTATCAGCCCCATGTAGCTATTTGAGTTGGATAGCTGGGTTTGAAGACATGTACATGTCTGAAAATTTCAGATTTTCCACTCAATAGATAACTTTTAGCTAAGTGCTTGGCTTTGGGTTGGTATTTTTAGATCTAGTGTCTGAACCTACCCTGACACCTCTCTGAGGAGTGCCAAAGCACGAAACCATGGTCAGGGGTTTGGGGAGGGGTTCCTGACAGAGATATTTTAAGTGCTGGCTCTGGCTAAGCATTTATCATAAAGCTTGTAGAGGAATTGGCAATCCTCACTGTTTATAATACTATTATATTTATTTATACATAATTCTTGATTTACTGATAAAAAGACTTTTTTTTTTTTCTTTACCACATATATATTGAATTTATATAGTTTTTTCTTCTTCTTATATTTTACCAAATTTTATTGATAACAATAAGGGGGAAGAAATATAAATTCAAATAAAGGTGTAACAAACAGTTAAGTTTTTTGTCAGTAAATTAAAAAGTATATATGGACAGTGGAGTCTAATTAACATTACTAGTTTTTGTGGTAAAGGAGTGCTAATTATCTTATTGGCCATTGAATAGAAATTTATTTATGTTTTTATTGTAATTAATTTTTTTTTAAAAAATGATGTATTGTAAATTTACATTCATATATACACACATGCACTTTATTATCAATCAGTAATGTTATGATATTTATTTTTAGGCTAAAAAGAATTCTTTGGATTTTGAAACAGTCTATAATAATACCGAACAGGATATTACCATAGTCTTGAGTGGTGTCCAGATACTGTTGCACCAGGAAGCTATCTTGGATATTAAGCAGTTAGTTGACAGTTTTCAACCTATTTTAGAAAAAACAGAATCTACAAAACCATTAGAATCTAGCAAAACTGAAGAATCGTTAGTGGCCAGTACGAAGGAAGTGAAATGTAATTAATTTTTAGTATTCTGTTGTTGTTTTTTTTTAATATAATATAAAACTAAGGCTTTGCTTTTAAAATATATGACAATATAAACAGATGCACTTCAAAGTACTTTAGTAAGTCTCTTTGACAGTTACAAATTCAAGACATTGCAATACATATATATTTTTTATCCAGAAATAATATTATATCAGTTAGAATCGAATTTTTTTTTTTTTTAATTCATCAGTATGAAAATGGTTTTTACCTAGGATGCTCATATCAAATAATTTGTGGTTTAAGAAATACATGAAAAGAAATTTGTATTTCTAATTTTACTACCAAAACAAGTTTTCACTAGTTCATCACTGTCATCATCATTAACCATTGTCAATTCACTGCAGGGTGAAGGTCTCTCCGAGTTCAGTTCATCTTCTCTGATCTCTAGCCTCTCCACAGCACCCCTGCACACTTACTTATTTCATTCATGTGATCTCTTTCTGGGTCTTTTACAATCTCTTGGAATCTAGTTTAGGATTTTATTTTTTCATCTATTATCATCTCTTTTAGAAACATATTCAGCCCAACTCCACTTTAGTCTTTTAATTTTTCGCCGATGACAGTAACACCTATTTGTTCTCTTACCGACTTATTGCATTTTGGATCTCTTCTTTTACTCCTAACATGCATATCTTCATACTTCTTTGATTAGTCTGAAGTCTCTGTATTGCTCTTCTATTAAGTGTCCAAGTCTCAGATCCATAAGTAAGAACTGGTTAAAAACTTTCCTTTTCAAATACAGAGGCATATTTCCTTTTAATATTGTTATTTCACTAGTTATTGTTAATAAAATAAGCTATTTTGTAAGATTTGCAATCGCACATTTTTAAATTTTATTTTGTACTCTATTTAAATACAAACTATTACTAACTAATATCTTTATCAAACAATCATCATATTATTGAAATTATAGCTCCCAATTATATTTTCAAATAATTATCATGACTAAAATTTTTCATTGACTTTTGTATGTTTACTTTATATATTGATTCAAATTCACAATCATTATGGAGAGACACTGCTGTAATTCACTTCTCGTAATATCGAAACCTAATGGCAATTAAAGCCACTTAAACTCATGTGCATTGCTATAATCATCATCATTGTTGTGGTTACATCACTATAAGTTACTTCATGCTGTGCCGGTCGAATGTGTTTGCTGATTTAACCAGGTTCAAAATGTAGATGAAAGTACCTCGAGACCAATCATACGCGATGTCTAAAATCAAGAATACTAGGTACTCTGCCCTATTCGTCCACTTTTCGAATCTAAAAACGAATCATCAACATGTCCGAGACACGCGTAGATCCACATTTTTCCGCCCATCCGACTAGCATCAGGGAGAAACAATCGCCTAAAATTACTTCATTAAACCTAATTCAAGTAATGATACATAACTCAGGTCATGTGTGAAAGACTATATGCGATACTTGGATCATCGGAAATTCATCAAATAGATTAACATCAAAATATCATGTTTACAACTAATAAATAAAACAGACTAATGTTTATTTTCATATTCAGAAAAGATACTTTAATAAAGATATTAATAAAAGGGAGGCTTTGTTCTCCGCCAAAATCAATGTAATCTCAAGATTTAAATACTAATTTTGCGGTATGAAAATAAGTCTGTCACATAATTCCACTTTAACATTCAAACATTTAACCGCATATTTTGCATGAGCAAGCTAGAATGAACTTTACATTAATTTACTAATTACCTTAACGAAATTGTACATTTCTTTGAGTCCGGCCGCCAGGAAATCAATCTGAAAATAGTGGTGCATAAACAAGTATAAAGCTTGATTTACGTTTAAAATACTGATATTTTTCCAAAGCAATCTTACTAGAAATTTAAAAGAATTAATTTGCCATCAAATGCAAAAGACTAAGTAATTGGTGATGAATACTCGATGCATAAGAAGATTATTAATACCTGAAAATAAAATAAACTAGCCAACCTTACTTTGCATAACATTGAACATGAAAGCCCAAATCAGACAAGCAAAATAAAAATAATTATGCACATTGGCATAAGACAAATTTCAGGTGAAAGAAAAAAGACGAAAAGTTAGCCAACCTAGCTTAGCTAGCTAAACATTTACGTAAATCCTTCATATTCTGAGAAAAACGATAAACATTTCACTAAATTGGGCGCCCATGATAATCCGGGCAAATTAAAGATTTTTTTTTTTGATCAGCAAAATTAAGTCTTATTATTTATAATTTCAAATTAAAAAAAAATACGTATGGCTTTATTGCTGAGGAGTTTATACGAAGTTGGAGTGTCGGAAACTCTATCAACTATACCATACCATGCAGGCCTAAAATGCTAATGGCTTTATTGCTTGGAACTTCATAAGAAGGTTGAGTGCCAGAATCAATCCTTAAATATCCCAAGTTGGATGCTCTACCAACTGCACCATAATTTCAAATTAATATCAATGATATGGTAATTCAGTATGTGGTTGGATTTAGATGTTTTAAGTAATTGGTTGAGTGAGCATGGAATAAGTGAAGTTAAAAGAAGGATAGCATTGGCAAAGGAGACTTATTAAAAGAAAGAAAATGTTTTATGGACCTTTGAAGAGAGAATTAAGGAACAGATTAATGTAGTGCTATGTGTGAAAGGTATTATTGTATGGCAAACATGGACATTGAGTAAATGAATTGGGAACAGGGTGGAGGCCTTTGAGATATGGATGTGGAGAAAAATGAGGAAAATTAATTAGATGAACAAAATAGACATCTAAAGAAATTTTTGAAAAATGGGATGATTGATTGAGAAAATTAGAGATAGAAAAACTGGATTGGACATATACTAGGATGAAAGAAGTTTTAGAGGGAATGGTTAATAGAAACGAAAAAAGTTTGGAGAAGATTGACCTTGCTGGATGATTTAAGAAATGGGATGAGATATGTGGAATTGAATGAACAGAACAGAATGGAAAAATAGGTGAGTTGGCTGTGTGATTGCTATCTGGGTCTTTGCATAAAACAGAATCCTTGATCGGTCAGTCATAGGCAAATGGATCTGAAATAATCCTGATCACTGTTATGATCGCGCATTTTAAATTAGATTGCTTACTGACATTTTAATAACATCATCGTTATTATTTTTTTTAGTACCATAATAACTGGATTACAAGGAAGAGGTTTGGATATAATTATAATTAATAAATTCTGTCAAATTTTATTTTATATTTGAAAATTGAGAGAGAGAAAAAAAATTAAGACTTAAATATATGTTATTATATAGGTCTTCCAATATAAGATAACTTTAGCAATATTTTTTTATTTAAATAAGTGACATAACTCGTTAAATAAAAGATGTCATTTTAAAATTAATCTAATATATGGAAATTCTTACTTTAAAATTGCACCGTGATGTCTATTAATATAATGTAATTTTCTTTCATTTAATTTTTTGTTAATGGTTACTTTTATACATATATCAATTGTATTGAATTTTTTGATGCTACATAAGGTTATGACTAAAATTTCTTGTTTAAAATACAGTCATACCATGTACAGGTAGTCAGAATTCTCATAGTATCATTGATCTGGTGAACTTGTTTGCACAAATGGTCTTCTATCTGTCTTTTTATTCGGGGAAGCCTCTGAAATATATTTATCAACATGTACCTATATGTTATTACCATGGATAAATAAACAATGCCAACACACTCTTCTATGCATTTTTCACAATGTAATACATTTATTATTCCTCACTTCCAGAAGTAGCTGACTGTTTTGATTGTCCAACAGCCTTCTTCAGAACAATAATGTACATAATATATATAAATACCCTATCATAATAAATTAAATATACAAAACAAAAATTTTATACACATTAAAAACAATAAAAAATTGGTTTAAATAATTTAATTTGAATTTACTTTTTTATATATATTTATATCATAATATATGTTGCAAATAACTAATTTTAATTGTACTTAATTCTAAAATTTTAACTCCATTATATACAACCTATATCTTTTATATTTGTCATTATCATCATTAAAACAGGCAAAATTCTCTATACGTATGGCCACTCAATGCGAGCCAGAGTAATCAATGGATGTCAGAAGGCTTGTACATAAAATCCCTATCTAGTGCCTACTCTTCCAATATTTCCAGACTAGTTTCTGGCTTGTGGCCTTCGTCAGTGAGGAGCCTTGGATCTGAAAGCACTGCACCTAGATCTTAGGATCTAATGCAACCCTCCATCCAAAGCTCCTCACTGACAAAGGCCACAAGCCAGAAACTAGTCTGGGGATATTGGATGAGTAGGCACTAGATGGGGATTTTAAGCACAAGCCTTCTGGCATCCATTGATTACTCTGGCTTGCATTGAGTGACAATACGTATAAAGAGTTTTGCCTGTTTTAATAACAGTTATAAGCAAGCATAAGAAATGGTGTTCATGTGATGTTCATCGTCATCATTATTTACATCCATTACTGATCCATTGCATGTAATATATATATATATTGTAACCAGTTGGTTATATAACACACACTAATATAGTGTATGTGCATATATATATTGAAGCTGTGCATATATATATGCTGGCTTCACCATTCACTTTGGACTAACTAAGACCCTAAGTCCAACCACAGTGAATGTATGTTTCTTTTTCAAACTAAATTATCGTTTTCACAAATAGTTGCCTAAATTAAAGAAGGAATTGTGTTAAAGAAAAAAAGATTTAATAAAATAAAATATAGAAAGTTAAAATTACATTTGCAACTATTTTTAAAATATATTTGGTAGAATTCGATAAGATAAATTTTCTTAATTAAATAGAATCCATTAAGAAAAGGAATTTAATTAGTAAAACATTTTTCTGAATTAGATAAAATAATAGATAACAGGAAAAATTTGAAACACCGGGCATGATTCGCTACTAATTAGCAGATTAAAAACATTATGGAAAAAAAAGGGTATAAATAAAGAACTTTTCTTTTGTTCTTGATCTTATGCTTGCGGGTAACCTGTGCTGAAGGTCAGAGAGAAATCTTAAGAATTTTGTTGGAAGAAATTTTGCTGAGAAATTAGACAATATAGCGAACTCTTGCTTGCTGTACTTACTTCAAGCTGCACTCTATTCTTTCGGCATATAAATAAAAATCCAGAAATGTGTTGCTCTGCAAAAATGCGGGGTAACCTCTTTGCCTTCGCTCTCCTGAGCCATTCCTGAGGCCGGAGTTCTAATCATGTAAGCCAGCCAGAGAACTAAAGTGCTTGCCCTGTATCCATGAATATCTGCCCTCAAAACATGGAAAAACAAATTTGAAGAACCGGGAAGACCTGCGGGAAACATCTAATGAACTTATCTTGACCCACCCCATCTAGTTACCGGTAACGTTACCATAAATTAACAAAAAAATCTCTTTGTAATTTACAAATTCACTCTAGCTAGAATTATGTTTTTCTATATATATGTTTTTTTTAAATCTATGTGTTCGTATCTTGTCAAATTATGTTTCATTAATTGCTTTCTTTTCTTTTTTTTTTTATATCGTAATGGGTGGGGTTTATTATATATATAATGGCGGTGATAGCTTTTATAAATTTAATTGAAAATTACTTCGTTTAACTTTCCGCCATTATACTCCAGTAATTAAGTTATTTATTTTATATAGATGTTTTGGAAAGAAAAGGAAGCAAATCATAGAAAGTGCAAAACCCTATTTTTTTAAAATTAAGAGTTACTTGCTAAATATTCTATTATAAAACTTTCAAGATTTTAATTTGATTTTTTTATATATATAAAAGAAAGATCCTTATCAAATGCCTTTATATTTTAGTCAATGAAGGGTTACAAATTAAAAGTTATATTTTAAAGAGCGTGAAATAAGACGTTCGCATTTATATTTTAGTAATAAGAGAGAGTACATTTTGACAATATGTATATGTATTTAAAAATTATTAAATAGCATTGGCTCTGGTGGGTCGGTTAAATTTCAACTAAATAAATAAAATATCCGCCCACTTATTTTTTTTTTAGTAATTCAAATTTTATAAAGGTGAAGTTACTATTTTTCTGCGGATTTTCAGTGATAGTTGAGCTTTCCTAATATATATATATTTTGCAGAGTTTTTTTTTTTAAATTTAAAGGTCGTTGACCGTATTTATATGGCATCATGTCTCGGGTGATCTACTGGGCCGCTCAGCATATATTACAGTGCTTCTTTTGCCAAGTTTGCTTAGGTTAACATACCTACATTCGGATCTTCTGAAAATAAATAAATTGTCTGGATCTCATGTCGATCTCAGTTCCTTCAATGTACGTAACTGGACATAAGCAACAAAAACTCCGATCCTGAATCCGGGTCACGCGTTTAGCGAACGGGTTCCATTTTTCTCTCTAACCTAGTTTAGAGATGGAGAGCTATCCGGTCTTGTGTTAACCTCTTGGTAACTGTTATGTCTCGAGCCTCACAGCCCACTATATGCTATCGCCTTTGTGCATGGTCTTGTATATTTATATTTATTAGGAAACCTTTCTCAAAATCTCGTAGAAATGGTTCAATTATAGCTGGAAATTCCTGCTGGGGTCACTTTATCATTCTTCTTAAATCATAAGTAGGGCTGTGATTTAAACCTGTACAAAGTGTTTAATTGAGTTTGATCACCTATTTATTTCTATGCTCTCCAACTACAGAGTTAATGAATCATGTCTCTCCCTCTTGATTTCTTTTATATAACACTTCCATTGGCTGGAATATTTTAAAGAAGAAGTTATAATGTAAAATTTTGTCTGTTCTTATCATTACGATCAATGGATCTTTCATATATGTCTATCCGGTTGCAGTGAAAATAGCCTGCGACACTATTAATAAAGCATTGTGTGAATTCTTTTAATGTCAATAATAAAAATTTCTGTTATCTTTCATTCACTATAAATAAAACCACTTAGTATTGTTTTCTTTTGTGACATACAGAAGTACATCTGATCATTATATATGTAAAAATTCCTTTTCGTGTTCTCTTCTCTCCCTGACCTCCGGGCATACATTAAGATTAAATTCTAGTGAGGTTTGGGGAGTAAGTCGCTTAGTAGCAATCTAGAGGAGTAGGTGAGGTTCGAACCCCCTCTATCTGCATTTCTAGGTTAGGTTAAAGCAGCTCTACTTTTCTTACCGTTACAATATACATATGTAAAATAAAGGAAAAGTAGAAATAAACACAGAATAAATTTTTGTAGATATTTTTCTATATTTCCTAAAATAAAATAATAATAAGTAAAGGATTAAATAACTCTGGGTTTAAAATAATATTTTATTGTAAAATTAAATATTTTTAAAAGGTCTGATAAATATTATTTGTAATTCTAATTTTGAAATTTAAAAACTCCATTCTTATTTTTGAAATTTTTTAATTAATTAAACAAAATTTTTATCTATTAGAAATCCCCTAAGTAAAAACATGTATATAGATTCCAAGGGATTAAAGAGATAAAAATAAAATTTTGTTTTCAATCAAGGTGTTGTTATCACCTGAGATGATTGTATAAAAAGATTGATAAAAAAAAATATCAGTTAGTTTTGCTTGCAGTTTGTAAGAGCAGAAGAGCTAGCTGTAAAGTTGGCTAAAATATTTTGTGAAGAATTGGTAACTGTAGCAGAAAATGGCTACAGTAAAGCTAGCTGCAAAGATAGCTAGAATAATTATCAAGAGAACTGCCATGAGGATGTAAGAATGCAAGGAAGTGGCTGCTCTACAGTTCACTGGTGGAGTTTGAATTCACATGGAGGTAAAGGGTCAAGATTCTTTGTAATTCATAGCCTTAAAAGAGTTCTGGAAAACAGTTTGCTGACCTCAAGCTTACCAATCCAAGTCTAAGTAGAACCAACTGCAGAAGGGAGAAAGTCAACATACCTGAATTATGTACTTTTACCTGATGATGACAATTGTCTGGATTGACCAAAGAAACAACTTGCCCAAGAGAAACACCAGCTGAATAAAGAAGTAGTTATATGTATGCTGCTGTGTCTACATATGCGAAGAGAAGCACAGATAAACATGTATACAAAAGTGAGTTGTTTTTAAATAATTCATTTGGGAAGATATTTTAAATTTATATTTTTGAAATTAAAGACGTTTATAATTAGTTAAGGGATAACCTGATAAAAAGCTTTCTAATCTCTCAAAAATTGACTAAACTTTTTTTAAAAAAAAGAATAAAGAAAGCTGTAATAGAATTTGATAAAGTGATTTTTTTTAATATTGATTAAATAGGTAAATTTTATGTAAAAATTATTTATTGTTTGACAAAATTAAATTTGTTAATAATCTGTGCAATTCTATGTACGCGTTTTAGTAAACCTAGCTTAAGGATCTGTATTATTTAATCATGTATTATTGTAGAACAAGTTTAATATGTTCAGAAATTTCACGCACGTGCATGTATGTGTGCGTTTATCTTTCAATTATATTGCGAATACCAATGCTTGTCACGTATAACACATATGTAAAATTTAATCATTTTTTTAATAATTATTTTATATTAATTGAAATGTTTTTATTGTATATTATAAAATGCACGTCTGTGTACGGATATATATATGCATTTATATATACTTATTGGGAAATCATGTAAATCAATGTAAAAAAATTTGTGTGTATATAGTTATGTATACTTTTCAAAGTCAGAACTTTTATAAAACCTCAATTCATTTTTTTATTGTTATTAATAAACTTATTTAATTGTTAAAAATTGTTTCTATCATCTCTTGGTCACAAACAGTAATAGAGCTTATGTTCTCTGAGCTAGATTCATGCACGAGATGAATATATAAATGGGGATGTATATTTAGTGCTTTTGGGCATCCAGAGATGATCAATCATTATCATCCTGGTTGGTGCATAAGATTATATTCTTTAAAGCCCATGCACTATTATCTTTTATTTTACTTTAGTCTTATTAAAAATTTAAGTTTATAGTTGGCCACTACAAATAGCCTGAGCATTGATGATGATCAGCATGTTTTAATGTCCCAGTATTATTGTTTGATTTTTATGTATTCTAATGGATTCAAATTAATGTTTAAATAATTGCCCAAGCTGGCAAACGCTCAATAGGTAGTCTGGTCTACAGAAGACCCACTTCCAATCCAGTCATAAGGTTGAGTGTTGATTTATTGTACTGATTTTATACTGATTTATTTTATTCCCATCAATGATGATGATGGATGATTAATGGTATTTTGAGTATTACTGATTTTTACTTTTTGATAATGCTGGTTGATGTATGGGTAATTATTATGGTTATTCTAAGGAGTGATTGGCTGTTCTCTCAATGATCACAGAGATCTCTTGATCTCGTGTTCCCCTTAAATATTTTATACTTATATATACTTCTGTAAATTATTGATTTTGTATTTTATTTGCTTGGGGTTGATGACGATGTTCCATCGCCCAGTTCACTTCCGGATACCCCTCTCCTGTTACAATATATATATATGTGTGTGCGTGTTGTGGTTGTATAAGTGTTTATAAAAATAAATTAATATATATTGTAGCTTCCGTAATTTACTAAATATTTACTTTAATGTGAATTTTTGTTTCAGCTCCTTCGTCTAAAAAGTCTCCCACCCCTAATCTCAATATCATTTCCGTTAAAGTCAATGCTCACCTGGATGCATTTGGAGTGGCTGTTTGTGTTGGCCAAAAGAAACTAACTGTAATTAGTATACAAGGTAGTATTTATTTTTTTCTCATTTTGATTAAAAATAGTAATGATAGACACCTGTAATTTAACTGAATAACAAAACAGCTAAAATATTTATTTCACTATACAAAGCTTTCGTGTTACCTTACATATTTGTAAACAAGGCATTCAAGGTAATAAAAATATATATTTTTTTGGTAATAGTATGAAAACTGAATGCTACCATCTGATGGCGCTGTTTTTCACACAAGTCTCATCAATATATGGTTTCAGCGGCCTTAACTTATGGCTGACAATACAAGAGGTGTTTTTTGAGCTGTAATAGGCCACCTGAGGGTGATGTATTCTATGATTATGTAATGAAATACTACGCCCATAGCATTGCGACAGTATTCGTCAAGTGAGTGCTCGAACTCTCGCTACGGTCTGATTTGATGGTGGCCGTATTTGAAAGAGACGAAACTCTGCAAAAATTCATTGTAGGAAATTTTTTAGAAAGCATACTGGAATTAGTATTCCATATTAAGAATTATCATGTCATCGCACATGCTTCTCTATGCTTTTCAACTGCACACAACTTGAAATGGTTCTTCTTTTAAGCAGAGTTTTTTCCGATTTCGCGTGCAAATGCCTGTTTACATGCAACTGTCAAATGTCGTCTGCAAGTTGTCCGAATTGTTTGAAGCTCAGTGAATTGCCGGCCAGCCACACAAGTGGATGCACAATATTGTGTTTTCCCAGAAAGAGAAACTCCTGCAAGTGTACCTATGTATGTCTGCGTAAGGGAAGTTGTTGGTTCGAAGGCTCCAAAATCCCATTACTTATAGCTTTGAGGCTTCCCTGTTATTTTATTTGCGTCTTACTTTTGCCTGCTGTTTTTTATGCCCCTGAAAATGGTGGTGTTTTGTTTTTTTACTTGTTTTGCTTCACAACTTGTCCAAAGTTTCATTTTTTTTTTTGGTTCAATAAATTATTTTATGGGGAAACTTGTTGTTGTTTTTGGTGTTCACATGATTATAAAGTAGGTAGGTAATATTTGATAAGTTTCATTAACAAGAAGTGTTTAAGAGTTTATTCAAAAGACCCCACCAAAAAAAAAAATAATAATAATAAAGAACTGTGCGGTAACATAATAATATGTTCAAAAAGAAAATCGAAAAAAGAAATTGATAATTAAAAATCAAAACAAACCTTCCCCGCCACCCCACCTCCCCCAGCTTAAAAAAAAAGTGTTCTTTAAAAACGAACTGTTTATGTCTTTTTTTAAAATTAAAGGTCCAAAAAATTAAGGAAGAACTTTTCGCTATCATATAAAGCTTTCTGTAGCGTAAAGATTTGAAACAAACAAAAAAAAAAGATGACAATTCAAAATCAAAACAACCCCTCTCCCCTCCATCCTTTAAAAAACCAAGTGTTGATTTATTCAAAAATACCGAATTGTTGAAGTCTTTCAGCAAATCAAAACATCAACAAAAAAAAAAAGATAAATTAAAAGCAAACAACCAAACCCCCCCTCACCATCTAAGTGTTTGTTATCGTATATTTGTGTAAACAAGCCGATGGAGCGTTAATCGATAATTTAAAAGCAAACCAACACCCCTACACCATCTAAAAACAAAGTGTTTGTTTCTTTAAAAAAACGAACCAAAAAAAAAAAAAACCGTGTGAAAGAAAAATTTGGTTTACTGTAAGTAATATTATGTAAAGAAATCTACGGACAGTTGGTTGTTACTTTACAAACAAACCAACACCCCTAGACCATCTAAAAACGAAATATTTTATTAAAAACAAAAAAAAAAAAAAACCCAGTGGAATAAAAAAAACCGGTTGAAAAAAAAAAAAAAATTACCGTAATATTATGTAATAAAAAAATTCTTTGGTGGTTTACCGTCACCGACAACAAAATAATAAAAACCGGTTGAAAAAAAAAAAAAAATTACCGTAATATTATGTAATAAAAAAATTCTTTGGTGGTTTACCGTCACTGACAACAAAATAATAAAAACTGGTTGAAAAAAAATAAAAAATTTTACTGTAATATGTAAACAAACAGACGGCCCGTAAATCGGTATATTGATGTGAATTGGGCGAAAAAGAGTGCCATCAGACGGTAGGGTTCAGTATTCATACTATTACCTATTTTTTTACATGATATGTATTTTATTTCTGATTTCTCAAATATTCATTCAACAAATTTGCACAAAATCGTATTTATAAGTAATAATAAATCAGTATTTTTATATTATAAATACCAATGTGTGCAATTTGATGCAGTCAATATTTGAGTAACGAAATAAAAATATTTATAATGTACAAGATTATATTTTATTTTCTTGAAGGTTTTTTTTTTTTAAGTGAATTCATTCTTGATTTGATTCATATTACTTGTAAAGCATTAAATATTTATTATCGCATTTAAAATCCCCTCCCCCACATGAAAACATTGCTCCAGGATCCATTTTTTCCTCAGGCTGACTCTGCGTAAGACAATATTTATTGGTAAATGAATGCCCACTTTTTTTTACTTCTTCTTCCCTTCACATATATTGAAAAATGTCTAAAACACTTAGACTAGAAGTTAATTAATTTTTAAATCACACAAAACATTTTATTTCTAAATATTTAAAATTGACTGATATTTTTTAGATTTTGCTCATTTTCACAACTTCTGATCTAGGTGTTTTAGACATTCATCAATATCATCATCATCAACCATTATCATTCCACTGCAGGATGAAGATCTCTCCAAGTTCAATCCTTCTTCTGTGATCTTTAGCTTCTCTTCTCCACATCATCCCTGCACATACTCTTATTTCATCCATTTATCTAAGTGGAGGTTGCCTTAACAACGGTTTTAAATTGTTGATTGTTATTGATATTGGGATTGTCTAAATGTTGACTGGTTTTTAATGATTATTTATAAACCCAATTAACCTTGAGCATTATTAAAATTACAGTTAATATGCACAATATGTCCCAGTAAAAAGGTGACTGGTTCTCTCTCTAAGCTGTCTGCAGTGCCATCTCTGGATGAACAAGTGTATTATATAGTAGCATTACTTATCTATTTTTTTACAAAAATTTTAAGCCACTAGCATGTCTGGATTACAATTTATGATATAAAATACGACTGTTTTGAATTTTTGTAAATCATTTTCATTACTCTCCCTGCCATCATGAATTCTTGAAAACCTCTTGAAAAGATTCTTGCAACCTATGGCTTCACTACCATACATTGTTTGAATCATTTCAAAAGTTTGAGCAGGTTTAGCCTACTTTAAAACAAAATTTAATATTAATGCATTGTTCCATCAGGGATTAAGGTTGAAATGTATTGTAATTTTTCTTGTCATAACTTGTGATCCAGATATTCTAGAACCTTAAAATTTTTATGGATAATAATTAAACTATGCGCTAAATAACACTTGCATTGATTCAGTGATGTTCTACAGGCAGCTTACCATCACTAATTACCTTTTCACCGGATCACTCTTATCATTATATTTTTCAGCCAATAATCATCTGTTTATTATTTCAAGAAATTTGCAATGCAAGACTGTAGTAATTTATTCTTTTAAATCCTAATGTAGGATTGGATGCTGGTGTAATAGTACAGCCAGATAAAACCACTGTCATTGTTGGATTGAAGGATGTAGTTATTGAAGATCCCTTACCTTCTTCTGTTTACCCTCAGGTAAGATATTATATCATAAGAGAAGTACTCATCTAGATTTGAATTATATAATTGATAAATTTATACCCTCTTCTATGTCTCAATTGCCAACGGATATATTTATCAATCTTTATCATATTCAGGAGTAAGCTAGTTTTTGTATTTACACCTGGGTCTCGTTTTATGCGGTAAATAGGTTCCACAGAAAACCCGCCTTAAAAAAAATTGCACAATAATAGACTTAACTTACCTTGAAAAATGGGGGATAGGTTCTATAATTTTCAGAATTCGCATAAAAGCAAAGCAACAAAGAAAAATTACTTTTAAATTCGCATTAAAAAAAATAAGCAAATAAAGTATGACTAATAAAAAATTTCAAATATTTGAAAAAACTTAATACAAGACAAACTTTTTTTCGTACATATTTTGATCATTACCGCTAGCATTCATTTATAAACTGGTAAGAAATCAGATTCGATGTGATGTGATGTATTGTGGCTTCTCCTTAAACGAAGTCAAGAATCTCTTAGCAATTATACCCAGAGAAACCTGTTAGCCACTTTATTTTTATTCGTCATGTGATGTACAACTAGCACCACTTTCAGTCTTATGCTGTGTTAATGGTTTTCTGTTTCTATATTAAAAAAATGAGATCGTAATCAAAACAAAAAGATTATACATTATCATCAGAAAGATTATTTTCAGTTTATAAAATCTTCGTTCTTTATTTTAAAAATCTAAAAGATTATTTATTTCTGTTATATATAACAAAATACATTTTAAAAGTTTAAATTTTTTGAATATTTATTGCGATATTTTTATATGTAAATATAAATCTATTATTATTATTATTTACTCATTAGTATAAATAGGTTGTTACAAAGAAGCTAACATTCTAAATACAGCTTCAGGCCATATTCACGTTGGCTGCTAATACAATATTATATTTTTGAAAAAAAAAAAAATTTCAAGTCAAAATAAGTTATCAATAATTTAAATTTCTTGATATCTAATAAATACAGTGAAATATGAAAGATATCAAGAAGAAACATGAATTGCATAACTTCAAAATTGCATTAAAATAATCCGCATAAAACGAGACCCAAGTGTATATGTAAGAAATTATGCAAATGGAAGGACAAACAAAATAAATCAAAAAGATAATAAACACAACTACCTTTAATAATATATAAAAATAATCATAAATGAATACAGCCGTAATTTCAATATATATATATACACATCCAGTAAATCATATTGATATTTCTATTTATTTTAATATAATTCTATGAGTTATGATTATATAAACAACTATAAATGTAGGATTACAGTCCTTTGTTGTTCTTTTCTCTAACCTGCTAGATTAACATTTCTGCGGCAGATTTCATAAGTTTCAATATTCTCAACGTTTCTTTCGCTGCTTTTTCTGATCATAGTTTTTAAATCGAGCAAAAGCCTTTTTTTTTTTTTTTACTAAATCTCATAACATCTCTTTTTTTTAACATCTGGCCCAATTGTTCATATATTGGAGTTCAAATAGGTCACTGGGATATTTTGTAAACACTTTAATCCAATTACGTTTTAAATGGATTAAAGCAAAATTCATAAAATATCTTTATTAAAGCGAAAGACTGAAAACCTCTGACATGCGTTTTTAGAATGCTTATATGACAGCCAATCAGATGTAATAATGACTGTATAGGAAGCTCTTAAGTCGCAGCACAAGACAGAGATTTTATAAGAAAAAGGATTCTAAAAGTGTATGTCAGAAGTTTACAGCCTTTCACATTAATTACGAACTGCTTGCACTTAAGAATAATATTTAAAATATCTTCATTAATTTTGGAAACATTTAACAAGTATTTTAGAAAATTATTTATCTTATCCATCTGAGAAGTATTTAAATTAATTTATTTTTGTGATATGTCGGAGGTTTACAGCCTTTCACATTAATTACGAACTGCTTGCACTTAAGAATAATATTTAAAATATCTTCATTAATTTTGGAAACATTTAACAAGTATTTTAGAAAATTATTTATCTTATCCATCTGAGAAGTATTTAAATTAATTTTACTTTTGTGAAATTTCTATTATATAAAATTTCATATATTTCAGTCCATCTCTTAATATACTTTTTGTACACAATTCTCTAATTTCTTGAGCAGTGCTTTTTTTTTACTTTCTATCTTGATGTTTTACTTTATCGCCACATCTCTAATTGTTGTTCAGCTTTATAATATTGTTGATGTTTTATTTCTGTTAGTTCCATTTTCTGATTCCTAGCTATTTTGGCTCAATTTTTGTGATTTCTTTTTGCTCTTTACTGTTGTGATTTCCTTCTTTATTGTAGTGCAATCTCTGAATATTTTATTTCTTTTGTAATCTATTTCCATAGATGACTAAGGTGACTATGGTATTCTCCATTTTCTTCTACTTGTACAGTGTTTTTGGTTAATCTTCTATCACTTTTTATTTAAAGTATCACGTATCCAAACTTTTTTTTCCCCCTGTTGTTTTTATTTTCAGAGTTGAACCTACCCACCACCAGGGGGACTAATAGTTTAATTCTTAATCTCTTTAGCCATTAACATTCATGCAGGAGTTTTTCTGTAGCCATTGATGGTGTGGTGAGTTGATATTTTGTCTTCTATTTTTTATCATATTCAGATATTTGCGTTGCTTTTTGAAATTGTCACATAATATTTTCAACTAACCTATTAGATGCATGGTAATAAAGAGGTATACAAATGTGTTGTTGCCCCCATCTTGAACTATTTCTCCATTCTCTATGCCATGAATTTTATGCCATTGCTTGATATCATTTCTTCCAGCATACTGTGACATTCAATTTCTCTATAATTTGTGTTAAATGAGTGATATTCTCCTCATCTAGTATTCATCTATTAACACCAAAAACATTGTCCAATAATATATTCTGCTTAGTGCATGTGAACTTGGCCACAATTTTATTGCCGTAGTCCATAATATATGGTTTTTTTGTGTGTGTGAGAGCATTTTGCCATGGTTTAGCAGACTGTATAATTTTTTTAATGTATCTTTCAATAATTGAAGCTATATTGAACCTTCTGACGCATTCATGTACCATTGCCTTAATGCATACAATACCCAATGTTCCTTATATAATAATTCGAAGTATTTTTTTCAGATTTTCAATAGTATTGACTAATAAACACTTGTTTTTTTCCAAAATGCTGGTGCTACATATTGGAGTTTATGGACTGGACGACTGTTCCTGCTCCAAGTTAACTAATTGCTTTATATTTATATATAATTAGTGTATTAATTCAGATGTTTATTAAATTATATTACCTACTAACATTCTGATCTTTAGTATTGCTTATCATAAGAGTAGTCTTAGATCTATTAATACTTCCAGTCTCGGCAGGACATTAATAAAATTCTCGAGCCATTGTCTATTTCCGTATTTCCCCCACCCCACCTCCATTCAATTTGCTCTTTAATTAATCATGAATTAGTTTAATGTGTAGTATTCCTGTTTTAGATTACATGATCACTGGGAAAAAAATTTTTTCTTATTTTTTTCTCTACATCTGGTGTACATATTCTAGGTGTCCTTTTTATATCATGATAGAAATTTGTTTAAATCTCCACTTGCAGATTTCCTCTTTGTAGTTTATTTTCCCATAGCAATAGCAAGGTTCTTGCTTTATTTGTTTGGGCCATCTTTTGCAGCTTATAACTTTGTTTACCTGTTTAAAAAATTAGAATGTTTTTTTTTTTTGGTTTTCGTTTATCATAATAGAATGTTTGTGTGTGTTCCACGATTACTTCGTACTCTTTTCCTTTCTTAAATATAGCCTTATGTGACAGAACTAGTCCCAGGGGTTTTTGTTGGGAAATCTTATATTCACAATCCTTGGCAAGTTCTTGAAGGATCATACTTTTTAATTTCTTTTTTTCTATGTTTTTTTTCTTAAATGCAAATAAACTATGCATTATGAAGATCACAGATTGAAATAATTGATTAATTATTTAATTTATGAGATTATTTGCCAATATTGGCTTGCATAATCAGTTTATCGTTTTAATTACTTTCTATCCAGAAAAGCATAACTATTATTAATTTTCAATTATTGTCGTCATTTGTATCAATATAAAGAATTTATTTTCATGCAAAATGTACGCAAGCTATTCAGAACGTTGAATCCAGTGATACATATCTTCCTGATTGATATCATAAGAACTGTATATCTGTTTTTTTTCTTCTATTTGCCAGGAAGGTTTGAATTTCTGTCTTTACTAGTTGCTAGGTCTCAACTCCTACCACACTTATTTATCAATCTACTAGAGTCAGGATTAGGAAATGCAAAGGCAAGCTAAATAAACAAAAGAGATTGTGAGCTGCACTACATTTAATAGAGTATAACGATAATATAAATATGACTGTAAACGATCGTTGATCAAATCTTGCACTGTTTCTTTTCATATCTGGCCCCATCCCTTTGCATTCTGAATAAATAAATGTATGCCATGTTATATCTCAAAAAACATTATTTACTAATAATAGAAAGACTGAAGTAAGATCCAAATAAATTTGGAATTTAAATAATTTAACTTTGAAAGTATTTTAATTAGGTTTGGAAACGTTTATTTAAATCTAAATCAGGCATCACCTGACCTACAAAACATGACTTAATCTTTGTTTACACATATGGCAACCATTAGCAATCCTTTAGTAATT
The DNA here is from genome assembly GCA_028023455.1 of Epiperipatus broadwayi. NCBI lineage: Eukaryota > Metazoa > Onychophora > Udeonychophora > Euonychophora > Peripatidae > Epiperipatus > Epiperipatus broadwayi. Next base: position 6,467,719 of record JAQFVV010012446.1, read on the forward strand.
TTCTCCCAATGTCACTATGTTTTTGCCATCTAGCATAAGATAAATTTTATCTAGTGCTGCTGTAACCAATATCGCCGGACTAGTTTTTAAGTTTATGGCTTGCATCAATGAGGAGCTTTTGGATTTGGGCACAATGTATCAGGATCTTTTGGATCCAATGTATTTTTCCTCTAGCATCCATCTTTTACTTCTTTGTTTCACTAAATGGTAATGTTTTCAATCTAAGCCATTTTGCTGGTATAGTCATATAGATCTCAAATCAGTTCAGTATTTATATATTATGGTGACTAGTTGTTTTTTTTTTTTTAATAACAATAGACACTTCTGTACTTTGGCCAGGATTGATATAAAATCAACAAGTTATCAGATGACCACAGCTTACATAAAGCTGATAAGTAGCAGATTTTTTTCTAAGGAAGTTCATTGTGATCTGTTAAAGTTACTAGACTTGCAGTGGTATATTCAGAAGCAAGACTCTCCATGGACGATATTTGGCACTATGGTGTTGCAAGTCCATGTTCACACATGTAACTTCCACGAGCAAGTATCTCTTGTTTGAACAACTCTCAACCTTGTATTCTATTGGAAAATTATTAAAATTCCTTTCTATTTAATCAGTTCATTCATTCAAATACTGATATTAAAACAGGAAAAACTCTCCTCACAGTAGTGCCACTCGGTGCAAGCGAGAATAATCAATGGATGCCAGAAGGCTTGTGTATAAAATCTATCTAGTGCCTACTCATCCAATATCCCCAGACTAGTTTCTAGCTTGTGGTTAGCATGTGATGTTTATTGGTTTCATTCAAATACTGCTAACATTATTTAATATTTCTTTATCTGTACATAAATAAATTTACTTTTAATTATTATTAATCAAATAGTTTTAGTTAGATTTTGTTGGAATTCGATTAACTTATCTTTTGAGATTTTAAAGAATCTAATTAACGTTGTTTTATCTATTTCGTAATTAATCTCTTTTTGTAAATCTGAATTCATTTTATTTATTGATTTGATGAGTTTTATTTTACTTAATTTTCACTAAATTTTATATAGCTATTTTTTCATTCCAATATCAGCCTTTCAAGCTAATTGAGCACGCGCCTTTTGAGTGTTAAATAAATGAATACTCTCTTCTTCAATCCAAGATATAGTATTTATGCAGGAATGAATACTATATCTTGGATTGAAGAAGAGAGTATTCATTTATTTAACACTCAAAAGGTGTGTGCTCAATTAGCGTGAAAGGCTGATATTGGAATGAAATATAAATGCAAGCACGGCGCTAGATAAAATATTTGCTTATAGCTATTTTTTCCAACTTTACATGTTTATGTATTTTAGTATACATATACATGCATAACACGTGTGTTAAATGTAAACTGGATAAATGAATATATTGTTTTGTTGATATAGGCAAAAAATTACTACAAATACAATTGCCAATCTCATGTCAGATTTCTATTGCTATACAAACAAGTTGGCTTGCATTAACATCATTAGGTTGATTGAAATTTTAAGACATTCCCTTGAAATGGCTGTTTTAAAGTGTACAAATTAGAGCACATTTTTAATGCTTATTATCTATTTATGCTTACAGTGTATTGCTCTAGAGTGAAGTGATAGATTGGATTAGTCCTGTCTGTGACTGTCATTCATTCATATTCTAATTCATCTATCTGTCCAGCTGTGTGTTAATATATATATATATATATATATATATTAGAAAGGACCTGAACTCAGACTTTCAAGCTGTCCGCAGCTATGCACTTCATCTTATACAACCAATTCACATGACTATATACATTTGAAACAGATAAAATGATCTCCAATATACGTATTTCATGCTGAACCAGTACTTATTGGTGCTCCAGATCACCATTCTTCACACATGTATACAATCAGTACTCAATTCATATTAAGATGGCAAATCTTCAAACTTCAATCCTGTCCACTCTCCAACTCTTCAGCCATTCATATCATTGAAAATCCAATGATGGAACAATCATAATCAAAGCCCTTGTTGGTGCCAATATTATTGTCATACCCATGTTGACTTTTAAGTCACTCTGGCCCCTCACATATAGGACCTAGAGGGTCCATTGAAGTTTGATTTGCTATCTTAATATGAACTGATCGCTGATTATATATATGTGGGGAAGATGGAGAAGTGGACCAACTGATGAATGCTGGTTCAGCATAAAATACCTATATTGGAAATCATTTTATCTTTTTCACATATATATGGTCATGTGTATTAGTTTTATAAGATGGAATATATACCCTAACCTTTCTAAATGTGATGGATGATCGCTGATTATATATATGTGGGGAAGATGGAGAAGTGGACCAACTGATGAATGCTGGTTCAGCATGAAATACCTATATTGGAAATCATTTTATCTTTTGCACATATATATGGTCATGTGTATTAGTTTTATAAGATGGAATATATACCCTAACCTTTCTAAATGTGATGGATAACACAATATGCACAAGGATTATCAATAATCGGATGGTAAAATTTTATATTTTTTCTTTTTTGTTTACTCTACACTTGAGAAATGATAATTTCCCTTCACCAACCGATGATTTCATAACCAATTAGGTTGGTTAACTGAAAGAAAAATTTTCTGTTTACTTGGAATATGAAAAAAATTCAAATTTCATGCATGGATTTGAATTCTGGAAAATTTATATACCTTTTATATACATATATGAGAGGCAAGTCTTGGTAAAAAAAAAAAAAAAATAGTGCTACAAGAAAAAACTAATTTACTATCTGAATTTTTACTTTCCCTTAACTGCAAGTAAAATATGGCTCCCCACAATTTACTACTTTATGTTCTTCGAGTTTAAATAATTGAAGACCTTATCACATACGCACACATTTATAGAGATAATAATTTTTTTTTTTTACCAAATTAAATTGGTATATACAGAATTTTCTGGGTGTTGTGCTCAGATTTTCTAGCAGTTTTCCGAGGTGGTAGATGAATGATCTTCAAATACGAGGCTTAATTATGAATAACAAGTAGACAATACCTGACCAAGAGTATCTCCACTTGCCTTGTAAGATAGGATATTGATTCACCAAAGGTTAGTTACTGTTTCTGGTAAAAACAATTTTTTTTGTCTTTATTTTCTTCTGTCACAAAACTAGGGCCCAATCATCACTTTTATGCCATCGGTCATTTTCTTATATCAATTATAACCATATGTGTTGTGCAACTTTCGTTCATCCTGTAACTGATTCCAACCCATCCCCCTTTCCTTGAGAATTAAGAAAGCAAATATGGGGGCAGATTTAGAAAATTGATGGCATTTTTTTTAGCTCTCAAGCCCTTGGTAATTAAAAAAGCAATCACAGGGACCAAATTAAATAAACTGATATGTCGATATTTGTGATCGTTGCTTGAAGCAGTACAAATGCTAACGTTATTATTTTTGGTTTTTTTTTCCCTCACTCTTTTTGCATTTGGAATGGTAAGATTTGTTTGCAGATAACTGCTGATGATGATATGTAATTTAAGAAATCATTCGTCTTGACTTAATTAATTGCATGTCCTTTTCTTGTGAATGAATCATTCAAACACATTACATTTTCAGTGCTCTTTTTTTTATTCCTTCATTTGATTTTTTGATTATTTTTGTAGTGATTTTCAGAATTCTAAAAAAAAGCATTTAAGAAATCTGTAAGAAGAGATGTAATATGAAATGGATCAATAGTAAAGAAATCATAGAAAATGTAGCATATTATATAAATATAACCACTCTCTATTTACATTTCGGAAGTCTGAGGAACAATGTCATACAAGCGTCCAGACTCCAAAACTTGTTTATTGAATAATTCTTATATGTGCAGATAGTGAGAAAGATAGAAAGGAAATCGTGTGTGAACAGAAAAATAAAGAAACTTTATACATGTAGAAGATGGAATCAGTATATTACCATGTTTCCCCAAAAATAAGGCCTAACCAAAAAATAAGTCCTAGTATGATTTTTGAGGACGCTTATAATATAAGGTCTACTCCAAATATAAGCCTTAAGATTGGCAGCGTGATAGATGTCTTTTGTTTGCCTGTTGAAACATATGATGGACATATTGAATTGTAAAATAATGAATCTATAAATAAACCATATTATTAACATTAATCCTTTAAATGAATGGTAATATAAATTATATGATTCTGTGTACTTTCCCGTTAACTATTTTTGACAAATGTAATTTTACCTATATAGAGACAAGTCAGTATTTGAGACAATTTATAATCTCATTAGGCACATTTTATTTATATTTAATATTTCGATTTAGAATGCTTGATTTAGTTTTCGAGTCGCAGCATGTTAGCTTTTAATATTCAAGATAAATGGAAATTAGTTTGATTTCTTAAACATTTTCTTTTTCTCCTAAAAGACTATTAAAATAATGAAAGTGAATTTAATAAAGAAAGTTTAGCTTAAGTTAAATCATCAATCTTTCTCTTAATGATAAGTTTTTAAAAAGTATAACCAAGCAGATCTATTAGAAGTAATTTGGCGAGTGTTTACAATTTGTGTACTTGATAATGAATGCATGTGATTTAGTCATATGTGAATCACAGTAATTTAATACGCCATATGTTATAATGGGTGACTTAATGTGCATGTGTGAAATAAACATTTTCAGAAATTTTGTGCTTGCATTTTTTTGTTACATTTATATGGCCAAACTATTCTTAACTGTAGTCATTTTTGTTACTACTCCTGCTTCACAAGTCTGTAATTAATACTTCATTTAATAGTAAATTTAAATAGAATACTATTCTGATTGCCAGATAAGATGAATGCAGTGTAGATTTTTGTACATAAAAAAAGATATCCCCTGAAAATAAGATCTACAGTATTTTTTTGGAGCAAAAATTAATATAAAACATGGGTCTTATTTTCCGGGAAACACGGTACATTTGAAACCGTAGAAACTTTTCATACAGTAATGCCACCCAGTGCATGCCATAGAAATCAGTGGATGCTAGAAGTTTTGTGCATTAAAATCTCATGCCTACTCATCCAATTCTGTTTTAATGGCTGCTGCGCACATAAGAAATGAAAATCATGTTATGCATTACATTTTCTGGAAATATATAACAGTATATGTCATTTAGAAGGGGAAAAAAGTATTGTTTTATCCTTAATGGAAAATTTGGCAAAATTTAGCAGAGCAAAATCAAATTTTATCATAAGATATCCAAATTTAGCTTAGTGTGGATAAAAGTTGTATGAACATTATTATTATAATTGGGGTAAAATGTTAAAATTGAAATTTATTTTTCATTTTTTAGATCCTCTCCACTGTGGATGATGAAGTTCTCAAATTCAAGCTTATTGTTTATAATTCGGCCACTGAAGGAGATAATTATTTCAATATGGATGCTGTCGACACTTCTGTGGAGTTATACATTGGTGGCATCCGTGCAGTCTTTCTCAATAGATTTGTTATGGAATTATTGGTAATATATGTTTTTGAAAGTGAATAATTAAAATTAGCAGAAGGATTATATTTAAAAAGAATTTGTAATTTTAATGATTAAATTTAAATTATTTTTTAATTATAATTGTTTAACATTGGCTGTGTATGATGTATTTATATATATACATATGTAAATCACACGACCACAGCCCTCATGCATAAATGAACCGATAGAATCATAAGTAATATGTTGTCATAGCAATTCTACAATTAGATAAAAAATGGAATCCATAGAATATCAGCAGCGAATATTTTTAGTTGTTTATCATGAGTTCAAACTTAACTAAATTTATTACTAATAGATTGTCATTTAATTTAGCTCGTTTACATACGTTCTCATTTCTGATAGATTTTAATTGAGAAGCTAATTTATGTATAAATAGTAATAGTTGTTTTTTTTTAAATGATGATTGAAGCAAAAGAAGGACTTATATAATCAGAGAAAACTATTGTCAGCAATATTCTGATGTGCATTAAGTGTGAAGTTTTTGGAAGATTTTTATTAATTTTAATGCATTAGATTTTTTTCTGAATAATTTCAATTTTTTATATTTAAAGCAACAGCAAATTATTTAATATTATTGAAAGCTATCTTTTATAATAATTTTTTAACAGGAGTTTTATGCTAGAGCTCCATCAGTATTGTAAAAGCATTGGTATTAAATTAGTACTATTATTAGTCATTTATGTCCGTAGAGCCACCATTAGGACAAATTGAATTAGATTGTTAAAAGGAAGACTTTTTCTTCATCCTTTGAATATATTAATGATGATGTTGGAGCATTTAAAACAATCAACAAAATTTACTTTATAATTTAAAAACTTTTGGACTAAGTTTATATAACAATAGAGCCTAAAGATAGAATGGTATCATTCTACCTTTTTATAGTTTTCGATGTTATATAATTCTGTGGGAGGTGTATTTACTTCCGCTTTTCAATTACAAATATGCATAAATAATAATGTTTTTTTCAATGCGCTTTATACAATGCAATACTTTTTTCTACCACATTTTCACAATAGCTAACAGTTTCCATTGTTCAACAATCTTCCTCAGAACTATAATATACACAATACATATATAATCTACATAATGTATTCAATCTGATTTATATTTATATTTGAAATTGAATATTTATTATTTTTTAGGCATTTTTGGATAATTTTCAGACTACAAAAGAAAAAATCAAAGAGGCTAGTGCGGCAGCTACCGAAGCTGCTCTGAAGGGTATGGAAAATATGTACGTCAAAGCTACACGTGTAGCATTAAACATTCGAATGAAAGCACCTGTGATTGTGATCCCCCAGTGCTCTAACAATCCTAATGCTCTGATTGCTGACTTGGGCTTTCTCACTCTAGTCAATCACTTTATGCTCGGTAGCAAGAAAAACGAATTGGGTCAGCCTGCCATGTTTGATCGTTTAAAGCTGGAATTAGTAGATCTGAAACTTTCGAGGTAATGATCTTTGATTAGACTTATTGCTTTATTATTATTGTTGTTATTATCATCATCACCGTTGTTGTTATAGTTGTTGATGATGATAATTAATACTTACATGTTTTTTATGTGTATAAAATTTTTCAAAAATTCATTTGATAAATATATTTCATGACAATTTAATACTAAATTATTGGAAATGCGCATATATTATGTATTTTTAGTTTGAAGACAAGTAGAGTAACTACTAAGTAGTAGCCAAATGATAATACATGGTCGTCATCACTGGTAGTTTGCTGTTGATTGTCACTTTGTTACCTCTCTGTTATCACATTTTATTCTAGTATTTCTATTTTACAACTGCATTAAAAATGTGTACATTATTAAAATACACAAGTGTGCCCCAGTGAAAGAGCGCCACCTGCAGCACCATCCTTGAATTAACACATGTATCACATAGTGACATAGTTTAGCTATTCATCACAAATTTTAAGATACTAGTGTGTCTGGATCCTGAGTTGCAGTATGAAATGTGATAGTATATTTCGTAATGTAACTCCAATGGAACATTGTGCTAACATTTAAATTTGTTTTAAACTAGGAAAAACTGCTATTGAAGCATTTGAAATGGATTCAGACTCTATATGGAAATGAAACCATGAGTCACAAAAACGTTTTCAAATGGTTCACAAGATTTTGTGGTGGCGAAAAGAGCATTAAAAATTATAACTGTACACAGTCACATTTTATATTATGACTGGTGATCCAGGTATGCTAATGCTTTAAAAGTTTTATAATGAATAGCTATACTATACCGCAGATTAGAGAGAAAACCAGTTACTTTTCTACAGTGAACCGTTGGGTATGTTGCGGGTTAATTCCCTCGTTCGAAAGCAGATAGGTAATCAAATAATAAATTTTCCTTTGATTTGCGCTTTCTAGCATTTCATTTTTACGACTGCCTTATTATTGTATCGGACATGATTAAAGGTTATTATCATCGCTGCGCGTAAGCATTTATTGTTTGGATATACTTTTATTTTTTAATGTTTGTTTATAAGTTTTCTATACTTCGTTAAGTGTAATATTACAAAAAAAAAGTTTTTTTAATATCACTACAGCAGTTAGTGTAATAATCAGTAATATCCATTTTTTATTTATTTTTTGATATGTTCATAGTCGTTCTTTATTATTATATTCTTTGAATGGTACGAAATTTAGATTCGAAGCCTATAATTAGTTTTGAAAACTTTTCACCGAATAGTATGTTAATTATTACCATAGTCTAGCTTTGAAAGAGCCTTCTAAGTCAAAAATAGACTTCCGTTTCAATTTATTTTCATTACAATATCAGAAATCGTAGTGTAGATTAAAAGTTGTATAAATAGTAAATTCGTATAATAAATAGCTTTGTTAATTCCTCTGCAAAATATTAATTTTTACAGCTTTTATTAAGGTTTCAGAAGATTTGTGTATTATTTGCATAATTGCTTTTTTAGTATATTACACTCATGCACATATACATAACTCGGCATATTAATAATATAGCATAGATAATTATACATACAGAAATTTCAAAAATATATGGATTGACTTTATTTGTAGAAATAACAATCATTTTATAGTGCTCTATATATATATATAAGTAATTCAAATTCAGAAACTGTCATGGAAAAAACATATTAGTATTTAAAATGGAGTCAATTTTATTTCGTTAAATGATAAAAACGTCTTTTTAATATTGGCAAGTGATTACAGTTTGTAATGTATCAGATGCATTATAATATAAAACAAAAGTCAAAGCATAATAATATGAATATCCTTAGTAGGCAATTGTCAATATTTTAGATAAAATTAAAAATGCAATCATTTTAAAATACGATATTTGCAAAGCAAATTAAGTCATCACATTTGTGAAGCATGCAAACGCACTTACCATTAAGAAGTTTTAAATAAACTTTAAATAAAATGAAAAACTATAGTAAGAAAGAAAAAAGAAACGTAAGAATTGAAAAATTAGAACATTTTATTTTCAAAATTTGAACTTTAGGAATTAAACAATTTATAAATGTGATGCAAAAAAAAAAAATCATTGAAGAGAGAAAAACTTCAAAAAGCCGTAATCATAAGTTAAGAACAGGAAGTTGTGTAATAGTTTCAGAAAATAGACAGAATCAGAATAATCTGAAAAGTTTTTTTTATAATTTTATCATATAACTGTGATATTTTTAGCAAATTTTAGTGAATGTTGTGCTCGGCTTTTCTCTTATCCATATTTTATCTCCCAAGCAACTAACCATACCATTTTCCCTCCTTTTATGAAATTTTTGGATGTATATTAACCTTTTGTAATCTTTCAAATTGGAAATGTAAATTAATTTAAATGAGTATATATATTAAAATTTGGGATTATTTTTAAATTTTAAATATTTCATTTATACTTTGAGGGAGGCACTTGTCATTAATTATTAAAAAGAAATCTTTATAAATTTTTTTAATATTATATATATTGTGCCATTACAATTTAGTCACTAGATAAATTTATAGTAATGTGCATGTAGAAAAGGTAAACCAAAAATCATCATCACAATTTTATATAACCATAAAAGAAGTTGTAGGGCATCCAAGTTTAAACCCTACAAGGTCCAGTTCTAAAAGCTTTAAACAGAAAGAGAGTGGGACAACAATTATATGCTTTATTTGTTTGTGTGTTAATAGAAAGGTAATACACACATTTAAACTATTTAATATTTAAATTTTTTGTTAAAAAAAAGCAAAGTTATAATGCATACATATAGGCAATGTATGTGTAAATTATTTAATTGTTTTATATTTCAAATATTCAACATTTTAACTTTCTTTAAAACTAAGCTATGCTTGATCAATTCTAACATTTTATTCTATACTTCTATTTTGCTTTTCTTTAATTATAAGTGGGATTTAAAAGTTACAGATTTAATTAAATAATTGGGTTATAATTACTAAGCTAGCAATTATATTATTTAAGGTTAGTTTATGAATGATTTGAAAGAATGAAGGATGTGTGTACATTACATACAAAATTTTACATTTCCTAAATATTGAAAGAAAAGGAAGTATTAAATCTGTTAAATTATTTTTTTTGTACAATTGTTTGTTAAAAGAGGAAATCTGTTTAATCAGATATCAATCTTTGTAGCAATTTTTTTTTTGTAAATAATTGTTTTTCACTTTGGAAGCTTATAATGGGTCAGAACTATGATTTTTGAAATTGTCTTATCAAGATCTAAAGAAGGAAGCTCAAAGATTTGAAGTGTTACCTGGATGTTAAAAGAAAAAAAAAAAAAAGAAAGGAAATAAGGATTGAGTCTATTTTTTTTTTTAAACAAAAGTGTCTGGAAAAAGGATTAAACTTTTCAGTTGAAAAATCATTTAGTTGAAAATAAATTAGAGATCTAATTAAAACAAATTTGTCCAAAAATAGCAAGTGATGCTATCTCTGATTGGTTAAGTTAGCTAAAAATTGGATATAAAAAGCTGTCTTGAATTATTATGAAGATTATTGTGATTGATTCAGATTATTAAACTATCAAATTTGAATGTTGAAAATATAAGAAATGGCGGGCTAGAAAAATTATATGTATATCCCATTTGCCGGACCATCTGGAGGAAGCTGCACATCACATAGGAAAGAAAAGATGTGTCTAAAATAATATTCTACACCTTTCAACTGACCAGATAAATAAGATGTTTTTAATAGAAGGAAGAAAGCATTCACCTGCATTCAAAGAAGATGAATTAATCTACTGATAAATATTAATCATCAAGTCCAATTAATTGTTCCAACAACTGATTTTAAACTCAAGAAAATTTATAAATGTGAAAACAACTGCTGTATTTCATCCACATGCTTGACAGGAAGAGAAGAAAAATTAATATAATGATTTCCAAATTGTCCACTAAAGCAAATAACCTCAATAGAGTCATCATCATTAAATAGTTATACACCTCAAGAAAGAGATTGTTCCCACATAGTAGCTGCAGAAATATAGACAAGTTTGAACCCTTGGAAATTCGCCACAAACAAAAGATCGGTAATATGACTTTTTATATCTATTTTCTTTATGATATCAGTCTTAAGAAACATTTTAGCGATAAAGTGGTATATTTTATTTAAAGAACTTTTAAAGACTATTCAGATCGATTAAAACAAGAATGTCTTACTAATAATAACTTTGAGCTTCATAAATGACCTTGAAAGTATGAAAATTATTTGTTTATTAATTTTACAATATTAATGTGTAAAACAATTTTTTTTTATGGTGTTATGATTTTAGTTTTAACTGATATATTATTATTATTTTGGTTTTTAATAATATTTTGTTATTATGGGATAAAACACGCACATACATAATAATATTTTTATATGTGTATAATTGGGAGTGAATGTGAAATAATGAGTAGTATTAGAATATTAGATTATTTTGTTTCAAGTTCAGTATAGATTTCAGCGCTTGGAAGAGAGGGGGGAGAAAATAATTTAAAACTTGTTTCTAAAACTTGCTCTTTCAATTCTACTAACATTTTTTTTTAATTCTATTTACATGTTAGATTTTTAAAGTATGTGTGCTAATGAGCAGATAATATTTTTTTTTAAATACTTTTCTCATGGAGTGAAAATCATGGTTAATGTGACGTCCAACTTAATACAAAATACATTTGAAGGGAAAGGGGGAAGAACTTAAAATTAATCTGAGGATTGTTATATAATCAATTATTATTATTATTATTCATGTCAATTTTCATATTTATCTAGAAATTTTTATGTATATGTTAGAAATGTAGTAATAAATATTAGTTTGTTTTATTAAACGAGGCGTATATATTTCATTAAGTGTAGTCTTTGTTAAGTGTGATTATTCATCATCATCAATGGTTGAATATTAGTTATTTAAGATATAAGTAAATATGCTAAAATTAAGCAATAATTAGGAATTTCTTCATAAAATTTAGTTTTATGTTTAGGCTTAGTCCTAGAGCTGTAGTTGAAACCCTTGTCATTATCGTTATTATTATCATCATCATCATCATCATCAACGTTTTAATTAATGAGCTGTTTAACTGTTTAAAGGCCATAAATAAATATTGATTTTATAATATTTAGTGATCTCTTAGTATTATTATAACCACATCCCATCATCTATTTCATGCAAGGATGAGTGAATTGCCATCCTAAATTAGTTATATATAATCTGAGCTAGTGAACTTATAAAAATATTGAAACACATTTGTTATGCTAAGATCTGAGAAATGATTTATGTCTAATATACTCCACTTTGGTTTAAAGATGTTTTACTTTTACCTAAATATTAGTGCTTATAGTGATATGGCTCAAAAAAAGCAAAATCTTCCATTTTATTATAAATAAAGTACCAAGAAGGGATTCAAACCCGGTACATGTGAAAGGTTATCAGATATAACCGTGTCTAGATTCAGATAATCTAGTGGCGCCCTGCTAGACCATATTCACTTAGTATTTGTTTAAACATGCACTTAACATCAAACCAAGAAATGAAAGTGGATAAGATCTACTGCCTGTATACCTGAGTTATATTTTATTGAATTACGAGTGTACTCACTTCACGTGATTTCATATAATACTGGTTATTAATAATTTGATCAACCTTTAATTTTGATATTGGACTCCTTTACTCAGATATAATAATAATATTTTTTTTTTGATTACTTTAATTAGGTTACAGTATATATAATATGCATTTATGCAATTGAACTTTAACATTATTATTTATTTACTAGAGTGATTATAGCTCCAAGGACTGATACAGCACTTGCTGAATGCTTGTTAATAGAACCGGTCAGCATAATGCTAGATTTAACAAGGAACTTGACTTTTGGTTGGTATAAAGATGTCCCAGAATTGGATGTTGCAGGAAATTTGGCTGCTATTAGTGTAAGTTGATTATTTGATTGTGCTATGCGTATATATGTATTTGTAGGATTATTGACATTTAAAAGGTATATAATTTTGATATTTTCAAACTATTTGTTTTGTAGTAAATGGTGGAGATTTAATTTTTCTGGTTATCTGATTTTTAAAATGTTTATTATTAATCGAATTATGGCTACTGTGAAAAAAATTATATCTAGATTTGATAAAGCATATTTGAAAATTGAACTATGAGTTTAACATCTGTTGGGTAGATTGAATGATCTTCGACTGTTTTACATTTCTATAGGAAATTTTTTTTTTTCAGCACATTTTTGCCACCTAGTGAAAGCTTTAGTAATCAATAGATGCCAAGTGGTAGTGCCTATTAAATCCCTCTCCAGTGCTGTCCTATCTAATATCTCATGATTAGTTTTTAGATCATGACTTTCATCAGTGCGGAACTTTTTGATCTGGCAGCAGTGCACTTCTAACTTGCGGATCTAATGCAGTTTTCTTTTAGCAGTCCTTTTTTACTTCTTTGTTTTTCTATCAAGCTATTGGTTCAAATTGAAAACCATGTTAATATTTTCAATCTAAGCTGCTAATGACTGCTAGAGGAAAGTCACATTTGATCTAAAAGATCCATATGCAATTCTCCCAGATCCAAAGCTCTTCATTTATGAAAGCTATAAGCTAAAAGTTAATCTGAGGATATTGGATAGGATAGCACTGGATAGATTAAATTTTATTTGGTATCTATTAATTATTAAAGCTTACACTAGATAGCAAAAATGTGGTAAGAAAAAAATTGTTGCTAACAGCATGACATAAATAGGGATCTTGTGATGTCTTAGTTTTTTACTCGTCTATTAGTCAAACGGTATATTTTTACATATTGGACAATCATAAAAATCTAGCTTAATCCTATATGCTGTTTTTATATATATTTAAATAAATCCTATAATATATATAATAACAATTATAGTACACAAAAAAGCTTAGTTTCACTGTATTGGAACTATTTTACAATTACAATCTACGCTGCATACATAGCGACATCTATCTCTTTTATATAAAATTAATTATAACTAATACAATATGTACAAGGCAGAAACAAAAAAAATCCTGTATAAATGTATACTATATAATTTTCCATTCATTTATCATTAGGCAATTATTAATCAAATTAATTGATGTTTTATATATATTTACACAATTACATTAATTGCAACAAAAATAATTATGAATATATATAAAACATCGCTTAATTTATCTAATAATTGGCTAATGATAAATGAATAGAAAATTATATTTTATACAATTTATACAGTTTTTTTTTTTTTTCTGCCTTGTATATATTGTATTATTGTTATAATAGATTATAGTTACCTTTAGATAAAAGAGATATGTCGTTATGTATGCAATGTAGATTGTAATTGTAAAATAGTTCCAACACATTGAAAAGGGCAAAAATTAATATTTGCCAAAAAGAGGTTTTTTGTGTATTATTACAGTTGTAATATGTATTATTGCTGTTATATAAAGTTAGTTTATATTATATCATATAATTTAGTTAAAGTCAGTTATATATATCTAAAATATCTTTTTTAAAGAAAAAAAAATTATTTTCACTGACTTTCTTTATATATATATTTATGCAGTCCGTCCTGTTATTAAAGTCATTTAAAGGGAAACAGATGTCATTTATTTTCCAGGGTGCATTGTAAATTGGGGAAGGGGAAATGAACTAGCTTTTGAAATATAGTTAATAAATATACATTGCACATTGAGTTTAAAAACAAGAAAAATGATAGGTTTTTTTTTAGAAAGCTGAGAAAAAAAAATTATTCTTATACTTTAATTTACAAGTGTTAAATCAATGGTGAATTCAATGAAAAGATTGTGTCTTGAACCAATTGAAGAGTTTGGGTTTACCATGAAATGTGCACTTTGGGATCCTTTGTTCTTTTCAGTTACCTTTACTCATGTGTTTCGAGAATATAATGGTGGAGTTGAAGTTTTAAAAAATTTCTAAAAAAAAATTATTTTTATGTATTGATCTACTTTTTTTATTGTAAGGATAAACGTTACTCAAGATGGCAGCCATGCCATAGTATATCTGTAGCTATTATTTATGTATTTATATATCTGTATAATGAAAAATGTTGAATTATTAGGTATTGTTTTATTATACAGTATATTATTTTGTTAAACAAATCCATCTTTTTTTATCATTATACTCATGCTTGTTTTATTTAAGTTAATTAATCTCACTGTTTCGACTGACCAGCAGTCTTCTTCAGAGTTTCTTCTTATAATTTTATCAATGTATAAAGAAGTGTATAAGGTGAAAGAAAGAATATATAATTTGGAATACTGTGAGTCATTGTAGGAGCACAACATATTGATTAATATTATAATAATATAATGAAAGGTGAGAGAATTTTTAATGATTTAGTTTTCTGTTATGTTTAAATTATAATGGATCTTGAAATGGATAATTTGTTCACATTTGCATTATATAAAATTTAGAAATTTCATTTGTTTTGGTGTTTTTTTTTTTTTTTTAAAAAAAAAAAAAGACTATTGTTATTTAAAGTGAATTACTACAAGATTTATGGCAGTGAATTCATATGAAAATTAAAAACAAATTTTTATTTTTGAAATCTCTAGATGACCATGAGCCAGGAAGATTATGCTGTACTGATGGATGTTTTGAATGACAATTTTGGCGAAGCTCAGTCCCCTACCCAGCCTCCACCCCAAAAGCCTTTACCAGAATCTTTAGATGCTAAGAAAATCAGCACTTCAGGTAAACATGGCTCTTTATTCATATATATATAATAATAATTACTATAATTTTTGATAATTGTTTTGCTAACGGCTTAAGTAACAAAATTTATATAATATAAATATCATAATCATAAATGCAGAGATCTGCGTCTTCTTGTGTGTTACGTGATGCAACGATTACAACATATGTGGCAAATTATTAAAAATTTCCACAGTAAGGAAATTAGATATAGTTTGGGTTTTCATTAGTGACCGTACTTGAAACAATGATAATGTGTACAATTTTTTGTACGTTATGTGATTAATATCCTGCCTTATTAACTTTTAAACAAATCTACTTTTCTTTATCACTGTAACAATGCTTATTTCATCTTAATCAATCTGACAGTTTCAAATGACCTTTTATTGTTACAGTGATAAAGGAAGGTAGAATTGTTTTAATTATTTATAATTTTATCAATGCATATAAAAGGATATAAGATGAAAGGAAGAATTATTAACTTTTACAGTGCCTACATGGGTAAATTTTGATTTAAAGGCTAAAATTGAAGCACTTAGAAAAATATCACTCATTGTCATTTTGATATTGTGCACATGATGTGGCCACTTAATTACTTCAAGTTGCCTATAATGTCATCTTTTAATCAAGGCATATATAACTTAGCAACCTACTTTAACTATTTACCACAATAGTTTTAAGGAGATAGCTTGTCTAGATTACGAATTGTCACATGAAACATAACAATGTGTTTTATACCTTAACATATGACAGAATAATGCACTAACATTAAATTTTGTTTAAAATCGGGCAAAACTGCTGCTCAAACATTTGAAACGATTCAAACAGTGTATGATAGTGAAGCCATGAGTTGCAAGAACATTTTCAAGTGGTTTGCAAGATTTTGTGATGGCAGAGAGAGCATTGAGGATGATCTATGAAAATACAAAACGCACCATCACATTTGAGGTCATAACTTGTGATCTAGACATGCTAACTCCGTAAAATTTTTGTGGGGAATAGTAAAACTATGACGCTACTTAACACATGTTTTGATTCAAAGGTGGCACTTCTGGCCATTTAGAACAAAACCCATTACCTTTTCACTGGGACACATTGTATAATTGTTCTCATTATAGTTGGGATTTTTTTTTGTGATTATTTCATATTTTTTTCCACACTATCCATCATTGATTGCGAGTCTGTTAATTCATATGGCACACTATCATCTAATGAATATTCATTATTTGGTGTGGGTTTTTTTTTTAATAGTTCATATTAACTTTTAGTATTATGTCACACAAGATGGTAGAATTTTTACCATAATTGTTATTTAATATTTATTTATACAATTTGCATTTTTTAATCTACTCATCTTTCTGAGTTGGGAAATATTTTGATCCTTCACTGGAATATTACACGGGTATTATGTTAGGTTAATTACTCATTCCTTTATGATCTTCAGTTAGCAGCACAATTCTTCTTCAAGTATATGCATTTGTTTTATTATATTCAATGTTTTTGCATGTAATTTGTGTGTGTGTGTTTAAATTGTTTGCATTTTGTGCTTATTATCTCAACTATATATATATACTGACACACGCTTATCACTTTATAGCTGAATCCAGCTATGATTGTGATAGGAGTGTAACTCTCGAAAGTGCGTAGCATTATTTTGATATTCCATTATAAAGAATAAACTGCTCTTCAGCTGCGTATTAACGCTCATCTTAATCCATTACTTGCTGTGAAGTAGAAGTATAAACATCTTATCATTACAACTAATTCTTTTGTTTCAAAAGCATTGTGACTCTCAGCTCTTCAACCACAATGTTACTGGCATTTGATTCGTTATATAATAGTGAAGGTTCAGTTATTATAATCATCCATTAGTGGAGAAGTTGGGATACACATATATATAGTAAACATTGTCTATTCTCTATATTATCATAAGCAATCTGTTATTTGTAGCACAGTTTGAAATAAATTAAAATATTGCAATCCAATATGCTGCCAAAAAGTAAGATTATTCCTCTCCTACATGTCAAGTATAACCATTCGCTTACGATAAACCAGAAGCTTAAACGTCTGATAAATGTGCTTGAATGATTAGCGTGAGTGTTATTTGAGCATTTAGCAAACTTGTTGTTTGATCTTAAACTATAGCTTAATTCACGCACAAACTAATGTATTTATGTTGTTTACTATCACGGATATAACATCAGTTTCCCACAAACATGGCAGAGATAATTTCTTACTCATTTATAACTCTATATGGGGATGAACTACGCCTTAGGATAAATGTATGGAGTAAGCAATATCTGCACTATGTATTATTATTTCTAATTCACTCCAAAGTAAATGTGAACAAATATATGATAGTTGGAAAAGATTTCCACAAGTTGACATTACTGATTGGGGTCAATAATATATAGCTCACATATTGATCATTACATATATTTATTTTCCATTCAAACTGGAGTTATAAGTGAGGGGAAAAGTCACCTTTTCCTTGTATATATATTTCTGAAGTTATGATTGAAAACATCATTGCTATATTAGTTTAGGTGCGAGTCGCTTCATACTTTAAAGCCAAGTAATACAGAATTTATAAATAATTAAATAACATTTGAGACAATCGGGCTAGTTTGTTTATTAAATATTTGAATCTGCAATCCACCTAATGGTTATAATTGAAATATATGTACAGTAAGAACGGATCGACCTGATTATTTATTTTGATGTTCGCTTACAATGTTGTAGATTCACATTTACTTTGGGGTGTGTTATAATTCAAGATTTCTGATTGGTTATATTTTATTTTTCTATATCTTATCTATTAATAACTACTCATATATACTGTATATATATATAAACTTAATTATTAAACTGATAATATTTTTGCATCTGAATTCATTATCGGGGCAAATATTTTTATTGTCATTGTCTCTTTAATAATTAGCTATTATATTATGTGCAAAAAATAATTGATATTTTATTTAATTATTGTAAAAATTATTTTTTTATTTATTAAAGTTATAATAAAACTGAAATGTAAACAATGACAAACTCTATATAGTAGTGCCACCTAGTACAAGCCATAGTAATCAATGGATGCAAGAAGGTTTTTTTTGCATAAAATCCCTATATAAAACCTTCTTGCATCCATTGATTACTATGACTTACACTGGGTGGTACTACTGTACAGAGAGTTTGTCACTTGCATTATATGCAGATGTGTGAATGGCAAAGGGTCAATACAAGGAGAAATGGGATGGCCAAGTTTTTATGAGAGCTGCAAAAAGCAAAATAAAAATGTTCTGTAGATTGCAATTTATAGATAGTGAGAGAATAGCCAAAATAGTATTTAATTGGGTTATGAGTAAAGAAAAGCAACAAGATGGGTGAGAAAGATAGTATGGTAGGCAGAAGATTTGAATAAAGACTTTGTCAGTATATTGTTAAGTGCTATAGTAGCAAAGAATGTGATAGAATAGATGCATTAATTAAAAAATAGAGAGCTGGAGAGATAGAGAACTAGTATGGAGGATAAAAAAGAGTCTAAATATATATAGAAGTAAACAGAATATTGAATGTGAGTTAATTTACGATAATACCAAGGAAAGTAGTTTACTGTTTAAGCTCGAACAGGATCATTAGCAACAGAAATATACACACAAATGGAGAAATCTCGGTGATTTAAGCTGCAAGTTATGTAAAGAAGGCATGGAAAAATATTAGACATCTGCTAATTGATTGTAAATTACTATAAGCAGAAAGAATACAAATAATGATGTTGTGGGAGAATAAACATAAACTAAATTTTTATACAGAAAGTGGATTCTTGGTTTTTATGTTAGGCTTGAAAAAAGATAAGGGGCATTTAGATATAAAGGCCATAGGGTGGACAAAGATGATGTGGAAATAGGATAAAGCAGGATAGCAAAAAATATGGGAAAAACTTAGGGTGGAGAATGGAAAGGGAAAATAAGTAGGCTAACAGGTTTTTCTGGGTATATTAGTTAAGAGATTCCTAACTTTGATAAATGTACATCACTGTTTTAACAGCTTGTGTAAGCATAGAAACTGGTGATTATGTGATGTTTAGTGATTTAAAACTGAAATTTAATATATGTCAATTATCAAATTATAAGAATAGATCTACAAAAGTAAAAATAATTATTCCTTAAATGATAGAACTTTTTAATTTTTTAACGCCATTTTTTTTTCTCCAGAAATTCATGCAGCTGTTGAACAGAAAGCGCCTCCTGGATCTCCGAAAAAGCACAAAAGAGTGAAATTCACATTCCAGATGAACAGTTTACAAGCTTCTCTATATAAAGGAAGTTCCAATCTAGTAAGAACTTCAAAAATTTTTCACATCAATCTTTTTGTTTTTAATAATATATATATAATATTTGAATGCAAGTATAGTGTATATACCCAACTAAATGTAATTAATGGCGATTTGAACACAAACTTTCAAGTTCCCTTCATTCATCCACTCTTATCTTATGTAACTGATACTCATAACTACATACATATGAAAAAAGATAAATGATCTCCAATATATGTATTTTGTGCTGAACCAGCATTCATCAGTTGGTCTGGAACATCACTTCTTACACATATATATAATCAGTGCCCAGTTATAAGATAGAGTGGTTGACTGAAGGGAGCTTGAAATTCTGTGTTCAAACCCCCTTTATATATATTGAATTAAAGTTTTTTCCATGCACTTCTGATGTAAACTTTGAAAATATAATAAGAATTTTACCCTTTTTTATTAAGTTAAATAAAACCATTTATGATGGAATTCGGCAACTACTATTTAAAACAACGAATGCAAGCTGAATCACATGATCTAGTAATTAACAATGGCGTTTGTGTGATTTATGTTTAGCTCGAAGATATATCTTTTAGCTAAAAGTAATGCTATTGGTAGTTACTAAATCACATTTTCTGCTTACATCATCATCTTTATTAAGAGTAGCAAACTCTCCATACAGTAGTGCCACCAAGTGCGAGCCTTTATAATCAATCGATGCAGGAAGGTTTGTGCCTAAAATCCCATCTAGTGCCTTATTCATCTAACATCCCCAGAGTAATTTCACTTGGCGGCACTACTATATGGAGAGTTTGGTACGCTTATTAATAGCATGTGTAAGCATAGGAAATGGGGATTGTTGATGTTTTGATCTTTTTTAATTAGCAGTTACTTAGTAACGTCATAGTATTTTTTTCGTTTGGTCTTAGAGAGTATTATTACGTAGGTCCTAGATGTTATATTTTCATGATAAGTTTATTTCAGAAGAGTTTAATTTTTTAGGAAGACGTTAGTGTAATTTTTACGCTCAAGACTTTTTAAAACTATCTGTGATATTTAACTTCTATTTTGATGACTTTGGAAGACCGCTCAATCACATACAAACGACAGCCATCTTGTTTTCCGATCAAGAGATTGGAGTACTTCAAATCTTTATCATAATTTTTTTATTTTTACAGTTTTGGTCATATTAAGTGAAAATATTGATGTTATGGTCATCACTTTAATTAAATATCCCCAAAAGTATTTTGAGAAATATTATTTTTTTGGTGAAAGCTTTGCTTAATTAAGTTACTGTCTACTCTTTTATATTGTTATCAATTCACCAGAGTATTTGAAAACCCAGCGTGAAAGGAAATGATGATTATCCTATGTTTATATTTTGTTTATATATATAAAAAGGGTCTCGGCTTCAAAAGTATATATATAAAAATTGAATGGCAGAAATCGTATATTTAACCAATTTCTCTACTTCGTTAATTAATAATTGCTAATGCTTGAATTCATTAATACATTAGGGAATTTAAATAAGAAATGAAATAAATTTAATAGAGTTATAGCGATGGGCGTGTTATATAGTATTAAATCTGACTAAACCAACAAATTTTGTGAGGAGGCTCTGGCATTTGTTATGGCATTTTAATGCTCTCCACTTGGTTTATATGTTGATATTCATTATTAATAAACGTTATTGATGAAATTTAATGTTTGGATGTTTTTTTTTTATTGATTGAAAATCTAAATCTTGTCTTGTTTTTTATTTTATTTTTGTTGCTATTTGATGAACCTAACAAATATTTGTAGTTGAAAGTAGGAAAACCATATTACCCCTTCATTCTTATTATTTATCATTATCATCCTCTCCATTCCATTATAATCTACATATTGGTTAGTCTCGAAGATTATTACAGTTTAATAATATATTTGTATTTTTAAATCTTTAATGTCGTATGATATTTGTAAGAAGATTTTCTTTTTAGATTTTCATTGTTAATTTTTCTAATATAAAAATCGTATGAAAAAAAAATTTGGTTTATCGTAAGTAATATAATGTAAAGAAACCTACAAACAGGTAGTCGTTAATTTACAAACAAAACAACACCCCTAGACCATCTAAAAACAAAGTATTTGTTTATTAAAAAAAAACCCAGGTAGGATAAAAAAAAAACTTTGGTGGTTTATCGTCGCCGATGAAAAAAAATTAAAAACCGGTTTGGGGGAAAAAAAAAAAAAACTTTTACAGTAATATTATGTAATAAAAAAAAAACTTTAGTGGTTTACCATCGCCGATGAAAAAATAATAAAAACCGGTTAAAAAAAAAAAACTTTTACCGTAATATTATGTAACAAACAGACGGCCCATGAATCGGTATATTGATGTGAATTGGGCGAAAAAGAGCACCAACAGACGGCAGCATTCAGTATTCATACTATAACCAATTTTTCTAATGTAAATATTGTATTGCTATAATGCAGCATTTTTTTTCACTTTTATTATTACTCCAAATAAAATTGTCATTTTTTTATTTAAAAAAATGTGTACAATCTTATTTTGTTATTAATTTAATTTTTATAATTGTTAAATGCTCTTTTTTTTTTGTAAATTTTATTATAGACATCCGATACTCCAGGTCCTTTTCAAGCCAAAGGTATTGTTTCACGAAGTTCTCACCAAAGTCTAGCTCGCTTTGAACTCTTTGTCATTGCTATCAAAGGAGAAATATTTAATGATAATTCTCTCACTGCCAACTTATTATTGGTCAACTGTGTACTGGACGATACTAGGCAAGATCACATGCAAGGAATTACAAGGTAAAATGATTTTAAAATTACAATTTACTATGTAAATATAAAAGCGTAGATTTGTCTGCGATATGGGCATTTTCAAACTTAATACGGTAGAAGGTCATCTATGATAGTGGGAGCAGTATAAACGTATTGATTAGATTAAATATTTAACAAAATTGTTAAAAGTCAGTATAAATATACAGTTCAAATCATTTTTATTAAGTTATTACATACTATGTCCCTATGAAAAAGTGACTGCCCCACCCCAAACTGCCTGTAGCGCCATCTGTAAAAAAATCATGTGTTATATAGCAACATAGTCTAGTTATTCGACAAAAAAATTTTAAATCACTAGTATGTTCCGATCATTAATTACAACGTGAAATGTGACGGCATATTTTGCCTCTTAATTCACGTTGGAACAGCTTGCTAACATTAAATTTTATTTTAAATGTGGCAAAACTATTATTGAAGTGTTGAAATGATTCAAACTGTATGGGGCAATGAAGCTATGAGTCATAAGCATAATTTTAAATGATTTACCAGATATTGTTATGGCAGGAGCGTTCCATGAAAATATGTAACACATGGCTCCATTTAATGTTCTAACTCACGATATGGAGACGCTAGCTCCTTAAAATTTTTGTGGTGAATAACATAACTATAACATTACAAAACATGCATACTGGTTCAGCCAGAGCAATGTAGTCAGCTTGGGGAGAGAACCAATCACCTTTTCTCTGGGGTACGCTGTGTATTTATAATAGATCGTTACCTAATTCTTTTCGTCATCTTGGCTGGGTTTACCAGAAGATAGAATAATCGAAAAAAAAAAAAATATTTGTATGCTCATTTTTAATACTGTTGGTAGATATCATTAAATGTGTTGCTTTATTTAATACATACATAATCCAATACATTTTAAAAATTTTGGCCATCTTTTCGAAATAGTTGTATACTTAATGTCATAGCAGGTTTGTTACTTTCGTATTTATTAGTATATTCTATTCATTGAACTTGGACACTACTAATAAACCATCTTTTTTTTATTTCTTAACTTTTAATACATCCTTATCTTTCTGTTTCAACTATGTCAGTTTTAGTTAATATATCGTTTGAGTTAGAATGTCAAAGATCACAATTAAAAACGGAAAGTTTTTGATTTTGATTGAAATTACTATATAAAGATCCGCCATTTTAGGAAAAAACATATAAACATAGATCACAGAATATTTTAAATTATGGTTTAAATTATATATATATATATTAAACAAAAACCTTTGAAATAAACTCTACACTATTCAATCATCATCAACCATTATCAATCCACTGCAGGATGAAGGTCTCTCCAAGTTCAATCCGTCTTTTCCGATGTTTGGCTTCTCTTCTCTACATCACCCCTGCACACTTTCTTATTTCATCCATCCATCTCACTTATGATCTCTTTCTGAGTCTTTTACAATCTCTTGTAATTCAGTTTAAAATTTCAATTGTCCATCTATTATCATCTCTTCTAGCAATGTCCAGCCCAACTCCACTATAACTATTATTTATTTTTTTATATTGTTGTATTGAATATTGTAGAGTTTATTCCAGAGTTTTTTTGTTTATTATATTTATTTTTTTCTCTGACTATATATATATAATAAATACATTTATTTATATATCATTATTATTATTATTAAAACTACAACTAAAGTTTTTAGTAAACAAATTAAATGTTCACAAATATTTTTGGAAGGTAATAGATATTAGGAAATTTTAAATAAATATAATTATGCAATTGCACTTATAACGGAATTTCTTATAAATCTCTTTAAAAAACTCTCTTCTTTTTTAATCCACTTTTATTAATGAAATTTAAAAAACAATTCATTTAATCAGATTAAATTGCTATATCCTTGAGTTTGCAAGAGAGTCAGTACATTCTGCGGCCATTTTCAGACAAAATATTGTAACATCAACAATACATAAATGGTTTTACATAAGTAATTGAAAATATTATATTTTATTTAACTTATATACGATCTGTTCGTCACTGGTGTGTGTACATATGTGACTAAACTCATATGGATATGTGTGTAACTTTATTCATTTGTATCTATGTAGATAAATTTACATCTAATTAAAGTGATATGCACTTATGTGAATAAGTGTGTGTGTAATATTTAATCCCATTAAAATATGTAATTCGCATGATTCTTATGGCATGGATTAAAATTTTATTAAGTTTTTCTAAATCACAAATCTTGAAAATCTGGTAGCATGCTTTTAGCTATGTTTAATATTACGTAGCTGAAAAGACTACTTCTTATTGTAAAAATATCATGGTGGTTAGTGGAATTGAATGAATATGATATCCTGTTATTGATGATGTATTTTAATTCCTTGTAGGCGATTTGTCAAATTTGTTTTTGATCTGTTAAAGATTGTTTTTTTTATTTGTATTATTTTTATTGAAATAATTTTACTGTTATTTTTTTAGTCATATTCACAATCTCAAGCAGATTTATATGCTTACATTAATAATTTGTTCTCCTCATTCTTTTCCACAGCAACATCCAGATTTTAAACCAATAAGACATCACATGACTTACAAAACATCACATGGTTTTTGCTTACACATTTTGCTACCTATAGCAATTTTCTTCCAATCTCATTATTTTTATGCCAGGTAGGGCAGCGCTAAATATGGATTTATTAAACACTATTATCTCACATCTATTGATTACTAAAGGTTTACACTAGATGGCACAAATGTAGTGAGATTGGAAGAAAATTGCTACTAGATAATGTGTAGATTTTATAATGTAAAAATTTCTACATTTTTTGGAGCAATTAATTCTTTGTATGATGTTTTTGTTTTCTTTCTCAATTTTGTCCTTAGTATTATCGATTTGTTTAAATCATCGTCTTATATATATATATACATAATGGTGGATGCTATTTCATTGAAAAGTTGAGTAGTAAGCAAAAATAACACATGGTTTTACCCAAAAGCTACTTTAATTACATCATATAACCGTGAAAACATTTATTTTTATATATTTTATGAACGGAAAGTATCCCTTTTATTAAATTGTTTGATTGATTATGTTTGCATTTATGTACGCTAATTTTTATATTGGGATTGAGAAATCTGATATATCAGTAGTGGTATATAAACAGTAAATGTTGGATTTCATTTTAATATTCACTTTTTTTAATAATTTTTAATAATAATAAAAAAAGGACACACTTAGTTCCCAATTTCATGAGTTCATAATGAACGTTCTTTTTCATAATAAAAGCACAATTGCTAAAAGTAATATAGACACTCTTGTAAACTCAGAAATACAATAAATTTAATTTTTTAAAACAGGTTTCAATACTTATTCCATCTTAATTTTTCTGCCATAATCATAGCAATGATTAGTTTTATTACTATCAATAGTAATTCATTGTAATACACTTCTTTACAAAGTTATCTGTTGTTTTTTTCCCCCAAGATTAATAGATTGAATTTTTTGTTAAGGAAGTGGCATAATTATTCATTACATCAAAAAAATATTAAATTTGTAAATCAGGCAAAACTCTCCATACAGTATTGCCGCTCAGTGCAGGTCAGAGTAATCAATGAATGCCAGACAGCTTGTGCATAAAATCCCCATCTAGTGTCTACTCATCCA
This sequence comes from Epiperipatus broadwayi, assembly GCA_028023455.1. NCBI lineage: Eukaryota > Metazoa > Onychophora > Udeonychophora > Euonychophora > Peripatidae > Epiperipatus > Epiperipatus broadwayi. The sequence continues at coordinate 6,494,169 of JAQFVV010012446.1, forward strand.
ATTTCCCCAGACCAGTTTCTGGCTTTTAGCCTTCGTCAGTGAAGAGCCTTGGAACTGGTTTGGGGATATTGGATGAGTAGGCCCTAGATTGGGGATTTTATACAATAAGCCTTCTGGCATTCATTGATTACTCTGGCTTGCACTGAGTGGCAATACGTATAGAGAGTTTTGACTATTTTAATAATAGTTATGCGCAAGCATGAGAAATGGTGATCATATGAAATTTGTAAATCTTGGAAATATTCCAGAACATTTTATTCCACTTTTTTAATCATATATTATGTTATTTATATTCTTATAACTATTTCTTTTTTTTTTTTTTTGATTCTTTATCAGTTTTTTGTAATTTTTTTTACTTTACTATTTATAGTTTTTTTAAAACATATTTCTTTGACTTTTTACTTTTTAATATATATCTTATTCCTGTTTTTTTATTTTATTAATTTCTTAAAACAAATTCCTGATTATAAAAAAAAAAAAATTTATATGTTAACTCATCTTTTTTATTTTCCTCTAAACCTCAAAAATTCAATTGCTTTTATTTTTAATAGCAACTTTTGATAGATTGATTTTTAATTTGATAACAGTTTAGGATAAAATCACAATTAATGAATACTAGAATTTTTTTTTTTTTATCAAAAATATTCTAAACTTGCATTTTGTTGCAAAACTTGTATTAAATCTTTACAAATAAACCACACCTCATAACGTACTTTTATGACAGTTTCGACTGATTAGAAACCTTCAATGTAGGTATAAGATATTTCATATATATGAAGATACTACTAGACAGTTGAAACTAGAAGGATGGAAATTGTATTTTGAGATATGTAGTTTATTTGTCAAAGATGTTGTATGAATGGCCGAAATTTAAGAATTTGATATTAGTTAAAATATAATCTTAAAAAGTAAATAAATAAAGTAGCAAAATATGTTCTGAGTTTATATGATAAATTTAGTGTTATATTTAATGAAGTATATATTTGCGTTTAAAATGAAATTAGTAATTAATTTATTTTATTGTTTTGATTTTTCATTTTGGAAAGGGATAATTTTGAAGCAAATATTAAACAAGCTCAAAGAAAAAAACTTATTAGAAAGATATGTTGGGAATCTCAAAAATTTTTTGACTGGAAATCTATTCAATTCAATCTTAAATTAACATTATCATCTTTAATGCAAAGTTGCTTAATAGAGGTGAAATGTAATTTGCTTTTATGTTAATTGCATATAAAAATAGTATAAAGTAATGAAATTAAAATTTGTCAAATTATTTTGGAAAAGATGGATTGCAAAAATTACGTGTTATTCCTTGATAACATGTACATAGTCGTAAGTAGCTGTAAAGTTAAATGTATTATTACAGAAATAAGTCGGTTGACTATTTATGATTTCTGCTCAAAGTTAGCTAAAGTTATCTAAGCAATGGTACTAAGATCTAACGTAATTTTGATCATAATTAATGATAATTTGACCTTACTTAGGACAGTCTTATTTTAGTGTCTTATATTTAAGGATGCTTCTGTATTTTTAAAATGAATTCTAACTTCTTTATATAATGGCTGATTCATTAAGTTATCTATGTCTTTATTTGTTTTTTTAAATTGATTTCATGTTTTTACTTTTGTAGTATTTATAATATTTTTTTTTAATTCAAAGCAAAATGAAGTTTATAATTATATGTTTAGAGTAGTGTATATTTAGTGTAATTTCACCATTTTAAAAGTTAAAGAGCAGAATAATATTTTTTATGATATTTTCTAATTTGTTTCTTTCTTTTTTTTTTTTTTGATTTTAGAGGACATGTGTTAAGGTAATTCACCGTCACTAAACTGCCTTTAAATATGTAGATATTTTTTTTGCTTTGCATGATAAATATCAATGTAGTTAATACACTGCATAAAATTGCCTCATATTATTTTACCTTTTTCACCATTTTATTTTCCTCATCTTCATAATCTTTCCTTTCATGACTTAAGAAAATTACGAAACTACCATTTTTTAATCCTTCCTATGCATTCCATGTGTTATCCACCAATTTTCTGTAATGTGAGGTAAAGTTATGTAGTCGGTCCTTTGTGCACTCACTGGCAGTTGAGGGAAGGTGATAGAATAGTTCTCAGAATCAAATGAGCGTATGTGCGATTTTTTTAATAACATTCTGATAAGTATTTGTAGACATTTACACACAGGTTGCATTATTTATCTGAACCATGACTAATTTCTTTTTAAATATCACAAGAGTGCTGTTCAGCAGTAAATTATTGTTTTCACTTCCTATTTATGCCACCTAGTGTAAGTTTTAGTAATCAATAGTTGTCAGATTGTAGCCCTTAATTAAGCATTAGAACCTGATATCTATTGATTACTAAAACTTACACTAGCTTGCGTAAATGTAATAAGAATTTTTTTTTATTTGTTTTAATGGAATTTTATAACTAATTTATGCTTTATCCATGAAATATTCATATTCTTTAAATATTAACATAATGAAGAGTTTGAAGCATTCGTTAATCTTGTATCTATTTTAAATAAAGCCCAAACTTTTATTATTTGAAATGAATAAAAGATTTTTCGAATTGTATATGTGTATATATTTGATGGATGTTATATGCAAATGTATCAATTTTAAAATATTTAGGCATGTATTTTAGTTGAACAATTTTATATTATCTTTTATCTACTAATTCCTAACTATTCAAGATTGTGGAGTGTTTTCATCTAGAGGGTTCCATGAGAGGATTGGAACATAGATTTTTTTTTATTTTCAATAAAAATGTATATATTTTACTAAAATTAATGTATGAACTTAGTATCTGCACCTACTAAATATAAATTTAAATTTTCTTATATTAACAACAGAATTAAATTTAAGTCAATACATTTTTTCATAAATTATCAAAAAAGGATTTTTTCTTTTTTTTTTTTGCAATTAGACACATACTCATATTTAAAAGAAATGCAATTATTTAAAATTGCTCACATACTCACAAATGGCTAGATTATATTTAAAAAGGAAAAAAAAAATTTGGAAAAGTTAATTGTAAATTAGTTAACTCTCTTTCTTTGTGTATATATATATACATACATACATGAAAACAGCCAGCACTTAAACAATATCAATAACAATCATCAAGCTCTATCTGTTGTCAAGGCAACTTCTTTAAACAAAATAGATGTGGAAATCCAAAAAAGTTAAAGTTGGAATCCACTTTTATATATGGTCTCATGTCATCATTATCAATCCAGTGTAGGATGAAGGTCTCTCCAAGTTCAATCCATCTTGTCCGATCTTTAGCTCCTCTTCTCCACATCACTCCTGCACACTTTCTTATTTCATCCATCCATCTCACATGTGATCTCTTTCTGGGTCTTTTACAATCCCTTGGAATCCAGTTTAAGATTTCAATTCTCCATCTATTATCATTTCTTCTAGCATTATGTCCAGCCCAACTCCACTTCAGTCTTTTAATTTTTTCAATAAGGTCAGTAACACCTTTTTGTTCTCTTACCCATATATTGCATTTTCGATCTCTTCTTGTTACTCCCAACATGCATCTCTCCATACTTCTTTGAGTTGTCTGAAGTCTCTGTATTGCTCTTCTATTAAGTGTCCAACTGGTAAAACACATTTATTAAAAACCTTCCTTTTCAAACACAGAGGCATATTTCCTTTTAGTATCAAGTTATTTCTACCAAAAGCACTCCAAGCATCTGCATTAATAATCTGACCAAGGTATTTGTAACTGTTAACTTCTTCTAATTCATCATATTTAATCTTTATTTTCATATTTTGAGAAAATCCATTAATCATTACTTTAGTCTTTTTAACATTTGTCTTTATCTCATATATTTACATATATAAATAGGGATTTTTATTTAATTAAAAAAAGGTACTGGAACTCACTTCTTGTCAAACTTTTTTACTAAAGAAAATTATATTCAAATATTATTTAAATGAAATATAAAGCAGCTTTTTCAATGCTATGAAGCAAATAAAAAAATTAAACAAAATTTATCATAATTTTTTTATTTTAGACATGTCAAATCTAAAGCAAAAATCTTTTTTTTTTGATCCAATGACCAGCAATCAGACCAATCATTTTGAGTTCGGCATTGCATCTCAAGATCCACTGGAGATGATTTAGGAATATCAACTTGCACCAATATTTCCATATTTTCCTTTGTCATTTTGGACTTTTTATTAGTGGGATCGATGGTTGAGAAGTAGCTGGAAATGGTTTTCATTTTTAAATTTGGGGTAAACTTTTACACTAAAAAATAACGTCAAATTTACGTAAAAATAAAGAAATTAAATATTCCACACATTGTCAGTCCTACGCAGATGCATTCATTCACAAACGTCAGACTAATTGCTGTAATCAATCGTAGACCTCCAGTGACCAATGGAGATATGAACAAGTTTACTTCTCACTATGTGAGCATGCCAATTTCAAATTCATCCACATTTCTTCTGATTCATAAAACACCGTATTTTTTATTTGTTTGAATTATATAAATATGGATTGTAATTATGTACGTGCGGTACCGTTTCATCTAATTACATTTGAAACGTTAAAAATACATTTAAAAAGGTGCGAGAAAACCATTCCACCGTGTTATTTGACAAAAAAAAAGCCCTGTGTAATTCTAATGATTTTAACAAGATGTAAATAAATCCCAATTTATCAAATATGTAACACTGATAATATAAACCTATTCATTAATCTACTAACTCCAAAAACCTTACAATAATTTACAAGATAGATTTTCAGAGAATCATTTAAATAACCTTGCAGATAATACCACTTCCTAATATCAATGAATTTCAGACTTGGTTGTGCCATAAGTAGGTGTACATATATTTATGTTAATGAGGTTTTGCATTAACTAAAGAAAAAGTTGTGTATTAAAAGGGCATCATTATTTATATAGAAAATCGTGTTTGTTCATTTAATTAATCATCTAAAGAAAAATTATGTGTTTATTTTTTTAAAATGTCAATATTTTAAAAATATATAGATATAAATTAAAAACTATGATATGGAATGTAAAATATTAAATGAAATATAATAATTAATTGAATTATCTTGTGAAGGAGAGAATACAATTTAAATATTTATCAGGTGTAAAAATAAGGAAAAGTTTTTTATATATTTTGCATCTATGTGAATCATAGAGTGTGAATTAAATGTTAATGCGAATTTGGAAAATAAAATTTCAATTCTGCATGAGTTTACACAGTGATGGATTAATTGTCTTTTTCAGAAAAGTTATTATTAATAACTACTCTTTCTTATTGCATTGTCAAATGTATACCATATAATACTAAATTGTCCAATCATTTTACTACTGTCACACAATGCTTTATTTACCACCCTTTCTTACTGTTTACAGTTTCGATTGCCCCAGCAATCTTCTTCAAAACTTTATATCTCCTGTTACAATCAAATATGATTGTCACAGTTGAGGTTAGGAGATATAAAGTTCTGAAGAAGATTGCTGGGGCAATTGAAACTGTAAGAAAGGGTGGTAAATAAAGCATTGTGTAACAGTAGTAAAGTGATTGGACAATTTAGTATTATATAAAGTTATTATTACAATGTACAATTATAGTTTTAGTTAGAAGGAATTAATCGATTTTGTAACAATCAAAAACCCCATGAAAGTTATTAATGCCCGAAAACCAAAACAATTCTTCATTAATTTTTACTTTTGAAGTTTTAAAGGAAGAAAGAGAGAGAAAAAAAACAATAAATATAAAGCAGCATATATGTACATATATTTTAATAGTAAATTCTAATTAAAAAAGACTTTATGAAATGAATGTTCGCATGCGTATATATGTATATTAATTTGGACTTTCAAAAGTAAATCATGAAAGTATTTAATAAGATATTCCATGCATTTCTTTTTATTTTGAGTTCAGCTATGGTATAATTAAAAACACTGGAGCAGCCATCAGAACACACACCATGTGTTCAGGTTTCCGTTCCAGTTTTTAATTGATTCTGACTTAATTACATCATAACCTAATTCAAAATGAAAAAAGTCCTCGGAGTAGCTCATTAAATAGTTTCAATGTTTATATGTATAAAATAAACAGTTACATTTCTGAATGTATATGGTACTAGAGATTTATTCTTTTGAAATAAAAGTTGCTACAAATAATTGTCTCACCTTCTAACCACAGTTTTCAATAATTTACATAATAAGAGAATTTATATATATATATATATCAATGTTTTGAACATTTGAAAAAGAAAAGATTATTCAGTATTAGAATCTTTATAACTTTCATTTAAAATCCAAGACCAAAATCACTTTTTATAATATTGAACACATTAGGGTTTAAATTTGCTAGTACAATATGTATTAAATAAATTGCTTCTATCAGTTTATGAGATTAATTGATCCCCCACCCCCCTCCTTTTTCAAAACGTATAACCAGTATTTTCCATAAGGGTTAAAATTAAAAAATTAATAATCATATGGTTATTTGGTATTTTGCTTAATTAATCACCTAACATTCGAATACTCCAATCAGTGGGCTTAAAACGATAATCACATTCCATTGACCGAACTGGAATTTTTTTTTTTGTCACTTAGTTTATTCTGCTGAGAATGATTCAGAACTCTTAGCTCCAAATCTCTCACATTGTTACTTTACATTGCTGCACATACTAGATTTAAAATATATTTTTGCACAAAATAACGTCATAATTAATTAAAAATAATTAAAAAGTTTTTTCTTTCTTATTATCTATGACGATATAAAATTTAAGTTTAGAGAAATGCTGTAATTTTGGAAAATATTTTGAAAAAGCTCTTAAACTTATACATATAACTGATGATTTTTAATGAGTTATGAAATTAATTTTACATTTTATCAAACAGGTAAAGTTAAGAATATAAACCTAATCACAGAACAAACAAGTCTGAATATGTTATTAAAATAATTCACAAACCACATTCCCAAACAATCATTTAAATCTAGAAAATGACACCCGCCTTTTGTTACTTCAATGCCAGTCTATTGTGTCAGATAAAAAAATCATGATTGTCATTGGTATAACAGAAGACGGGCATTATTTACCAGTTTGTTTAAATGATTCTTTGGGAATCTATCTTGTGAATTATCTTACTAACGTATTTGGACTTATTTGTTTCACGAATAGGTTTGCATATATAACCTGTAATATTAAGAAAATCAAGTCATACATCACATGACTTAACTTATTAAGGGTTGTGCTACAAATGTAATATAATGAGCTTGCTAATAACTCTAAACAAGCTTTTTTGATTTTAAAATCTCTATCTAGAATTATTGCTATCCCCAAACCGGTTTCGAACTGATGGCTCTCCTCAGTGAGGTGCTAGGATATTCTAACATGATCCAAAATATCTTTAGAAGAGTTCAAACTTTAGTCAAGCTTTTTAATTATATTCAGCTGTTAGTAATTGCACACAGGTTAGTATTTAACACATAGTTTTGAGTGATATATTTCTTTTCAGGTGTGTTGCTGGCCTGACCAATGACAGTACTAGCACGGAAATTGAATCAGAGATCTTCAGATTCATGAATAGCCTAATTGGTTATAATAACCTTAAATTCAATTTTCATAAATTTAAAGAGTTCTGGTTCGATTCCCATGCTAGTACTGTCACTGGTCAGTATATCAATACTTGAAGAAGAGAATAATACCATTCTAAACATAGTGATATATACTAGTCTATGTTCTATTACTAACAGTTGAGTATATTTGAAAAGTTTAAATAAAGTTTGATTTTTTTCTGAAGACAGTATTAAATAATCGAATCATAATTGCAACACATAGTGTGTGTTTATATTCATGAACCAAATAAAGGAATTAAGTGAAGTAAGCAAAATTATTGGTGACACTATCAGAGAGACTGGTAGCCCAAATTTGGGTCATGATCTCAAGATTTGGAATAACTGATGTGTGCCTGTGTGTACGCGTGATTTGAATTCTGGGAAATAGTGAGAAGCAGTAAATGTGTAAAAATATGCATGATTGTTTGTGGAATGTATTATTGCACTACTGCAGTCATAAGAAGCATGGATTTTGTCATGTTTGTAGAATATCGTTGCACTTTGTACTGGAAATGGTATACGTTAATAATAAGTAGATGCATTTTAGATATTATTCTTAAAATTATATATTTTATCTATATATATATATATTATTGAATATTATAGTTTTTTTATATATAAAATATGTATTTAAAAGCATTATTTATTTCGTGTATGGATTTTCTTTTTTTTTTTTAGACAGCTTAACTGTTAACAAAATATCACAAGGAACCTGTAGGAATTCCAACCAGGAGATTAATTTGCTAAATGGTTTTATTACGTCCTTTAATTCTGCCCACTGTAGCCAAAGATTTGAAAGGCATTAAGTATAGGTTGTATGGTTTGTGTCTGTCTGCGTCTATTTAAGTCAATGGCTGATAAATTCCATTTATGAAGTAAATGACTGCAACAACAATGAATTATTCGGAACTTATTGACAAGATTCCAGTAACACATAGAAAATCAAATCCAGATGGCCTTTACTGTTGGATCTGTAGAGAAAAAAAATTGTTCAGAACCTCAAGAATTTTGCTTTATTCTTTGATTGTAGGATTCTTAGGGATGAACATCCAAAGTGAGGATCTTGATTTGAGATGAGTCTTAGGTGACAAAACTATATCTTAAATTTTTGGGTACTCTGATCTAGTAAATAGTTCAAACTTCTGATATCTGATCAAGAAATATATGAAAGAGCACAATGCCGTCATAAGAGTAGATTTGAATGTTCCAGTAATATTTCACATGGTTATGTTTCATTGACTAACTAGTTGTTTAATGTGGACCCTTCCTCTACAAACAGGGGCTAAGAAAATTGTCTATAAAAACATTAATATAATTTTACAAGAAGTGAAATAATAACTAGAAATATTTTAAATAAAGGTATATTAAAAATTTTAACCAGTGAAATCGTTATCCACCGAAGTTGAGGATTTTCCCCTTAAAATCTCTCTTTTATTCTATATATATCCTAATTTCTTCCACATGTGGGATATGAAATTGCATTGTTTTTACATTTAGAAAAGTTATTTTTAATTAAGTTTATATATCTATTATCAAAAATATTGTACCTGTCACTGAGAAACACCTTAGAAATGGTATACATATATTTTTTTATAACCAAATATAACATGTTGAGTGTGTTCTACCAAAATGTTAACAATCTGTAAGTGTACCATGAGTTCTAAAAGGTTTAGAATCACTGAATTATTGAATAATTCACGATGCCATGTATATATTTTAATACAATTAATTCTTAAAATGTTAGTCGAAAACTATGCTTTCTCAAACTTAATAATGACTAGACATGTATACATGTGTGTGGGCATTTGCACACTTCACTGAAGGTTGATTGATTGCAGACTTCATTGGAAATTTAAAGAAATCAACTTAGTTATATATTATTTTTGCAATAATTAGGGCTGCCATTATTCATTGTCGTACAACCATGTTATTGTTACCGAGTTAGTCTTGTTATTATTAATTTTTTCTTCTATTTGAATTATTTTCAAATTAGTAATGTTTTGAATTATTACTATCAGTACTATCAATTCATTTTTATATAATGTATATATCTATATTTGAACTCAGATTTTCAAGCTCCCTACAGTTATTCACTCCATTTTATACAACTTTTACACATAACCACATAAATGTGAAAAAAGATAAATAATCACCAGTATATGTATTTCATGCTGAACCAGCACTCATCAGTTGATCCAGATTATCATTCGCCATACATGTATATAATCAGTGCTTGGTTTATATTAAGGTAGCAAATCTTCATACTTTAATGAACAGGCTTCAGTCTTCTCCAACTTTTCAGCCGTCCATATCATTGAACATCTAATGATGGAAATCTCAAGGCCCTTGTTAATGCCAATATTGTCCATTAAAATATGAAGATTTGCTATCTTAATATAAACTGAGCACTGATTATATATATATGTGGGGTATGATGATCTGGGCCAAGTGATGCGTGCTGGTTCAGCATGGAATACGTATATTGGAGATCATTTATCTTTCTCACATGTATGTTGTAATGTGTATTGTTTGTATAAGGTGGAAGGGATAGCCGTAGGAAGCTTAAAAGTCTGAGTTCAAATCCATACTAAATTACATTAAGTTCAGTATAGACAATATATTTGTATTTAAATATTATATATCTTAAAAAATATTGGAAAACAATCTAGTCTTCAACTCTTCTGCGCATCATTCACACTGTGTGACCACTCATCAATGACCATTTTTTTATAAACATGCTGAGATGTGTATAAGTATTGCTTCAATTGTAAATAATTTTTTTAAATGATACATATTTCTTGGTCTATCATCGTTAACCATTATCAATCCACTGCAGGATGAAGGTCTCACCAAGTTCAATCCATCTCTGATCTCTAGCCTCTCTTCTCCACATCATCCCGGCACACTTTTTTTTATTTAATCCATCCATCTCACATATGGTCTTTTTCTGGGTTTTTTACAAACTTTTGGAATCCAGTTTATGCGTTTGAAAGAGCAATACTTATATAGCCAGCATCTCATAATCACAATGCTTCTGAGGTTTTATACTGAAATCTTATCCTTGAAGCTAAGTATAGAATAAACAAATGATAATTCTTCCTATTTTTTTAGTGACCATTTCAGAAGAACAAGGTTGTGCAACTTAGCTATACACCTCTTCCACCCTGTCAGCTTGAGACCAAAGCCGGAAATTGAAGATATAAATTAAAGATAAAGATATGCTTGAGATGGCATAAAAGACCACCAAGATAAGAATTGAATAAACAAAATTTATTTACAACAAAATAAATAACAGAATGAACAAAAATTAATAGTAATAACAGTGATAAGAATAAAAAAATAATTAAATTATTTACCTCGTTTTCTATAATTATTAAACTTTTATTAAAATGATTGTTAATTATTAAAGAAATAAAACATTATACCTAAAGTTTATGATTGGTTGTATGCGGTAAATAAAAATATATCCATGATTAATTTTCCTCATCTTTTCATTCTCCGCACACATCTCTTTACTTTCATTATATAGCAATCCAAATTCTATCTATATTATGAGCAGATCATCTTCTACCAAAGATTGACTAACCTAACTATAATGTACACGATTATGCTGTGATTTAAATCTCTGGGCTGTATAGAATAGTGGAAGGGCTTTCTTCTTTACCACACAAATTCTCAAATATTTTTTGCTCTTCTATAATATTTTTTTGTCCGTGAATTTAATTATTAAATGCAAATGATTGCAGATTGGATGGATATATTTGATTGCAGCAATAGTTGTTTCAGGAAATGGAATAGATAAAAACGAACAACGCAGATTTGCACCTGATAGGAAATGTAAAAAAATAGGCTCCGCACATATTAACAAGAATTTTTTCAAAGATTTGGTCCTCTGGAAAATGTTAGTAAAGAATGTCAGCATTTTGCAGAAATGGAAGTATCCGAATTCTGCATCATCAGTTAAAAGTTAATTGGAACCATAGAGGTTTAAAATAATTAAATTTGAAATTGATAGTTCTCAAAACAAAAAAAAAAAAAAATGAAGAAAGTGAGCCTGAAAAACACAGATCAAAAGAGTAAAATTAAAAAAATCAAAAGTTGATTTTAAAGCAATACTAATAAAGTCAAACCTATGAAGTATTTTTCAAAACATGTTTACTTACGCAGTGACTGAAAAGTCAATTCTGATTTTATGCTAAATTAAGATATGTTATTTTAAATCAGTCGCATCAATTTTTATGTTTTCATTGTGATTTTCATTCAAATAATTTACTCATTATGTTTTCATTCTGTATGTGAACATGAATAAATTTTACCAAAAAAATTTGGAGAAATGCAACTTTTATTCACTTATGGCTATTGATCTGAGTAATTTTAAAAACACACATTAAGAAGAAGTACTTGATAAGAAAAAGTTGCAATCTTATGAACAATGTTCTAAAAATTTTATTTCTACATCGAATTTAAGTATCCGTTAATTCATTAATATTTATTCCATGACATAAGGTGTGGATGATGCCAAATCTTAGTCTACCTGTTTCTAATTCTCATGAGGACATCGCCACCCAAAATGATGATGATTAGGATATTTGCCTGATTTCATAGGTTTCAATTTGCCACAGACAATAATTTTATACTTAATTTTCATATGCCATAGATGTTACTTTATATCACTTACATTACGTACAAATCTTCTGATTCAAACACATATTTTGCATCAACAACAGTAAGAATCTTACTCTATTGTATAATCTTACATATGATTCCTAGCTTTTAGCATTTCGGCTATTCTTTTGTCTCGCCAATGGTTAGCTTTAAATCTTTTTTACATTGTAATGAAAAATTATGCAATTATAAATGTGATAAAATCCATTTACTCAAGAACATACAAATATAGGATATGATAGAAAACAAATTGTGTACACATTGAATAAGTTTAATTGTAAACTTATAAAATTAACATAATTAAAAGAAATTAAAAATGGATATCTGTACCATTTTTAAAAAATGTTCAATCCAAATTTATTAAAAAAGTATTTAGCGGTAAATACAATGTTTCATTTTATGATCTTCCAAATAAAAACCGATTGATTAATAATTCTAAAAATACTATTATTAAAATGAAAAAATATATATATTGAATTATATGTGGGTGCAAAAACTCATATATTAGGGAATCGAGATGTTCTTTAGAAAAAAGACTAAAGAACACCAACTATTATACATTTATGCAACAAATGCCAAGAATAATCAGTCCAATACAGCTTTGGTTTTCTTTGACCCTGAAAAACCTTGCAATTTTAGTTTTACTTTTAGTATAAATCATACAAGAATATTTAATGAAAAAAGGCACCATAAAAAACGAAAAATTAAAAAGACAATCTTTACAAACCAATTTAAAGTTTGTATAATAAATAGATAATCTGCTAATATCAATATACACAGTTTTTTTTTTGTTTACGTTACTTCAATTGATAATGATTATAGCATAATCGAAAGTACAATTTAAAATTTACATACAGTATATTTAACAACTTAGTATTTTATGTACACACACAGATACATATACATTTGCATGTACACACACACTATATCACTTTGCACAAACTGGTTATTACATTTTTTAAATAAATAAATGTGTTCGTTTTTAAACATTTTAAACACAATTTTACAATATGCTCGTGATCATTTGATATAATTACTTTTTACAATTTTTAATTTTTATATAGAATGATGGAGCGATCTGAAGCAAACGTAGATGCTCGTACTTCGAATATGATTGATTTTACATTTTTGCAAGAGGTTTCTGGTGATAAATTTAGTAAGTATAATTTTGTTGTGATAGTGGTACTTACATATTGTGTATGTTACAATTCTGAAGAAAAACGTTGGACAGTTGAAACTGTCAACTATTTTTTAGAAATTTAGATGTAATAAAATTTTGTGTTTGCATAATGTAAAGTTCATAGAAGAGTATGCTAATATTGTTTGTTACATAAATATAATTATTGTTTGTAAATAAGTCAATTATTTTATATAGCGTGATATTTTTTATAAACTATAATATTTAAACAGCATTAAACTGTTGCACATGTGCTTTGGATTTTAAATATAAAATGAATGGATACTAACACTTCAACCACATGATAAAGTCTTTGGAAAAGATAGAATGGCCATTCTGATAGCTGTTTTCCAAAGACTATCATGTGGTTGAAGTGTTAGTATCCATTCATTTTATATTTAAAATCCAAAGTGCATGTGCAACAGTTTAATGCTGTTTAAATATTATAATTATTGTTTGTAAATTTTTTTTTTTTTGCTTGCTACAATTCCTTCTCCATCTTGAAATATATGCTCAATCCAATTCTTTCTCGTAATTTTCTCAATAAAATAATATTTTTCTTTTTTACACAAGACTTCAGTATTGCTGATCTCATCTTTGCCACCCACCATTCCAATTTTTTATTAGATCTTCAACTTTAATGCCCTGATATTTTTTCCAGTCTAAACAAAATGTTTAACAACTATTATTATTTTTTTAAATGTACTTTCAATAGACCATAAATAATGGAGATTTTACTTCATTAACTATTTATAACTCTATAATTGTGCTTTACGCACATCTAATGAAGCTACATAGTGTAGTAATTAATCATCTGAGCGCTTTCAGGAAGTCTAAATTCCCATAATCATAGCTCGATACGAGCTATGATTATGGAAACTTAGACTTTCTGAAAGAGCTCAGATGATTAATTACTACACTATGTAGCTTTCTTACATGTGCTTAAAGCACAATTATAGAATAGACCATAAAATAATGTAGTCTCATTAAAAATCTGTCTTAAGTGTTGCAATTGTAATTAATTGCACTAATCTGCTCTATAGCCTTATTTTTTATTTATGGTCTTAATCTTTTTATATCACCACTTATTTTTATTGTTTTTAATTTTATTTGAATAGCGCCATTGTAAATCTTTTGCAAGTTCTACCAATAATATCGCTGTTAAGCTCATTCATACCTGTACACAGGTATGGTCGTGTCATCAGAAAATCTGCTACAGTGAATTCTTTAAACCTCCAACTAATTCCATCATTATCTTAACCCTTACGTAACAACCATCTCAATATATATTAAACAAATGAAGTAGTCAACATTTTTGCATTTTATCTCTTGCTTATATCTATATTTTTTTATTAGATCCTTTAATCCTAAAAGTACTTTTATTTTGTATACATATTTTTTTAATTGATATCTCTTTTTTAGTATATTTCCCATTCTTTGTTTTACACAATAAAAAAAAAAAACCCATTAAAGTAACAGTATTCGATTTATTTTCAACATTACTAAAACAAATATTAACTGGTTTCTCTCTATATATACATACTAGTGTTTTTAAACCAGTCCATAAATAACTTAAGGTTTGTCAAATATGTAATGTTGGTAATATAAAGCTATTCACAGTATAACCAAGTAAATAAACCTAATTATAACAATTCACGAGCCAGGTATAATTATTTAAATGAATGCAAATAATGGCCATCATTTTTTACATCGGTGTTAATGTATTTGCTAGATAACCATTGATAGGTCATTTCTTATCTGACAAAGAGATTGGTAAAGAGGGGGAGGGGGCAATATATGCAAGTTTATTTAAATGATTCACTTGGAAGCTGGCATGTAAATTATCATAATAGTATTTTTGGCTTTTGTTGTACATGAACAGTATATATATTTATATGTAATTTTCAATCTTGATTAATTAATTAAATGCTATTATTAAATTTTTCAGTACCCCTTTATTTACTGGATTTCAAACAGCTTTGATATCGGTTCAATAAGTTTTATATGATGCCAATAGATTGTGGGGTATTTTTTAAAAATTAACACTTTCATTGAATTTCATGATTAATTCTTTAAAAGGCGTTTACAGCTAATTAAAATAGAAAGAAAAAGAAATGAAGGATGAAATCTTAATTTCTCATGATTGTTGAAGTAAAACTTGCTTTTTTAAAAAAAAACATCATCTTTACGAGCGCAAAAATTTTGTAAATGATTATTAACACTTGCGAAATTCATTGTTTTGATTGTCTGTTTTCAAATTTGAATGCAAAAGATCCATTATTAAAGTATTTGAATATTAATATATTTATATATGTAAAATATTTTATAAAAAGCGTTTTTATTTAATCTGATCGATAATGTATTAAAAAAAAAAACCCAAAGTATTTTTTTTGACTGCAATTTTAGTTGTTAGGCATAATTTGAAATAAGTGTGAGACATCTATAAATTAATTATTTCAATCACTATTTTTAAAACGAGTGATTGAATTAATTTATGGAAACCTTACCCTTTTATTTCAAGTTAAATATAACAACCAAAATTGTGGTTGAAGAAAAAAAACATTTTGTGATTTTTAGTGCATTACTGATCAAATTAAATAAAAGCATTTTTTATAAAATATTATATATATACATTTTAAAGAGATTTATTTGGAGGTCAGAAGATGTAAGAAGGAAATTTATTGGATCATTATGGAAAAGTAAGACTATGACAGATTTTCTTCAAGAAATGCTGAAGATGTTTTTTGCTATGTCACTTATTGAAAATATGGAAATACATTGTGTTTTAAATATATTTAATAATATATATATATATGTGTGTGTGTATATATATATATAATATTTAAATACATGTATATTACCAATACTAAACTTAATGTAATTAAATGGACATATTAAGATCCTATGTGTGAAGGGTCAGATTGATTTATGGTCAACATGGGTATGACAATATTGGCATTATCAAGGACTTTGAGCATTTCATCTTTGGATTTTCAATGATATGGATGTCTGAAAAGCTGGAAAGTGAAGAAGAATGAAGCTTGTCCATTAAAGTTTGAAGATTTCCTATCTTAATATAAACCGAAGTCATTGTATATGATCTTGACCAACCGATGAGTGCTGGTTCAGGATGAAATACATATATTGGAGGTCATTTATCTTTTTCACATATATGTGGTCATGTTTATCAATTATATAAGATGGATTGGATAGATGTAGAGAGCCTGAAAGTCTGAGTTCAAGTCCCTTATAAGTACATTAAGTTTAGTATAGACAATATACATGTATTTAAATATTACATATTCAAACTGCACTCTACCCATCCCTCTTCTGTATAATTAAATGGATATATTAAGGTCCTACATGTGAGAGGTCAAATTGACTTATGGTCAACGTGAGTATGACAATAATACTGGCATCAGCAAAGGCTTTGAGCACTTTATCCTTGGATTTTCAATGATGTGGATGGCTGAAGAGTTGGAGAGTGGAGAAGATTGAAGCTTGTCCATTAAAGTTTGAAGATTTGCTATGTTAATTTAAACTGAACAGTGATTGTGTATATATGTGGTAGAGGGAGTGCTGGTTCAACTTGAAATAAGTATATTTGAGATCATTTATTTTTTTCACATGTATGTGGTCACATGTATCAGTTGTACAAGATGGATTAGATAGATGTGAGGAGTTTGAGTTCAAGTCCCTTATATATATATATATTGTACCGGGTTCAATCCGCAGAAGATCTTACTTACACTGCAAATGTTTTGGCTGGTTACAAACTTCTTTATAATACATTTATAATCTTATTTAATTATAAATATTACGTGAAACGAACCGGCACGTTCGAGCAAAGTGGGAAATATTATTGATAGCTTTAACTATCAACAATACCCACGATCAGATCGTGGCCCACCTCGGCTGCTAGATTCAAACCCCTACTATCCAAACACTTTATTTGTTTCGAAGTAAACCCCGGGCGCTAGCTAGTCTAAGACTAATGTGTTCGGACAGTAGGCTCATAATCCAGCGCTCGAAACAATCCCTAAACTAGCTCAGTCTGTTTTATTTTTTTATTCAATAACAAATTATACAAACTTAGTGGTGAAAAGAATTGATAAAAAGAATTGACCGACAAAATAAGGCTTAAATTTAAAGACAATTTATTAACATTAATTATACTAACGATAAATACTTTTATAAATTTTTTTAACTAACATAATATTGGTATTTTTTAATCACGCACACACTGACATATATAATAAAGCATTAAACAATATTTGATATTTAGAACACACAAATTAATAGTTCGTTTTTATGTGCTATAGAGTTTTTATAATTCGACTCTTGGAGGATTCACACAAATTTTTACGAATGCGATGGCTTAGAAAGGAATATAAGAAAAAATGTTATTACCTAGGATTTTTGAAACGGATATAGTACTTGCTGTTTGCTGCTTTTAATGAAGTATATGTAACCGGTTAGATTCGAAGTTTTTCTGCGGAGATTTGATCATTATTAGTTGGTATTATTCCTGGAGACAATTAGATATTGACGGAGATTTTTCAAGCTGTTACAAAGACATTATTTTCACGGACAGATCTGGATTTGGGATAGAGACAGCCACATGTTTTCTGTGGTTTTAACACTGCATTCTTGGTTGATTCCTAATAAACTGAACTGTTGTGAACTCAACTAATATCTCTCTGTTATCATTTAACCCGACTAAATGTCCGATAAAAACTTTGGCTTATTTATACATGCCGCATGTTTTTATTTTGATATCCTTTGGCAATATCTGTTGTCGAAATTCCTTTGATAATCCTTTCACAACGTGTTTTTGAAGATTGTTTAATTAGTAGCCATGCAAACGTGTTGTTTTTATACTTTTAATTAATAGCCCATCGCTGAATTCTTTACTGATAATCTTCTGTATTCATTTATTTCATCTTAACATTTAATATGCATATACTTATTATATTTCAGTCACATGCACATATATAAATTTTATTCTAAAATCAGCACTTGTTTTAAGATGACTTTTTTTCTTTAACTTAAATAAAACGAGATTTATATTTTAAACTTGAAAATCAACTTTTAATTTCTTTCCTATTTTTTTTTCAATCCCTTATAACTTTCATGAACAATATTTTCTTTAAACTAACAACAATAATAAAAGAATTCTTTACTTATTTGAAAACCAACTTCTTTTAATTTGACGTTTCTAAAGCGAACCCTTTTCCTACTTTTAATTAATTATTTTATAACTTTTATTTCAAACTCTTTAACTTTTACATTTTCAAAACAAACTGCAACAAAACACCTTAACTTTTAAATACATATTCTTTTAACGAATAATTTTTGTTTTAATAATTTTTTTTTCTCAACAAAATTATTATGTGCCAATTTATTGAATTGGTACAATATATATATATATTAAAGTGAGTATATTGCTGGAGAATTCTTCAATACTGAGCTAAAATTCTGGTGTGTAAACAAAAATGTCAAATTAAATATTTTATAGTATTTAATTAAAGTATGAAACTCGTCTAAAATTGTTAATATTAAATAAATGAGATTTGTCCTATTTATGATATCTTCATGGAACTAACTTCTATTTATAAAATAAGATTTATAAATTATGTTGAAATGTATATTTAATTTTATTAAGTTGTTATTACAATATAAAATTTTAAAAAAAAGTATTTTTCTTTAAAATCAAAATATATTTTAATGAATCTTATTAGCCAGTCAGCATATATTGTATACATCAGTAAACAAAACAATAATTGTATGTAACATTCTGAAATGTATGTGCTGGTGTTTGTGTGTGTGTATTTATACTTACACATACAATATAGACATATAAATAATTTTTACTTTCAGTTGATATCAGAATTCATAGTTTCTACTTTTGCATGTGTATGGATTTCATCTTGTCTCTGAGTGACTTTTTTGTTCAGAAATCTCCCACACAACCATGTGTTTCTCCATCTTCATCTCCTGTACCAGAAGAAAAGGGTAAGAAAAAAATTGAATGAACTTTTCAGCATATTTATGATTTCATTGGATATTTGTGCCAGTCATTTACCATTTTTTTATTAACTTTGTCATTAACCCACAAAATTAATGTCGGGATGATATATTTTATACGATAGTTTAAAATAATTTTATGCTAGATTTTGTACAGAAAGTGAATGTTTATTACCGAGAATAAATTAAGAATCTTTAAAAGGAATCTTAATAAAAATTAGAGAAAAATAATTAAATAAATGCAATTAAAAGTAATCCAAAAAATAATATTAATCTTATATCTTAATTATTTCATCAAAACTAAATAATAGTAAAAAAGCAAATAGACAGAGGGGTGGGGGCTTGAATGAAAAGTTTTAAAATAAATAATTGACACCATTAATGAAATCCAATATTGTAGAGTTCTAATAACAGTATAAATAGCTGAGGAAACTACAGATGAATTTTATGCATTTACAGTTGCCATTTATTAGATAAAATGATACATAATGTTAGAAAAATAGTCATAAGATGTATCTATTTATATGTAATTCTAAGAATTTTAACTAGATCGTAAATAAAACACGACTTCTCAAGTATGTAATACTTATGATATAAACCCGCATTTCCCAAACTTATTCTATCATGGAACACTTTGATTTTTGTAATAGAAAGGTAGGTTTGGATTTTCAGTTTTAATGACAACATAAATAAGTATAAGAGTTAAAAAAACAAAATAAACATTTATTCTAAAATTTTAGTTATACAAAACGGAATTCTTGAAAATAATAAACAATAACAAAAAAAAAAACAAATAGCAATAAATAATCAATAGAGCTTTTAATGACTTGGATGGTTTTGGGTTTATGAATTACAAATTTCTATAATATCATGGAATACTTACTGACCTTCTACGGAACACCAGTGTTCCACAGAATATAATTTGGGAAAGACTGATATAAACCTTTTCATGGAATAACCAATTCCCAAATGTTTCTGTGATAATTCATTATTTTCAAAGAATCATTTAAAATGAATTTGTGGATAATGTCCTTTCTTATATCAGTGTCACTCTTCTTGCCAAATAAAACATGACCTATTAATTGCTATTGATAGCCCTTATCTGATAAATAGATTGGCAGTGATATAAGAAAGGGGCATTATTTTCAAGTTCGTTTTAAAATTATTCTTTGAGAATCTTGCTTTTCAATCATCATAATAACATTTCGGACTGGGTTATTTTCTGAATGGATTTCTATTTATGTGTGTGCTTGTAGACAATTATTCATAATTTTGTTATATTTTTATCTAAGTTAACAAAATAAAAATATGTATTTAAAGTCTCATTTTAAAACTTTATATAAATAATTTTATTGTCTTAGCACCTCCACCTGCACCAGCACCACCAGTTCGTCCAACATCGTCCCTAGCCATCCAGTTGAAAGTTGAACAGCCGGAGATTATATTAGTAGAAAATGCCGATGATGTCAACACTAAAGCATTTATCATGAAAGTAAGTTTTTATCCACATTAATAAAAGTGAAGAGCTCTATTGGGTCTAGTTGGTGCATCCACTGACTATATCATGTTCTGGGTTCAAATCTCGACTAAATAAATATTGAAATTTTTTCGTGGTTCAGCCAGGCTTAGGAGATGTTTCTTCTCCAGGTAACTGGTCTACAGCCAACAAAACTAATCACCTAGTATTGATTAGTAAATGGGTAATCTAGCTATTTTTAATTAGAGTGTAAAACAAGGATGGAAAACTGTTCAAACTCTCACTACCCAGAAATTGCAATGCCTGAAGAGTTCATTTTTTCTCAACAACTATTTTTTTAATGGGTAATAAGAGCCCTGCAGTGGGCTCTTTAAAATTTATTTTTACATATATATATATTTAATACATTAAAGATTAGTACCAATTATGTGATTTTCGTATGTAAATCACATTACCACAACCCTCATGCTTAAATACGTCAATAGAATATTATCAATCTGTTGTCACAGCAACACTACAATTAGATAGTAAGTGGCATTTTTACTTAATTGTAGCATTGCCTTAATAACAGATTTTTAATATTCTATTGCTTTATTTAAACATAAAGGGTGTGGTGATTTGATTTATATGTATGTGTGATAGCAATATGAAACTCATTAAAATGTAAGTAATAGGATATTTATTATTCATGGTAAAAATATAATTTAAAAATTATATAACAATAAATATTTAATTGTTCCCTCATAATATGTTTTTAATCTGTCGTTAACACATAAGCTATTTTCAATAATGTCTAATGTAGGCCCAATCTTTATTTGAATGCAGAGCTACCTGTTTTCTTTTGTTTTGTTTTTTTTGAAATTGCTGTTGGCAATAAATAAATTTATTATTTGATCAAGATAAAAGTAACTTATTTCTCTTATGTTTCATTTTCAAAGTAAAACAGATAAATATAAAACGTGAACTTTACAATTATGAGAATAATCGAAGAATGTAAATTATGAAGGGTAGCTTATTTTTAGCTATTATTTCCTTACGTTAGAATATAATAATGATCATATTAAACTATATAAAGGAAGTAGATAGGTAGATATTTATCGTAATAGAAGGATTATCTGGATCTCAGTAGACAAAGGTGGTGAATGGTTTTTTAAATACTTAGATATACATGCAAAACCCATTGAATCAAATTTATACATTAAACATTTTGTTGATCCGGAGTTTAATATTTCAAATAGAAATAAAATGAGATGTCTAAAAAATTTGGTGATACCAGAACATGATGCCTCTTTATCAATTAAACCAGTTATTAATGACCCAAGAAAAAACTAATACTGTATATAAGAAATTAAATGTACATATTTTTAATGCATAAAAATATTTTTTTAGCAACGAAACCATAGGGCCGTTTTCATATTTTGCATATGAATAAAAATATGTTTCATTTACAGGAAAATGAAAATAATATATGTTTTAGCAAACTCAAAGTAAGTTATAGCATATCTTGTTCCATATTTCGCATAATAAGGAAAAACATATTTCATTTAGAAGAAAATGATATTTCAGCTAGTTGAAAGCAGTCCACATAATGGCATATTTCGTATTTTGCATGATAAATAAAAACATATTTCATTTATGAGAAAATAATGTATGTTTTCACAAGTTAAAAATATTCCATGGCAATTGTGAACTCTGATATTTCACATTCACTTGTACCCACTCTGCATTCCATTCCCTTACAAACTCATTTTTTAGTTTTTTTGCTATTCTTTTATTCCTCTTCCCCCACTGCCTCACATTAACATTATAATACTTTCCATTCTTATTTCTCTTCTTAATATATAAATTTTTCTACCCTTTTAATTTTCTCGGCCATTTTTTAAGTTTACCCTTTTTATGTCTTAATTTTATTCTATTTCATTTTTTTTTAATAACTATTTTATTAACTTCCCTTATTTTCTATCGTTTGTTTCTTAGTATCCTCTTTATACTTTCTACATGCATTCTTTCTTTCTCTTACACTTTTTAAAGTATTTTTGTTTAATCTTTTAAGTTCTAAGTAAACAGTCATTTACAACTTCATTCATGCTATCAATCCATCCATTGTAAATTTTAAATTCATAGTTTTTCATAATATTTCTAAGATAAAGTCTTTTATTCTCACTACTTTTACGGCATCTAGTGTGATGACTTGCTGGCCATAGATATCTTAATGACTTTATTTCTAAGATATTACTAAACTTGCCTACTTGATGAATCGGCTTAAATTTGGCAATATTCTATTCTTATACAGTGCTATATAAAACTACTTTGAATTTTTTTTTTAGTGGACTGAAATTGATAAAAAGATCTTTGTCATTTTATTTTTTTATATATGTATATATAATATCCAATGCCAGAAGCTAAACTATTCAATGTAACAGCGATTCATAATTAAATCATTAGTCACAATTAAATTACAGATTCACTATCAATAGTTTCCCTATCAAGACAAATTTCTCAATGTAAAGTAACACAAAACATATATATATATTGTCCTATTTCCCCATTATTCAAACTCGCATTCCAATTCCTTTTAATATTTATAAGTTCTTTTGACGTTAAACAATTCAAAACAAAGCAAAACTCCATATAGTAGTGCCATCTTGTGCTAACAAGAACAATCAATGGATGCCAGAAGGCTTATGCATAAAATCCCTATCTAGTGCCTACTCATCCAATATCCCCAGACTAGTTTCTGGCTTGTGGCCTTCATCAGTGAGGAGCCTTGGATCTGAGAGCACTGTAGTGCTCTCAGATCTCCTCACTGATGAAGGCCACAATCCAGAAACTAGTCTGGGGATATTGGATGAGTAGGCACTAGATAGGGATTTTATGCATAAGCCTTCTGGCATCCATTGATTGCTCTTGTTAGCACAAGATGGCACTACTATATGGAGAGTTTGGCTTTGTTTTGAATTGTTTAATAACAATTATGTGCTAGTATGAGATAGTGATCATGTGATTCTTTTAACGTTAAAGGTACTTAGAAATGGGAATTTGAATTATGAGAAAATAGATATTTTGCATTTAAGAAGTTTATCTTGCAGGAAAATCACTTGTCCGATGATTTAATTGTGAATTGATGTGATTGTGCTCCTAATCTTCTCTCTCCCTTGTTTAGATCAAAATAAATTAGTTTATACCACAGTAGTAGAGAAATTTTAAAACTGTTACTTTTAATTTAACTTTCTACTCGGTACATTAAGAAAATTGTACTTTGTTTAATAGAATGTTAGAATAGTACATGTATAAATGTGTGTGTGTGTGTAAATTACATGAATTTTCTGAATGCGTCATTTTTTTTTTTTTATTAAATGTAGTGATTTAGTAATGTATTGCTCATGATTGTTTTTTTCCATATATTGTTTTACAATACAATTTATCCAAACCACTTCAAACATTTTTTAGCAAAACCCTTTATTTGTACGTATATACATACACCTACGTTTTGACAGCCCTGCATATTTAAGTGAACTGGCTCAGAAGATGACTACAGGACAGTCGAAATGTAAGTGTATGTATATATCAGGGGTCCCCAACCCTATGCCCGGGGGCACCATGGTGCCCGCAGACCATTTTACGTGTGCCCGCCGCTATCCGAACACGATAAAAAATTATTTATCTGATACAAATAAATTTAATTTTTAAAATTTCTTATAAATTATTGTATTATATTGTAATCAAATTGTAGGGCATTCTATACTTTTACAGTGTAAAAATATAAACGTTAATTATATGTTAAAATTTTATTTTTGAATTAAATATTTTTTTGTACATTATGTGTATTATTAACAATATCCAACTATAAATTTACATTGAAAAAATAAATGGTGCCCGCCACCTCGCCGGTATTATAGAATGTGCTCTTAAGTGCAAAAAGGTTGGGGACCCCTGGTATACATGTACAAATAAAGGGTTATGGTAAAAAGTGTTTGAAGTGATTTGGATAAATTGTATTTATATAAGCTATTACAGAAAAATAAAGAAAAATGTGATTTTGGTAATATTGTTTTACGATATTTGTTTTCAGATGGAACTTATGTTTAAAATAAAAAATACTCCTGACCTACAAAGCTTGATGGGAAGTATTACTGGAATTCAGATTTTCTCATGCGTATTTGCAGAGCATTTGAGAACTGATACAACATCACAAGTAAGTTGAATTAGTTTATGTGTTGATTATATATTTATTAAACAAACAAAAAAAAAATAGTTAGAAAATATTATTTTTCAATTAATTTATTTTCTCCACTTATATTTGAATCGTTTAATATTTTACAAATTTTAATCTACATTTCAACTTTATTTTACAGTCATTATCAAGAGTTATATATTCTTAAGCATCTTTTCATATGCAGCGTTAATAATAGTACCTATAGTATTAATGTAAATCCTATTCTTAGCAAAGTTATAACTAAAAAAGTATTTAAATGAACTTGCAATTAAAGCCCACCTTTCGTTATAACAATGACAGTCAATTTAGATCGGTCAAAATAGATTGGTATTGATATGATGGGGCCATTATTTACAAGTTCATTTAAATGATTTTTTTTTGGATGGGGGGGGGGGTCTAACTTGTGAATTATCTTAGTAATATATTTGAATTTGTTTGTTCTGAGAATAGATTTATATTTTCAGCATTACATATTTGATAACCATATAAATATTTATTTGCTCATTAAAAGCCATTACGATTAATGTAAATCACAAATGGCTAATCTGTCACTTCCTTAATTTAGCTGTAATGTTTATATAAATACAATTTGTGCACCTTACTTCAAACATTTTGTAACAAGAAAATTTTATTATGTATATATGCACACACAATCTGATGTTTCGACCATCCTGCAGTCTTCCTCAGAGTTATGATATAATGATGAATAAAATAAATATATAAATAGTACAATAAATGAATGTTATTGATAAAAAAGTAAGTATAACCAAATATGATAAAAGTAAAATAAATTGAATGTGATAAATTATATCTCTATATAGCATATAGTTTAGTTATTTATCACAAAAATTTTAACCATTAGCCTACTACATCATAAAGTTATAACATGAAATATGACTGTTTCGTACCTTTGTCAATCATCTTTGCTGCTCCTTCTGCCATCACGAAATCTTGCAAAACACTTGAAAATATTTTTGTGATTTTGACTAAATTTCTGTACACAGTTTACATCATTTGAAACATTTCAGTAGCAGTTGTTGCATAATTTAAAACAAAATTTAATGTTAATGTATTGTTCCATGATGGAATTAAGATACGAAAATATTTCATGTTGTAACTTGTGACTGGGGAGCTCTAGCCAATGTCTTAAAATTTTTGTTGTGAATAGTTAAAATTATTTTGCTATGTAACGTATGTATATTAATGATGTCACTGCAAGCAGTTTGGAGAAAGAACCAGTCATCTTTTTACTGGGACAAATGTCTTAAATATTTCAATGGTGAGAGTAATAGATTTAAGAGTTATAGGTTTCTGAATTGATTCCCAACTGAAAATTAAAAAAAGAAAAAAAATCTCACTTTGGTCAGTCAAAGGAATGCTTAATCCATTAATTTGGTATGTTAATATGACTTGATGACTCGACTGACTATATGATTTTTACTAACGTCACATGCTTTCAAATGCAGTTATTTTCAATCTCCTTTAGAACATATATTAGATTTAACTCATTCCTCTATTTGCACCACAGTTACCATCATTTAGCATATGCTTTAGTAATCAATAGATGCCAGATGGTAGGCTAAAGCTTATACGAGATGCATAACTGTGATGAGAACAGAAGAATTAACTAATGAACAGTGATTGCTAAGGTCATATGATGTCTTATTAGTCATATGATGTTTTATTGGTTATATATTAGATTTGTAATATATATTCCCTGCTTACAGTTTCTAAGAATTCGTAATATTAACACATAGTAAATTGAAAAAATTTTGCGAACTTTAATACGTGAAAGAAAATAATGGATGTAAAAGTGAATAGAAAAACATCGTAATGCTCTCAAACTAAGATGCTTCATATTGGCCTATATAATTAAATTGTAGGTTTAAAACTAAGACAGTGACTCATCTTTTCAAAAGACTATCTTGTGTTTGAGTTTGAGAATATCTTCATTACTCCACATGACACCGTTGAGCTATTATAAGATCAGTACATGTGATCTCTGCATTTAATAAATAAATATGAATATTATATAATTGACAAAACAAATATGCAAAACAAATTTTACTGGAATAATATTAACTGAAACACACAGGCTTATTATATACCTGTGTCTATATATGTAATATATAGGGTATATGAGCACCGACTTTCACATGACCCACCACTCTCCACACTATCTCATAACACTGATACACTTGAACAGATATATGTTGAAAAGATAAATAATCACCAATATACGTATTTCATGCTAAACCAGCAATCATTAGTTGGTCCAGATTACCATCTCTACACATATATACTATAAGTGCTCAGATATATATTAAAATAGCCAATCCTCATACTTTAATGGACAGGCTTCAGTCTACTCCAACTCTTCAACCATCCATCCAATTGAAAATCTGATGATGGAATGCTCAAAGGCCACTTTCAACATATATGTGTTCAAGTGTATCAGTGTTATGAGATAGTGTGGAGAGTGGCGGGTCGTGTGAAAGTCTGTGCTTGTATACCCTATATATGGAATAATATTGTAAAAATTACATTAAAAATAAACTAGCATTTGGCTACCTTTTTTTTTTTTAAATCACATTTGGATTATAAAACAAGTAAATATTTTTTAACACGCCTACTTTTCTTAACAAAGATTTCTATATTAATTCTGTATGTTTATTAATGCTTATTTTTACTTGATTAATTACAGTTAGAATGCAAGTAGTTGCTTTTGTTAATTGTAAATATGCATTAACCATTATAAATACATTTTAAAAATTATGTATACTTATTTGTTTCTCTCTTTTTTTAAAAAACCACAGATTCTCAATCCGTGTGATATTTCTCTGGTCCTAAGTGCTCCCTTTGGCCAAGGGCAACATATAGATATAAATATTAGTGAATTTATTCTCAGCATTTCTCCAGACACCATCAAAACTGCAGTAGCCATTATGGGAACCTTTGGCCATCAACCAGTAAGTGAAATAAAATTTGCATAACTTTATGCCCCCTAAACATTATTTGCTGATTGCAAAAAACTTTGCATTTATTTGTAGACCGAAGAAGAATTGAAAAAAGCATTGGAATCTCCCGATTTTTCAGATCTATGGGTCACAAAAAAGATTCAAGATTGTGATTTATGGTACACCCAGTTAAGTAAGTAGTAACCTATCTTTTTATTATCGTACATATACATTTATAGGCTCATTCTTACATTCCCGATAAGGAAAAAAATTATGCCAGAAGGTTTCTGAGATATGTATCAACAATCACCCTTCTTCTATTTGATCAAGTTGCATGCATTCTCCAAATGGCACATAACATTGTTTTGGGTTTATTGGTGTGCGTGATATAAATTACTTTATAAATGGATATTTTTTAAAAAGCACTTTTCCACAACTATCACCTTTTATTAAATATACAAACGATTATTAATATTTTTTTTTTATATTCTGTATGATCTAGTGCAGATTTGGCAAACTTTTTAACACAAAGGGCCATTTTGGTTAAATATCCCTCTTCCCCCCATATCCCTCTTTCCCCCCATATCCCTCTTTCTCTCCATTAACGAGTCACAAGGGAAGAGTTGAAAAATATGTCCCTGAAAATTACGAATTTCTGTAATGGCTACAGATATATTTGAACATTTATTTTAGTAATAGAATTCATATTCATCCTAATGAAAATACAAATTCTCTTAAAAATAAAAGAAATAAAAACAAAAAATTACTTTGACAGATTGATTTATTTACAAATTTTCAATATTTAAATATTCATCATAAACAATAATTATTATTCAAAAACTGAATTCAAGAAACAATGTTGTAATGCACATTTTTTCTCCCATATGGTCATTAAAATATTTATTTACAAATTACAAGAGAAGTAAAAAATGTTATGTTTATTATGATAAGAAGAGCCATGAGATTGGGATCAAAACACATTAGACTTGCAAGCCATAATTTTCAGATTCCTGGTCTAGTGCATTGATGAAGTAACAGATTCTGGAATTTAAAATCTGCAGATCGTGCTCAGTTTGTCCTTTGTGGCATTTGAACTTTTTATAAACTTCCAAGCAGTAGAGCCATTTGATCATTATTATTATTGAATTAGAAATTATTATATCTTATTTAACCTTAAATATAGAATTTAAATTTAATAAAATTTAAATATATATTATTTTTTATATTCTTTATTTCATTTTATTTGCATTGATAAAATTATAAAACCATCTTTTTTGTAACACTATGATAACTTTTATTTTATTTTTTACTCAATCAGAATAGCAGTTTCGACTGCCCTACAGTCTTTTTCAGAGCTTTAAAGAAGGCTGTTGGGCAGTCGAAACTTGATTGAGCAAACTATAAAATAAGTGTTGTTATAATGATAAAAGAAAGATGGCTCATTTAATATTTTTTATAGGTGCTTGTCTTATAGCTAAAGATGCCGTTGGATGGCGCCGTTTTCATGCTAAAACTATAAAATATGAACATTCACGGGCCGTTGATTTTAATAATTTTTCTGTGCTTTTTTGTAATGCGAAAATAAAAACAAAACAAAATCATCTTTTTTAAATATTATTTTTTATTAACGTATACAATTTAAATGATAATAATAAATGTAAAATAAAATCAACAAATTACAATTTGATTCGTGTTTTTTATATCGTATACTTTTTAAATTGTATTACGGCTTTTTTTTATCAATTTTCTATCGGATATTTTTTTACTTGTGTTACGGCTTTTTTTTAATCAATTTTCTATCAGATATTTTTTTACTTGTGTTACGACTTTTTTTGTTGTTGTTTAACTAAAAAATAATAAGCGTAATAAAAGTAAAAGTTGTTACGGTTAGATTTAGGGTTAGGTTTAGGGTTAGGGTTAGTTTTAGGGTTAGTGTTCTGTTGTTTGTAATGCTAAAATAAAAAAATTCAAAATCGTAACTGTTCTCGGACAAAAGAAAGAAACTCAAACTTTTTTAAACAACAACAAACACATACAAATGTCTTCTTTACTTATTAAACATGTTTATAATATTTGCTTTTTATGAAATTTACAAAAAAACCTGTATATTTGGACTTTTCTTACTGGATATTTTTTTCGTAACGCTCTTTTTTACTTCAAAAATATACATACGGTAGAATCTTCTTTGTCTCGTGGAATGTTACTAACAGTACGTTACTTGACACGTTACCTAATTGCAACTCAATACAAACATAGATATTTAACATTTTTACAAATAAATGTTCAATAAAGTACGTTGTAAAAAGTCTTATAATTATTGCTTTAAAAAATCTGAACATTTCAACAGTTTAAAATAAAAAAAAATCCAATCAAAACAACATTTCAATACAATTCAAATACAAACTCTCTCATCAAGCTGTAATTATTTTATAAATTGTGCGAATTCGGAAAATGTATTTGCTGTACTGCGACGCGACATAGCAGCCTGCATTCTGTAGCACAACAAAAAAGTTGTATTATAGAAAATGCGGGTTCGAACGTGTCGGCCACGGAAACAGCATTTTTATGTGTTTTGGCGCGAAAACCGCACCATAGAGCGGCATCTTTAGCTAAAAGATGAGTACCTTTTTATATATCTTAACCTTTCACCTTTTTTTACATCTGTGCCACAATCTTCTTTATAATTAACGGCTAACTCATACTTGAATGAAATATAAAGTTTGGAATTTACTAATAAAAAAAAGATTGATAATTATTGACACAATGTACTGTGTACATTTATTGATTTTTTTAAAAAATTATAATATATAATATTAAATATTTTATTTGATAGCTAACGAAGCTTCTGAACCTTCCATAGCACTCTCTGATGAAATTATCGATGTGCCACAAATAAGAGGAGATCAGGTAAAAAAAATTATTGCAATTGGTTTTGGGTTTTTTTTTCTTCTATATTAGTTGATAAATAAGTTGTCTCCTACTTCATTTGAATATTTAATTTTTTTTTTTGAAAATTGCATAATCAATACTTTTTTTATTAGTGATGTGATTGCTTATCAGTAAAGATCACATGTGTCCTCAAGGTATATCTGTCTATATTAGACATTTCCATCTCCACAGTAGGCGCTGTGAAAAAAACGTTCAAAGTGAAATACTTTAAATTGCAAGGTCACTTAACATAGCTTCATTATCACTCTTTGTACATTAACCTCGGATTACAAATTATAATTCCTTTTTTTTTTTTTTTTTTAAATAATTCAAGTTGTTAAGTTATAGAAGTCTTTAATCTACTTTATGATTGTTTCATTGTTATTGTTTGCTATTGCTTTCCACCTAATTTTCAAGTAAAGGTTAATTAAGATTTATTATAAATATCTGAGTTTGCTTTGTATTTTGTTTTGTTTTTTTTTGCTAGTTAATAATGGAATGCACTACAGTTATTATTACGCTGGAAGTCAATGTCGGCCAACGCAATGTTCCAATGATACTTGTTGAGGCAAATTTTCATGCAAATGTAAAAGATTGGACAAGTCAGGTAAAATTTAAATTTTAGCAACAATTAAATTGCTACATTATGTTTTTACATATGTAATATTTAACTTTTTTGTTTTTCACATTAGTATAAATAGTTATTTGTTACGGTGTCTCAAGAACTAACAACTTGCCGTCACGTATTTATGTTGATAGCATTACAAAGAGCTTCAGTAAGGTTTCATAATCTTGGTACATCAGTGTGTCTCGCAGCCATGTTTGTGTTGCCATGTGGTAATGTCTTGCTGAGTGGTGTTCACTATTGTTGTGTGCTTTTCAGTATTGTTGATGTGTGTGTTTGAGTGCTGGTATGAGAAGGTTGGAATTTGAGTTAGAGCAATAAACCAGCAACTTGACACTGCGGGAATGATCAGGGACATAATTAGTCCAAGTTTATGGCGATAATGCCAAAGCAAATGCAATGTAAAAATGGATTAAATGTTTTTCTTTATGGGAGAGAAAGCATCATTGAAGAGAGGTCAGGGTAGCCAATAACAAGCAGAACAGATGGAAACATTGCAAAAATTTGTCAAAGATAGCAAATCCAGTAAATGCAAATAAACAGGAACATCTTAACTGAAAGTCTCTTCATGAGAAAGGTGCATGCAAAAAAGTAGTAGTTATCGAATAGTGCTTCAAAATTGTCATCTGACTGTGAGAAGCATAACAAATCCAGTAAACATTAATAAATAGTTAGGAAAATCTTACTGAAAATCTCGTCATGAGAAAGTTGTATGCAAAAATGTAGCAGTTCTTATTGCATTGTCTGTGAGGGAGTTTTCAGCTAGTAAATAAATAACTATTGTAACACCTCCCTACTCATCTGATATGGCCTCCAGCAACTTTTTTCTTCATATAAAGTTAAATGAAATATTGAAAGAAAGGTATTTTCATGACATTCAGGATGTCAAAAATAATATGATGATAGTTCTGATATCCATTCCAGAAAAGAGTTCCAAAATAGCTTTGAAAGGTAGACTATGTGTTGGCATCAGCGCATAGATTCCAAATAGAAATACTTCGATGATAGCAGTAGTGAAATTCAGCAATGAGATATGAAAGCACTTTTTCTAAGATGATTTTGTGAACTTAATTGTCAGACCTTGTACAATTATTTCATTTCTATTTTATATTTATTTATATAAGAATATATTTGGTTTATTTATTACTTTGATTAAGCCGATATTAAGTCAATTATAAACCATAATTATATTTGTAATTTTTATTTTGGTTTTGCTTTATCAATATACTATATACATTAGTATTTTATTATTATTATTATTTTTAAATAAACAGTTTTATTTAAATATTAAATAATATTTACTAAGGCAATAAACCTAAAGCATGTGCGGTTGAAAATGCGAAGGTAGGGACCTCTACGGGTCTTAATCACAAGCTTACACATTGAAAGAATATGTTTGAAATATTTAATCTGTTTAAAATAGGATGTACATATTTCATTAATTTCAGCACCATGTGTATAAATTGTTGCAATTAGTTGTTTTTTTTTTATAAATTTAAATAAACAATAATAAAACTTCTTCCATGCAGTACTTTATTATCATACTTACAAAAATAGCTGACAGTTTCATCTGTTCATCTGCCTTCTTCAGAGCACCTTCCAATATTTAAAAATTTAAAAATAATGTTTCTGTTTATTAATTCTATTTAGCTAATTAATAATTTAAGTGTCGCAGTTAGATTAAAGTATTTAGACTTCAATCATTTATAAATTTATGTTTAATAAAAGGAATATATATATATACTTTAAAAGGAAATCAATAACTGTATTATTCTAATTGTAACATCTGAATTATAAAAGTATGCTTTTTAACCAAAAACTAATTGAAAAAAATTCAAATGTTTTAGAAAGCAATAAAAAGAATTGGATTTTATTCTAATTTCAAAATAAATAAATAAAATGCCTAATACAATTCTAAAAAAATGAAGTTAATCATTATGGATGTGCTAAAAAAAAAAAAGAAAGGCAAAAGTATTAAATAGAATAAGGAATAAAATATGAGGAAAGCTATCTATAGAATCCAATCTTGTGCCAAAGTGAAAAAAATAATGGAAATGAAAGAATTACACAGAGACAAAATAAGATTTAAAGACTAAAATGCGCATTGATTACTTACATTAAACTAATTAATAATTTAAGTGAAACAATTAGAATAGACTTTAGTCATTCATATTCTACATTTAGTGTAAGGAAATTTCAGGATTATTAAAAGACTTTTTTTCAAGATTGGAAAATTGTTGGCTGAAGAAAAAGTAAACGTTTAAGTGTAACATCACTAATGTAGAAAGCTGCGTCAAATTCCAATCATGTTTTTATTTTATGGTTTAATGTATCAATACATTTCTAATCAGCTTTACTAATTCTGGAATTTTTAATCCCCAGTTAATCCTAACCAATCATCAACTAATATTGGATGACTAACTGAGTTGGTTTTGGGCTAGCTATCTAAAAAAGTTTTAATCTTGCTTGGGATTTTTTCAGATATCTGAAAAAAGTTGTAAGCTTTATCTGGTTTTGAACCTGTTGTGGTAGGGTCAGATATGACAGAACCCTAGGTCAAGGATTAAGCATTAACTATTTCTTTAAGAGTCCTTTATATTTCCTCTTTTTTTTTTTTTTTTTGCAGTAATTTTAGAAACGAGTGAAATTTATTAAAGTATATACATGCAGTATATCAAAATTGATTAAGTTCTTTATAATCACTAAGTTTTCCTTTTTTTTTCTTTTAGTATTTAAATATTTTATTTTTTATCTGCATTTAATCTTAAAAAGTAATATTAACAAACAAAAATATAAATCTATATATATATATAACATAGATATATTGAAGAAACATGACCGATATCTGGAAGATAGACAACAGATTGGAAAATATGAAAAATATAAAGATCTAGGCATGAAGACCATATAAAATGGAACAACAGAAGCTATACAACAAAAAATATATGAATAACAAAGCTATAATGATATTAAATGGAATATTGGGAATTCAAAATATATCAAAAGTCAATAAATGATGAAAAGTATTATTACACGAAGAAGTGGCGTTTGGCAATTGAAAGAAACAAAGAAAAGATAATTGATGACCACGGAAATTGCATATTAGTAAAGGTGTGCAAAAGAGTCAAAGGTAGAATGGGTAAGAAATAAAAAATTTTGAGAAATAACAAATATTGAATACACTACAATAAATGATATCAGAACAAGACAATTTGTCTGGTATGGACATGAGCAGATGATACCTCAGGAAAAATTACCAAAACAAATATTAACTTACTACTACCTGGAAAGAAAAAAAGGGAGCAACTGAAAGATGGTTGGAAATAGGGAATAGATAGAGAAATTAGAGACAGAAATTTTCAAGAAGGTTTAGGGAATTGTAATACATAGAACATTATAGACCAATAAGAAGGAGAAGATATATATGAATATATAACATTTATAAAAAGTCTAATCAGCATATACCTATTAGGGGCAATAGAAGCATTTATTATAAGCTCGTGTAATCAATGGACAATAGCCAGAAACTAATCTGTGAATAAAGATATAATGTTTATAGTAAATGATTCAAATAAATGTAAATAAAGTGAATCATTACTCTTAATGCCAAATGTTGAAAGTAAGCTTAGAAAGTCATACAGTGCTTTGTGTATATAACTCCAATCATCAGACATTAAAGTTTACAATATAGTTGTGAATATGATCAGTAGATAATATTTAGTCATTCTAGTTCAAAGAAAAAATAATCTAACAGGGCATACAAAAATGAGAAAGATTTATATTTAAAATTGCTTATCTTAGCAGAAATTGATTTTACTCATGCAATGTATATTTTATCATGATTTTATTTTTCTCTTCCACTTTAGTTAAATGCGTCTTGCAGTTTAAGTATGGAAGTAGCTTATTATAACGAAAAGTTGGTAGTGTGGGAACCTCTTGTTGAACCTGTTGAAGACAGCGGAAGATTTCGTCCATGGGATTTAGCGTTGGAAGTAAGTTCAAATTTGCTGCCAACATTTTATTTTGCTTAGGTGATAGTGTGTGTGTATATATACGTTAAAGCAAAACACTGGAATTAATTTCACAATTTTCTCTATTCCAATATATAAATAAATAAAGCTCTCTATGCTTTGACCTAGTGGTCCAGTGACGGATTCTGGAACTCAAGATTCACAAATATAGCCTGGATGTAATACTTGAAACTATTGGATTTTTTTAATAACTAAATACCTGTGATAGTTTGTTGCACGACTGTAAATGCTACTCAGGGTTGCAGTCATGCTATGCTGTAATCTCATTATTGCTGTTATTTATTTATTTATTGATTGATTGATTGATATAATTGTGAAATAAATTCCAGTGTTTTGTTTTACTGTATATTATTTTTTTGACATTATATATACTGAAACAGACTTTCGGTTTTATTCCCCATTTTAGATATATACACTTTTTTTATAAAAATGTATGAGGACTTAGTAACAATAGATTATTTTTAAACTTAATCTCCTAACTAATGATAGTCAGACTGAGTATCCAGCCATATTTCCTGACCATCATTCCCATCAAACATGTTTAATTTACAGAAAGGGTCTATCTCTTGCCACTGTAGACATTTATTTATTTAAAACATATCAACCATTCTGCAGGTTGGGGCGCCATCTCTAAAGCGACGAATGTAGATCGGGATTAAATCTCTCCCTAGCTTCTTAAATGTTATTCCCTCCATTTACTCATTACTAGATCAAAAGAAAAACATGGCCATGCATCATAGGGTATGTCTGTGCATAGCATTATTTCCCTAGGTTTGGAATGATAGAGAAATGGACAACTAGACTTAAAATAATGCATTTGTGTTTACGATAGTATGTATTCATATCACAGAAAATTCATTTAATTAGATTGAA
Source organism: Epiperipatus broadwayi (assembly GCA_028023455.1). Lineage (NCBI taxonomy): Eukaryota > Metazoa > Onychophora > Udeonychophora > Euonychophora > Peripatidae > Epiperipatus > Epiperipatus broadwayi. Next base: position 6,530,760 of record JAQFVV010012446.1, read on the forward strand.
TTCAAGTTATGAGTCATGTCATGCTTATATCCAGTATAAAACAATCATATTATTATTTAATTATTATTTTAATTAAAACAGGCAAAACTCTCGATACAGTATTGTCATGCAATGTTTTTTGGCTATTATTTTAATCCTACAAATAAAAATTGACAAAATATCAGTCAATCACTAAACACATATATCAAAATTATAATTAATATTAATACTTGAATAAAAAATTAAATTATAAGTTGGATTTACTTCAATGTTCGTAAAAAAAAAATACATTAAAACCCCTTGTGATCTGAACGGCCATTTTGAATTCACAGAAAAAATTACAGGACATACAATTTTAAATGAAATGTCTAATTTATTACAATAAATAACAAATATATATACATTTTTAGAAAGTGCAAATATGAAAGAATGTAATGAAGCTGATAAAATAGTCATTACCACAAAAAAATAATTAAAGAAAGGAGATTTTTCACATTTTATATATCTTTATTTTTACATTGGTTCACAAACTCTCAATTTTGAAAGATATAGCCTAAAATGACAATTTCATAGACAGCTTCATCACATTCGTCATAAAATGCAGAAAAAAATAATATATAACATGACCTACCTGAGTTACAGATTGTTGGTGTAATGGGCAAAAGGTGACCATTTCAATTTCTTTTTTGCTTGACACTCTATGTGTTCTATTTTTGCAAGCAGTTGTTTTTCTAGGCCCTCTATGCGGGATATCTATTAGAAATGCAAGGTTTTAGTGAGGATCAAAAAAAATAACAGTAATAACTTTAGTAAATTCTAAGTTATGGGGGTAAAAAATAATGACTATATTATTGAAAAATCAGGAGTGGGGCGAGATAAATTATGCATTATTTCATGGCAGATCATAATTGCCAAATATGCAAATAAATAATTTAAAAATTTGTTTCTAAAATAAAATGAATAACAACATAGTAAATAAAATAAAATAAATAATCAAAAGGAATTACAAGCAATTATTATATATGAGTGGGAGATGATGATGTTTTTTATTTTTTTTTTGTAATTTTTTTTTTTCACCTTGTTAGTTTCAAAGAAAAGAGTGAATAGTTTAAAGACAGTTTGAAAATTGTTGAAAATATAAATGAATGAGCAAAATCAATTTAAAAATAATTGATGATGATGATGTGGAGCAACTGGTAAGGGTGAGTAAATTATGCATTATTACATAGCAAACCATAATAGCAAAGATGCTATCAAATAAATAAAAAGTTATCTATAATGAAACGAATAAAAATGTAGTAAATTCTAAGTTATGCAGTAAAAAATAATTACTACATTATTGGAATATCTTGAGGGTAAGAGTGAGCTAAATTATGCATTATTACATAGCAAACCATAATAGCAAAGTATGCTATCAAATGAATAAAAAGTTATCTGCAAAGTATGCTATAAAATGAATAAAAAGTTATCTACAATGAAATGAATAAAAACGTAGTAAATTCTAAGTTATGCATGTAAAAAATAATTACTACATTATTGGAATATCATGAGGGTAAGAGTGAGCTAAATTATGCATTATTACATAGCAAACCATAATAGCAAAGTATGCTATAAAATGAATAAAAACTTATCTACAATGAAATGTATAAAAACAGTAAATAAAATAAAATAAATAACCCAAAGGAATTACAAGCAATTATTATATATTAGTGGGAGATGATGATGATGAATGTTGAATACTTACAGGTAATGGGGAATACGAAACCTCAAAATCAAACACATCAACAGAAAAGTTCGTTAGAAACGTAATTACGTTTAGCGGTGAAAATAATTGTTTTCTCCGTATATTTTTTTTATCGGTTGATAAAATCTAGAAAGATAAAAAAAATTACAAAATTTTAATAATGTACTTTACAAAAATTGCTATAAAAAATCTAATTTTCATCGCACAGAAAAAATTTTTAGACGTACAAAAAGATAGAAAAATGGCGGAGAGAAAGAAAAAAAAAGCGTAACTGTGACGTATACGGTTTGCACGCTATTGCGGTCGAAATTGTAAACTTTTTTTAATGCGTAAACAGGCGGTTTTCGGTCTCAAAATTAAGAGGAAGAAAAAATTTAAATACATATTTAAAGGGAAAACAACATCTTAAAATTATTTAGAGGATATTAATATTTATTTTATTATTTGTTATAAATATTATTATTATTCTTTTATAAAGATTTTTTATTTTAAATAAAAATTTATCTTACCATAGCATTAGAATTCCGACTTTACACTTTTCTAAGAATATAGATTCAAACCCTTTTTAAAAATTAATCTGCAAGCTGGGTTTTAAGGTTTAAGGCTTCCTTTAATGTACTTTTGATGAGTTATTCTCCAGAGAGAATGATGTTATAACAGGATTATGCATTCAATATTAATAGATGGAAAAAAGTCAGGGAAAGATGACAGATACTGTTAATTTTAGATCTTCAACGGTTGGTATATATTGGAATGAGACACTTTTAAAATTGGCACCTGCAGGAAGCTACTTAATTTTAGGTTTAGTTTACTAGCGCATTAGTTAGATGTTTTCATCCCAGCATTATGAGATTTTCAGCTATTGCACTGTTTTCGAAATTAACTGTTGATAATTCACAAATTAGCTCTTCATAATTGACTGAAAATGCCATTTTAATCGATTTAACTTTCTAGAATGTTTAGTTATTTGCTGATTAAGGTGATTCAAAACCCTTGACAATGAGATCATGAGTTTTTTTAAAAAAAACAAGCAAGCTTTCTGCCTAAACACAACAACTGTAAAAAAATCTGTCATCTCTTACTTTTTTTTTTATTAACGCTATTTCAGATTCCATGTAATAAATCTGAGAACTTTTATTTATTATTATAAATTCATTTAAATTTTAAAAATTACATTATTTTTTCATATAAAAAATCATAAATCTCTTACTGTTTATAAAAAGAAATAAGCTTGTAACTTTTAGAAGAAGAGGAAATCCGATCTGGGTACTGTTGTTTATATTTTTTTTTTTCATCTTTCTTTTAACATACCTATGTTAGTGTGGGGGTGAAAAGTTTGTAAAGTCTGAATAGCTTTAAATCAGTAAAATATATATGTTAAAATGATCCTTTAAAAGTTTGTAAATATTAAAGACTTCCCCAATATCCCCCCCCCTATAGAAAAAGAGCCTTTGAAAGGCTTTTTTATTTTATCTTCTAACTAAAAATAGAGATAATTATTTGCTTACCAATATTGGTTGTTTTAACTTGGCTGATTATGAACCACGAACTTGAAAGAAAAAACCTAAGCCTGGTAGAACCCATTAAAAAACGTTCAAGTTTTACCTGATCTGGTTTTGAACCAGGCCCCTCTTGCAAGTGAATGTACTATTGTTAGATCATGAGGCTCTGAATTTATTTATATGTGATAAATTACAAAAAAGTAAAATAGATAAAAAGAAAAAAAGACTTAAGAGTTCATCTTCCAATATTTCAAATAAAATATTCATTCTTTGTTTCTCTTAAAAAGCAATTTTAATATTATATCTAAAAGGTTAAATGGGAAACTTTTGCCAAACATTTCTTTTAATGATAAAAAAGAATTACTTTATGTGCTTGTATGATAAATCGTATATCCAGTTGCAATAGATTTTAAATGAATCACTGTATTAATGGAAGGGTTTCACAGTATAGTAATTGATGCATTTCCCTGACATGGCATTCATCTGGGGTTCAAATACAGCCGGGTAAACCTTAAAAATTTGCTCGGGTTGCAGTAAGCTTAAGAATTTTTTTTTCGATAGAAAAACCATAGCTTAGTAAAAGAATATCTAGATATTTTTAGCTAGAGTGTAAAAGTCACAGATTAACTGGATTGGGTAGATGAATGTCGATGCTCTGGTGCAGCCACCATTACTGTCAGATAAGGTAGGGTATTGTACTCCTACTGGTACCAAACCCATAGTTATCTATACGAAGATCAAATTAATTTAAAAGTGAAAGTAATTTGATTGTGTTTTAGCTGACAAAAAGAAGAGATTTATCAAAACTTTTTGAGAATTTTATGTATTTTTTGGATTTTATATCTATTAAAAGAATTTCAAATATTCCAATAAAAACATAATTAAATGGATTTGACTGACTTCATCCATTTTTTTTTTTCAAAAGCATTGAGTTTATCTTCTAAACCATTTTACATAAGATTAAGTAATAAATAGACTCCATATGGTAATACCAACCAGATGTTCTAAGGAATTTACAATTAAAAGGCCTTTTCAGTGAGGTACATTTTATTGCAAATATCCATCGAACTGTCATTTTCACTTGTATAAATTGTCTGAGAGTAAGGTTAAATTCAAGCCAATCTTCTCGTCTTGTTCTATAATTCTGATAATAAACTATTTATTGGTCAATTATGTCCAAATACATCACTACAATGATTTACTATCAGATTTCTAAAATATCATTTTTTTAGCAAACACTCACATTCTCATATCTATTAGTCAAATAAAAGATGGCTACCTTTATCTGATTCCCACATTGTTATATAATAAACAAACCAAACATCGACTCTTGCAAGAATGGAACTTTATATGTAGTAATTTTTATAATTCATTCATCAAGCCATATAAGAACTTCAGCAGTCGAGTAAAAGTAATTATTTTTAATTTGACCAATAATTTGGTATTGATATGAGAAAGTAGGTATTATTTACAAGTTTGTTAAAAAATGTCTTTTGATTTGTGAATTATTGCACAACCCTGTTCAGATTTAGTTTCTTCATGAATAAGTTTTACAGTAATAATTGTAACAGTTGAGATTAGGAGATATAATGTTCTGAAGAAGATTGTGGGGCAATCGAAACTGTAAACTGTAGAAAAGGGTGGAAAATAAAGCATTGTAAAAAAAGTAAAGTGCTTGGACAATTGAGTATTATATGGTATATTAATAATAATAAAATTTATATATATATATATATTTGTAAATTTACTGCTCAACACCAAATCTCCTTCAAGTAAATGAATAAAAGCAACAGAAGAAGATGAATGATCCCCAAATTCATTTTTGCTGAACTACTTTTGTCGGTCAGCCCAGATCATCAGGTTTTTCAAATACCTTCATCATTATCCATCTATTGTATTTTATTATTACTTAATGTACAAATATATAAGCTTAATGACCATTTTAGATAACACATTGGCTTTATCCAATGGACAGGTCCAAAGAATTAATCACACAGTCAATTCATCTATTTCTTCATTCTATTTTGTTCATTACCCAAATCTTCAATTCCACTTATCTCTTCCCATCTCTTATATCATCCAATAATGTCAATCTTTTCTGTTTTTTCTTCTTGTTTACAATTGTCTCCAAACCTTTATTTATTAAACTTTTTTTTTTCTTAGTATATATCCAATATAGTTTCTATTTCTAATTTCCTCAATCAATCTTTCATTTGTCATTTTATTTATCCAACTATTTTTTTTTTTCACTCTTTGCCATGTCTGCACCTCAATGCCTCCCATCTATTCCTAATTCTTTATTCATTATCCATGTTTCACAATCATACAACAAAAACTCCCACATTCTCTTTTGAGGTCCACAGCATATTTTCTTCATCTTAATAAATGCCTTCTTTGCCAATGTTATCCTTTTTTAAACTTCAACATTACTTTTACCATTCTAATAAATATTAATAACATTGATATATTCAATGCAAAAAATGGTGAATGTTTGTTAAACTTGTTTATTGATTAAATCATAATGAAATAGGATGGATAAATAATGAACAGTGATGAAGACATTTGTGAAGGTTTGATGAATATGGATAATTGATGAAGCTAATTCAGCCAAAATGAATCGTGGTAATCATTAGCCTCTCCTACATTTTTCTGATGCCTTTATTCATTTGTAGAGTGTACTATAGATTTATATATATATCATTAAAAACCAATCGACACTTACACAATCATCAATAACAATCAACAATCTCAACTTATTGTTTATACATATATAAAATAATATGCATGGGAGAAAACGGAGAGGAAATTAAAATAATTTTATCCATAATTCTATTTATAATAATAGTTATAATGTTTTTTAACTGAATTTAAAATCTATATTTTTATTAATATTGATATAAAAATCTCTGGTCTAATAAATAATTATTAATAACAATGATGTATGATATCCAAAACATTATAAATAATGGTACAAGTATCAACGATCGTACATGTTGCTTGATGGCGCTGTTGCTAATGGAAAACATTGAACTATAATGTTACCTGGCTATGACCTTTTAAGTGTTAATTGACCTTTAATGTTTTTTTATTATGTTCAAATATTATTAAATAAGCATAATTTACCAACAGTACGATGATGGTCTTTTTATTTTTAACCGTGGCATTTCTAAAAAAGTAAACTTTTTTTTATTACGGCAAACTTACTTTAAAAAAGGTAATATTTATTTTATATGGCAGACTTTTTAAATAAGTAAATGTATTCTTTTTTTTTCCTCCCAACAAAATTACGGCACACTTTTTGTATTCTTTTTTTTATATATTTTATACAGCGGACTTTTTAAATAAGTAAGTGTATTTTTTTTTTACCAACAAAATATGTTTAAATAGAAATTTGTCTTTTATTTTTAATAACGACAAGTACACGTATTCATTTTAACTTTTATATTTTTATTAAAACAAATTCATTTAGCAATGACATATGAGTTGTATACTTATAGATTGAGTCATAATATAATTTTATTGCCAGTTGTGTATTCCTACTGTTATAATATGTTGTTTTAAAATCCAATTTTACTCTTTTATTAACTGCAATACCTTTTTTATCGTTATGAAATAATTGAAATATCATATTGTCATTATAGGCCTGAAGAAGACTGCAAGCCATTCAAAACATTGGAAAGAAAAATAATATTTAAAATTTATAATAAATAATATTTATTGGAAATAATAAAATGCAAAATTGAATTTTTAAAACAACATGAAATATCTTCGTGTTCAACATGAACAAAGAAGTTAAACGAAAACAAATTACTGTATATCGTATTAAAAATTATTTTTATATATGTACATATCTGGTTCAAATTCATCGTCTTTTTTTCATTTCACTTTTTTGCATTTAAATAGTAAACAGGGAAAAAGTTTGTTTAAAAAGTTAGTGATTAAAGTTTTACATTTTTTCCCTCTTTTTTGCTTGAATAAAACACTCTTTTTTTTTTCAATTTGTGGAGGAAATATAACAAATAAATTATGAATAACTATAAAAGTTGAACTGTATTAATTTTTTTTTTTTTGCCTAAAAAAAACAAATTGAGAAAATAAATAAGAAAAATATTCTCATGTTAATAAATAATTGAATGATCATATGCTTCAAAATTTATAAAGAATTTGAGTGCAGGAAGTGACGGGTCTGTGGATTTTAAGTTCCAGAATCTGCCATTTCATTTCCACACTAAGCTATGCAGAAGATCTTGTTAAAGCTTTTTTATTATTACCATCACTGGTTTTATTTTTATTTAAAACTAAAAGAATATATGTTTTCTATGTTCGTAACCCTGTGGTAGGTACGGTCAAAAAAAATTGCAGCGCAGGCTACATATATTCGAGAGACATAATCATTACTAGTACATACAGAAATGGAAAAAAAAATTAAAGTGCTGCAATTTTGTCTTTATTATATTTATATAATAAAAATACGTAATTTACTTATATTAGTTACAATCGCTAGAAATTATTCAGCAAAGAAATGTAAAAACATAAAGTATAAAATTTTTTATTTTTAAATAATTAAAACATCGTAAAGAATATTGCTATGCATAAGGCATAAATACTTTTCATCAATTTTTATTTTTTGCAAAAGCCAATGCATCTCTTTCTTTAGTATTTTAAACAATATAATATAATGCATGAGCTCTACTTATTTTGTTAAGTTTAATATTATTTTATCAATAGGCCTCATGGTGGTGCTGTTTAATGCATCTTCCTGCCAGAATATTGGATGTGAATTATTTTACGATAATAGCAAAGAAAATAGTTTACTATTTAAGTCTTGAACGGGATCACTAGCGACAAAGAAATGTACACATAAATTGAGAAATGGGGGTGATTTAGTCTGCAGGTTATTTAAGAAAATATTAGGCATTTGCTAATGGAATGTAAATGCTTACAAGCAGAATAGATACAAATAATGAAGTTGTATGAGAATAAATATAGACTAAGTGATTATACAGAAACTGGGTTCTTGGTCTTTACACTAGGGTTGGAAAAAGATAAGGGGGATCTAGATGCATAGGCCATGGAGTGGACAAAAGATGATGTCGTGGAAAATTGAATAGAGAAGAATATGGGAACAACTTAGGGTGGGGAATGGAAAGGGAAGGGGGTTAACAGGTTTTTTCTTGGACAAACTGACCGAGAGATTTCTGATTTCGATAAAGGAGTAGCCATATCACATCTAATTCAGACCATTATAAGCTTTGGAAATTGGAGGGGGGAGGGGGGGCTGCAGGAAAGATTTTTGCCCTGCAGTGGGTTATTTAAAGATTACTTTATTTCTACAAGTTATCAAGTTCTTGTATTTTAAAATTTATTTTCTCATTAGAATCTAACTTTTTTTCAATCTCTTTATTTTTTTTTTTCAATTTCACTATTCCTGCATTCCATTTAGTAGTCATTCTATCAACTAGTGACAATTCTTTTTCCCAACTAAGTGACTTGAATCTGCTTGGGCTCAATTCTCATTTCATCGTCAATGCTTTTTCTGTTACTTTGAAATAAAAGGATTTAATTTTTTAATGACTTTTTAAAAAACGTACACCATATATATATTAAAGACTTTTTTTCTACTTAAATGCTATAAACACTGTTATATGTATATGTTGTTGTTTTTATGCCCCTCATTTAATTACATATTTCTATTTGGTTTGTAGGTTGTTAAAAACGAGGAAGTTCCTCCACCTGGTTCCGAAGAAGATATTCTTTTTCTTCCACCTGTAATGAATATTACACTAAAATCATCAGACATTTTACAAGTAACCATTTCTAAAGCATGTTTGGAAGTCTTGACAAAGATAGGAAAGGTAAGTGAACACGAATAATTTTAAATACTTTGAGTAGTCGATTCATTAAGAAAACCTTGCAGTCGAGAAAAAGTTCACGGTTAATTTCAAGTGAATGAGATATTTAAAAAAGCACTTTTTGTTTTTGACTAATCAAAATGAAATTCTGCATTTTGTCGCTCAAAGATCTCTGCCTCCGCTGAAACTACTCATACCTTGAAATATATCTTAATTGTAAATCATTTTTAGTGACTAGTCAAATTGAAGAGAAATGATATTTAATTGAAATATTGATTAAACTGCTTAAAAGGAATAGTAAGTATACTAATGGGTTGAAATCAGTACTTATCAGGCCAGTGTAGTTAAGATTCCATTGTATGACCCCAATACCTGGGCAATTTGCTATGAAAAGAAGAAAAGATTAACAGTTTCCACATGTGACAGTTTTAAGAAAATAGTAATTACACATTTTGTGGAATAAACCTATAGAGATATTGCAAATGCCTTGATATTATTTCATAATTGTTGCAACGCTTTGTGGCCGAAGACTAAAGTGGTCAGGTCATTCTTTTCACTGATCTTTCTGCTTTGACTATATTATTACTAATATAAATAATGAAACTACTTCTTTTATGCACTTTATACCATGCATATATATATATACCATAATTGCAAAATAACTGACAGTTTTGATTGTTCAATAGCCTTCCTCAGAACTGTTCGTATTAAAAAAAAGGAGCTCCGAGGAAGACAGTTGAAGCTGTCTATTATTTTGTAAGTATGAAAAAGAAAATGTTGCATTACATAAAAAACATAAAAGAATATATTTTTGAATTATTTGTCTTGTAAGCATTATATTAAATATTCAAAACATTAGTGTTTGTAGATATAATATGTATATACGTTTCATATTAAATTTATCCAATACTTAGTTTAGTAATAAACAAGTTGCAAATAGAAAGAAAAGCTACGTTTTGTATATTAAAAAATTTGAAGCGAAGTTGAATTTAGAAAGAGAAAGGAAAATAATAAATTTGGAATATTAAAAATATTCTTCATCATTATCAACCATTATCAATCCACTGCAGGATGAAGGTTTCTCCAAGTTTAATCCATCTTCTCCGATCTTTAGCTTCTCTTCTCCACATTACCCCTGCACACTTTCTTATTTCATCCATCCATCTCACATGTGGTCTCTTTCTGGGTCTTTTACAATCTCTTGGAATCCGGTTTAAAATTTCAATTGTCTATCTATTATCATTTCTTCTAACAATATGTCCAGCCCAACTCCACTTCAATCTTTTAATTTTTTCAATGAGGTCAGTAACACCTGTTTGTTCTCTTACCCATACATTGCGTTTACGATCTCTTCTTGTTACTCCCAACATACATCTCTCCATACTTCTTTGAGTGGTCTGAAGTCTCTGAATTGCTCTTCTATTAAGTGTCCAAGTCTCAGATCCATAAGTAAGAACTGGTAAAACACATTTGTTAAAAACCTTCCTTTTCAAACACATAGGCATATTTCCTTTTAGTATCAAGTTATTTCTACCAAAAGCACTCCAACCAAGTTTAATTCTATGATTAATTTCCTCCATTATGTTTCCATCTGTATTAATAATCTGACCAAGGTATTTGTAACTGTTAACTTCTTCTAATTCATCATAATCAATCTTTATTTTCATATTTTGAGCAAATCGATTAAACATTACTTTAGTCTTTTTAACATTTATCTTTAGTCCTACTTTCCTACTTTCATCTGATAATTCCTGCAACATTTCCTACAGATCTGAAGCATTATTTGCAAAAACAACTACATCATCTGCAAAATCTAAATGACTTAAATAATCACCATTTACTTTTACTCCTTTAGTTTCCCATTTTAATCCACAAAATACTTCATGCAGAACTGCTGTAAAAAGTTTTGGAGATATAGAATCACCTTGTCTTACACCTTTCTCAATGTTGACTTTCCCAGTATCATTATGTAATCTAATTGTTGCTGTTGCATTTTTATAAATATTCTTTAAAATATGACAATATCCTGGATCTATACCTTGATGGTCTAATGCTTTAATCACTGAAGAAATGTTTATAGAATCAAATGCCTTTTCATAATCTACAAATCCAAAACATAATGACAACTCATATTCATTTGTCCTTTCTATAACTTCTCTCAATACCTGGATATGATCTACTGTACTAAAACCACTTTTAAATCCAGCTTGTTCTCTTGGTTGGTGGAAATCCAATGTTCTCTGTAGACAAGTTGTAATTATCTTGGTAAAAATTTTACATAAAACTGATAAAAGGCTGATAGGTCTGTAATTTCTAATATCTTCTTTATCACCTTTTTTAAATATTAGTATTATTACTGCATTTTTCCAATCATCGGGTACATCTTTATCATTTAGACATTTGGTATATAACTTTGCTAAAAAAATTTCTATTTCTTCACCTGCTTCTTTTAATATATCAATTATAATTCCATCATTACCTGGAGCCTTTTCTTTCTTCATACATTTAATTGCATGTCTCACTTCTTCATACATTTAATTGCATGTCTCACTTCTTCATTTAAAATTCTGGCAATTTGGAAGATGTAATAGATATAGGAGGTACTTGTTCTTTATTACTATATAATTCTTGATAAAAATCTTCTACCAATTTCATGATGTCATCTCTCTTTTTAGTAATAATTCCATCTTTTTTTTTTATTGCAGATATAAATTTTCTACCAATACCAAAATGTTGTTTTACATTCTTAAGACTTTTAATTTCTTCTACAGCTTTCCTTGCTAGTTCACAGTTATACTTTCTTATATCATTTTCAACTCTTTTCCACACCATTTTACAAAATTCGAGATATTCAATTCTTTTTAATACATCATTTTTGTATATCTTCATATTCCTTCTTTTCTTCATAAATTCTCTAGTCTCAGTAGAAATTTTATTGGTCAATTGCTGTTTTTTTTCTACCAGCTGCAGTTTTCAAAAGTGTATCAGTTATTTTCATATTAATTTCATTCAAATCTGAATCATGTTCAAAATCTACTAATACTTGTAACCGATTTGTAAGTTCTAATTTAAATTCATTAGAATGTTTCTGAAGATTAGGAATATCAACTGTAAATATTGTTTTTCTTAATAATTTTTGTCTCTCTAGTTTTACATTAACACATATCTTACACCTTACTAATCGATGATCACTTCCTGTGTTAAATTTATTAAGAACATTACAATCTTGAAATATGTATTTCCTGTTAGTCAAAAAAATATATATATTGTACCAATCGGAATGAAAGTGAAGATCGAATCTAACTGCAAAAACAATATCTGCACTACAAGGGCGCCATCTAGGCATTTGAGCCTAGAAAAATTTATAAAGTAGGCAGATACGCGCTGTTAAGATTCCACTTTCTCTAAATATTCCGACCGTTAGCCCAAGTCACTAGCTCAGCGGAGACGCGGAGATAAAAATCTATAAATTTTATATCTTAAATATAAAAGAATAAAAGCCACTGCCAGAAATTAACACATAAAAATATTTATTTACGCACATATAAAATAATATTTAAATTGTGAGGAATAAATTTAACGTTTATAATTTTATATTGATCTTTAATTCTAAATTTAAGTAGATTGCAAATAATGAGTTTACTATTTATTTAGAGGGTCGAGTATGAATGGACTACATAGGTCTGCATTTGAAAGGAAAATATTCTTCCCTGATTTAACCTTAGGCAACAAATTTCGCAATCAACTGGCGCCAATCCATCTGATACATTCATGTATTCAATGTAGCATGATACGACAACACAAAATACTATATTGTCAGGAATGTACATCTGAACAATAAGTAGAAATAGAGAAGACATTGACTCTCCACCACAGGAATGCGACATCTGTTGGCAAGTAGATCAATAAACAAAAAACTCCATAGGAATGGACTGCGGTCTTCTGCTGACTTACAAACCCATCCATAGGCAAACAGAGGGTGTGTGGCGTATATCTATAATCCTGCCCGTAGCGGACCTCATACTACATCTACTAATTACACAAATATATCCAATCCATTGAACCAATTCAACTACGAAATGAATAACCTAAGATTACCCTCCCTTAATACAACTTTACAAAACTATATAGCCATTCACGCCCGACTTAATTTTAACATTTAAATACGTTCGCACAGATTTGATTAAAAATGTTGGGTATAGATCGATTACATAGATTCCACGGTCAAAAACATTTCAAAATAAACATAAACGATCAAAATACAAAATTATTGATGCCGACAATCGCAGAGGGAAACTTATAAGTAACCCAATAGTATTCACCATAAGATACTTGCATTGTCACCAATAACTTAAAAGACATCCGAATAAATACATTTTAGATACTCACCGTAAGGTATCATTATTTATCGAATGTCTATATATTTTGATCAAATATGAAAACCAAAATATAATTAACCGCAAACGAATCCATGCAAGCGTCTATAAACAACTTAAATTTCATCCATTTAAATAATCTTTACAATAAGGAAAAAAAAAAAATGGAAATGATGTTTATCAAACGGAAAACATATAAAATTAAACATTATTAATTTGATTTAAAAACTTACAAAAGTCAGATAAGAGTCCGTTTTAACATTTCAGTTGGCTTGTTTGTCAATTTGTAAAACTTGACGAAAGTTCTTAATTGATTTTAACAATTGTTCATTTCATATCGCTTATGGTAGAAGAGTCCAGGCCTCTGCTTTCCACTTTATTTAAATATTCCCGCGATGCCTCCGTTGGAAGGTAATGTTCTGGAGATGGCAATAGCTGGTTCAAGGTATCACAGTCTTTTCATTTTTTTTTTTTTTTTATAGAGAGTGTGGTATGTGCGTCATACCACATCTCTCAAACACACCACGCTGGAACGTCCGAAAAAACTGTATTTCCCTTTTTATATTATCCACATGGATTCAATGAACAAAACGTCACTAGTCTATCACTTTCGTTAGGGTCCGAGCCAAAGCCTAGTGCTTCCATTGGTCAAGCTAAAATCTCTTTCTTCTCTTATCTAACTTTTCATCTGACTTTTTAATTACACAGCTTTTAGATAATTAATAAACAATCATTTTCATTTACAGATTACAGGAATTAAATAATACCTGTTTTTATTTTAACTTACGTTATTTTTTTATTAAAATATTTTTTATATTTCAATCTTGTATTTTTTTATTTAAAAAAAAAATACGTTCAAATACTTTTTTTTTTTGTTTATGAAAAAAAATTTTTAAAGTTTAGCATCTGTGCGAATGTATATACGTTTAACAATATTTTAATTTTAGCGTTTAGTTTTTTACTTTTATTTGCGAACTTTTAAGTTTTTATTTTAAATAAATGTAACGACATATTTATATATCGTTACAATATATATAATCCAATTCTGCTGTACCTTCATTTGGATGCTTCCATGTCAATTTCCTTTTAACATTTTTTTCAAAAAAAGAATTCATAATATAAAGTTTTTAATATTGTATAAATATTTTATGTGAAAAATATTATTTAATAATATTATCTCTTAAATATTAAATTAAAATTTTGAAAGGAATCTATCAATTAAATATGTATTAATAACAAGAGTTTATGAAAGAGATAATTATTTGCAAAAGCAGAGATGAATTAATATAGTAAAGTATAAATGACCACAGAATAATCAGATAAAGATTTAATCCTTTTAGAGAACTGGAAATTAAAAAAGCAACATCTTAAAAAAAGACATGGAGAAAATGAAATCACAAATAACAATAGAGAGCTAGAAGACATTAAGAACTAACATACTATTGGAGTATTGAAGATTAACCATTCTAAAATATATGTTTGCTTTTGAACTAATAGGTTTCAATATTTATGTGCAATCAGTGTGCATTATGTTGTACTCATTCAGTGAGTTAGTAGTCACTTATTAAATTATTGCTGAAATTATTACGCTATTTATAAAAAACAGTCAGTCCACTGTATTTGATTGTAAAATTATATTACAAATGTCTTCTTATCCTCTCAAATCCCCCCCCACTTTTTTTTTTTGATACGTTAACTGGACTTTTATCGATTTGATTTTTTTTTTTGTTCACCTCATCTGTTGTTTCATTATTGCACTACTTATTTTTATGAGATAGACTTTTACTTATCGTAACTGTTTATTTTTTATCGTACAAATCCTTGCGTCAGATATCTGTTAAGTCCATCATCACAAAAAAAAGTTTTTATTTTACAGAACTAGTTCAAGGATAGCAGTCATCTTTTTATCATTGGTAGATCTTCTCAAAAATCCTCTAAATGGTTTATCATGCATGATCTCTGAGTGGTTGTGTTTTTTTTATTTACTTTTGCAGCAAGATTGATAACATGGCTCATGATCTGCATATAATCCGTTAAATTTTAGTTTTTGTTTTTTTTTTTTAACTTAATTTTTTTGTTAAGTAAAATTGTTTGGATTCATTCCTTATTTTTTATATACATCATGGACTATAAAAATATATATTAACTCTATTTATGGGACACTATTGTGTGACTTTAGGCTAAGAAGTTTAATTTTGGAATAATGATTGTTGTTTCAAGAAATAGTTATCCCTGGTTTGATTTCGTGTGTGATTTTTAAAAAATTCTCAATAATCTTTTGAATGGAATTGTTGTATCATTGTGTTTTTCAGGTTTCCATATCATATAATCTACTAATACATTCACATTTTTCGCTATCAACCTATCTTTTTTTTTATTTCTCCTGTGAATCTCTCTTACATTCCAATGATTTATATTATATATTAAATCATATCAATATTTTGGTTATAATTTTTATATCTCTTTATATTTCTTCTCGAACTTTATTTGCTTAGCTTTGTCTATTTTGTGACTTACTTTACTTTTAATTTTTCCGTAAATATTTATAGTTTTAATGTTTATGTTTTTTTCTTATTATTTTAGTAAATAATTATATTTTTATTGTTTATATTTTTTTCTTATTGTTTTTAGCATTGCTAACCCCAAGTTTTTCTCTTTTATTTTTTATCTATTATCAGTACTGACTTTTCTCTTCTTTTGTGTGTGTGTGTGTTAATTCCAACTCTTTATTTGAATTTACTTTATTATATAAATCTCCAATATCTGTATTTTTTTTTTTAATAAATTTGATTTAATAAAATCTTCTGTTTACTAGCAGACTATTTCTTTCTTTGATTGCTACAGTTTTATTTCAATCAATATTAAATTGTGATATAAATCTTTACCAGTTAAAAGAAACCCATATAAATTCTTAATGCTGTTTGTAAATACATTTTGAATAATATGTGATTCAATTAGAGTCTATTCTTATCAGTGGTATTTTTCATTAATAACTTCTTTTAAAATAGGCAAAACTCTCTCTATATAGTAGTGCCACTCAAAACAAGACAGAGTAATCAATGGATGCCAGAAGGCTTGTGCATAAAATTCCTATCTAGGGCCTACTCATCCAATATCCCAAACTAGTTTCTGGCTTGTGGCCTTCGTCAGTGAGGAGCCTTGAATCTAAGAGCACCACCTAGATCTTAGGATCTTAGATCCAAGGCTCCTCACTGATGAAGGCCACAAGCCAGAAACTAGTTTGGGGATATTGGATGAGTAGGCCCTAGATATTAATTTTATGCACAAGCCTTCTGGCATCCATTGATTACTCTGTCTTGCTTTGAGTGGCACTACTGTATGGAGAGAATTTTGCCTATTTTAACAACAGTTATGAGCAAGCATGGGAGATAGGGATCATGTGATGTTTAAAGGTTTAATAACTTCTTTTATTATTATTTTTAAACCGTGTTTTTGCAGAGTCAAAATTCTCCATACAGTAGTGCCACTCGGTGCAAACCAGAGTAATCAATGGATACAGGAAGATTTGCGCATAATATCCCTATCTAGTGCCGATTCATCCAATATACCCAGACTAGTTTAGCTTGTGTAATCATAAAGAATGGTGATCATGTGATGTTTGATGGTTTAAACTGTGTTTTCTTTAAATCTATCCTATTTGTTCTAGAAAAACGTGTTACAATTGACATCTATCATTTCTTCTAATTTATCTATAATTTTATCACCTTTTCTTTCTTCCATCACTGCATTTTTTTTCATTAATGTTACAAAACTATGTATTTATATCTCTTTTAACTTTTTTTTTTTTTAATATAGCACACTAATTCATTCACTTTATCAAAATAAGAGTTTCTCCTTTTTTGCTGCTATTTTCATCTTAAATAATCGATAATTTTTTATTTAGAAGAAATACTACTTGCTGCAAACTCTCTTCTTTCTAAAACTATGATAATACCTAATCTTTTCAATTACTACAGAGGATAATAGATCTTATTTTAGCTTTTCAAGTAGAAAAATGGTCTTAGACATTGAGTGTAGTAAGTTAAAAGATAGAATAAATAACTACTGATATAAAGCTATTTTTTTACCTAATTTATTGTATGGATGTGAAACTTGGACACCCTATTGGTGCAATATAAAGCCATTAAAAGACTTTCATTTAATGATGATCTATAGTATCATAATAATTCCATGGGTAGACCATAAGACCAATCAATGTATCTTTCAACTTGGTGGATGTGATATTGTAGGGATAAATCTTGTAAAATCATATATTTGTTGAATAGTACATATGAAATGAATGAATAATGCAAGGCTTCCTAAAAGGGCATTTTATGGTGAACTTGAGCATGTTTTTTTTGTTTGTTTTTTTTTTTTTGGGGGGGGGGGGTAGGTGATAGACCATTATAAAAATTATTGCAAAATTTTTTTAAAGAAATGTGATATTGATTGTTTTTATTAGCACAATATGATAGAGAGTAGATATTTCAGAGAACTGCGATAGATACTGTATTGAAGTTTTTCAAAACAAAAAGTTTTCTGCAGAAGATATTTAAAAAAGACAGCATTGCAAACTATTAACTAAATAGATTAATGGAACAATATGTTCTACATGTGGACATATTTGTGTTTCACGGATTGCAAAACTCTCCTTACAGTAGCGCCATTCAGGGCAAACCAGAGTAATCAATGGATGCAGGAAGGATTGTGCATAAAATCCCTATCTAGTGTCTACTCATCCAATACCCCTGACTAGTTTCTAGCTTGGCTTTCATCAGTAACGAGCCTTGGATCTGAGAGCACAGCACCTAAATCTTAGGATCTAATGCAACCCTCCAGTAGCCACTTTTTACTTTTTTAGCTAACTATAAAGCTTTGAGTCCAAAATGAAAACACAATAATGTTTTCAAGCTAAGCTCATCAGCTTATATAATTGTATAGATCTGAATTCAGTTCAGCATTTTTGGTGTCTTTGGTTCCTTTATAACAGTAGTCACCATAATTCTATTGAGCAGGATTGGTATTAAACCATCAAACATCATATGATCACCATTCTTTAGGCTTATACAAAAAGTAGTCTGGAGATATTGGATGAGTAGGCACTAGATAGAGATTTTATGCACAAACCTTCCTCCATCCATTGATTACTTTTGTTCACACTGAATGGCGATACTGTATGGAGAGTTTTGCCTCTGAAAAACAGATTGTATAAGCCTAAAGAATGATGATCATGTGATGATTCATAGATTGGTTTGCATAATCACCCAAAACTCATATCCAATGTAGTACTATTATTTTTTGGTTTTGCCTTTTATCTTTTTTTTTTTTCTTCGAATTGGAATGGCCATATTTGTTTGTGAGTGATGAAGATGATAATTTTAGAAATAAACTGTTTTATTTATTATCATTATACTTTAAAAGGTTTGTGAAAGTATCTACCTTTTTGCCACTTGTGGATTCAGAAATTGGGTGCTTGTATTATAGATAAAAATGCCGTTGGATGGCGCCATTTTCACGCTAAAACTATAAAATATGAACATTCATGGGCCGCTGATTTTAATAATTTTTCTGTGCTTTTTTGTAATGCGAAAATAAAAACAAAACAAAATCGTCTTTTTTAAATATTATTTTTTATTAACGTATACAATTTAAATGATAATAATAAATGTAAAATAAAAGCAACAAATTACAATTTGATTTGTGTTTTTTATATCGTATACTTTTTAAATTGTGTTACGGCTTTCTTTTTATCAATTTTTTATCGGATATTTTTTTACTTGTGTTACGGCTTTTTTTTTATCAATTTTCTATCGGATATTTTTTTACTTGTGTTACAACTTTTTTTGTTGTTGTTTAACTAAAAAATAATAATCGTAATAAAAGTAAAAGTTGTTACGGTTAGATTAGGGTTATTTTTAGGGTTAGGATTAGTTTTAGGGTTAGTGTTCTGTTTGTTTGTAATGCTAAAATAAAAAAATTCAAAATCGTAACCGTACTCGGACAGAAGAAAGAAACTCAAACTTTTTTAAACAACAACAAACACATACAAATGTGTTCTTTACTTATTGAACATATTTATAATATTTGCTTTTTATTAAATTTACAAAAAAACCTGTATATTTGGACTTTTCTTACTGGATATTTTTTTCGTACCGCTCTTTTTTACTTCAAAAATATGCAGACGGTTCTTTGTCTCATGGAATGTTACTAACAGTACGTTACCTAATTGCAACTCAATAAAAACATAGATATTTAACATTTCCCAAATAAAAGTTCAATACAGTACGTTGTAAAAAGTCTTATAATTATTGTTTTAAAAAATCTGAACATTTCAATAGTTTAAAATAAAAAAAAATCCAATGAAAAAAACATTTCAATACAATTCAAATACAAACTCTGTCATCAAGATGTAATTATTTTATAAATTGTGCGAATTCAGAAAATGTATTTGCTGCTATGCGACATACATGCTATACTGCGACGCGACATAGCGGCCTGTGTTATGTAGCACAACAAAAAAGTTGTATTATAGAAAACGCGGGTTCGAACGTGTCTGCCGCGGAAACAGCATTTTCATGTGTTTTGGCGCGAAAACCACGCCATAGAGCGGCATCTTTAGCTAAAAGATGAGTACCAGAAATTGTTTAATTCGCTTTTTATAAGCTTGGATAATATGATCCATTTGAAAAACAATAAATTTCCATAAAGATTTTTTAATAACATATGAACTGAATCTGAAGTCAATCTTATAAATATATGTCTAAAAATTTATGATGATGATATTTTAATAGTAATTATATTGTTGGACCATTTCTATCATCTAATATTAATTGGTAAATGCCTTTAGAAAAATTCAAAAGTTTATTTAAGTGTTTCAAATGCATTTAACTGTTAGTAATAACTCACAGATTAGTATATAACACAATATATTGAATGGTATTATTCTCGTCTCTTCAAGTATTGATGACTTGTCCAATGTCAATACTAGCATGAGAATCAAACTAGGGATCTTTATATTTATGAATACTGAATTTAAAGTGATTCCCTAATCATCTAAGCTACTCTGCCAAAAGTGTAATTGATTAAAGCATCACCTTAAATTCAGTATTTACAGATCTAAAAGTCTAGATTCGATTTTTGTGCTAGTATTGTCACTGGTAAGTCCAGCAACACCTGAAGAAGAGAGAATATAATTCAAAGCATTGTCTATATATTTACCTGTATCTATTATTGACAGTTCAATGTATTTGTAAATTTAAATAAAGGTTTGAATTTAATATTAGATGATGGAAGTAGTCCAGCGTTTAATAAATACAGTCTGGTAAGAGAATAATGGATTAAAAACTAATTTGTTAATATGCAGAAATGGATTTTTTTTTTTTTTTGTAATGGATGGTATATATATATGTGTGCATATGTCCATGTGTATAATTTAAAAAACAAAAATTCTTAAACTTTATAATTAATTTTTAATTTTGCGTTTTGTTATTTTAGGCATTTGAAGAAGCTGTTAAACAAATAGAACCAGAAATGATATCTGTAGAAACGCCATCACACTTTACTTTTAAAAATGAATTGGGTATGCCTCTAACAGTTGTTCTAGATGATACATTTGAGGTAAGTACATTGCAGTTTTTTAAATATATACAAACTCCAACAAAAAGCTATTATAGGTTAATGAGACAACTAGTTTAGCCTCAGGAATTTTCAATTAGTATTTGGTAATTTCTTGGTTAATCAAAGGTTAATGGTTATCTCTATTTACATGGATATTATCTCCTCATTTCTATTCTTTATTATAATAGCAATCAGTGAAAATATTTAATTCAATATATATATATTATAATGTTAGTGAGAAATATATGTATAAAACTACATATATTTGCCTTACATGTTTCAAAATTTATATTTAAAAAAGGATATGATTAAATTTATTTGAAAGAAACAATTATTTCAGAAGTAGATTTTTTAAATGCAATTTGTTAAAATAACAAAAAAAAAATTTCATTATATTTTTTTTAAAAAAAAGAGAACAGGGTAGAGAATGAATTAGAAAAAATTCTTTTTAAAAAAAAGAAAACTTTTATGAAGTAAAATGTTAAAAATAAATGTATAAAAATAAATCTTAGTAGAAATGGAAAATAAAAGATTAATTAATTAATTTGAAATGCATTTAGTTTAAAATATGACTGATTGAATTAATTAAAAGAAAAACTTATAAACTATCTCATAAAAATGATAGTAGATTAATCTAAGAAAAGATTAGATTAAAGCAAGTGTAAAAAATCAGTTGGATAAAACGAAATATAAACATAATTATAAAGCAAATTCAAATCACGATCAAATTGAAAATAATGATAAATTAAAACAATGAGAGAGGGGGGTATATAAAGTTGCCACTGTCTATTGTTATTTTATTCTGGCCTTCATTTTGTGATCAAATTATTATCTCTTCAGTCTATGAATCATCCCAGTCTTCATTTTGTGATTGACTCATTACATTATTCATTGCTCTAGAGATTCATAAATCTAAAGACAAATAGAACCATTCACTACTTCTGCAGAAAACATTACAGAAGCCATAGATTTAGCAACATGCGGTGCTAGACTGTCTTTAGAAGTGTTTGATGGGCTTCAGGCCCCCAAGTCCTCTACAAATCAACTGCCTCACCTGGAACCAATGCCCGGAACAAATGCCTAGATTGTAAATAGATGCTGCCACAAACTCTCTCACCCATTGTTGAATCGCAGAATGGAAAGCAAGCCCTGGAACCATCGATGGAGACCAAAAAGCCAACTGATTAGAAATTGATAATCATAGAAAACTGGGTAAATATATTTTGATCACTGTCTATAAACACTTTATTTTAAATTAAATGAACTTTAATTAATGAAGGACTACTATAAAATTTAGCCTGAGTAATTACTTAGGTTTTTTAATGTAAATTTCAATGTTATGTTATATGACAAATGTGGGTTTGCTTAAATATTATTTGGTCTATTCTCTCTCTTGTCACTGCATCATCATTAATTTCAAGTTATAAGTGTTATGTGTATTAAGTTAAATGTGCTGGACCCTGGTTAAGAGTATGAGCTAGCTTGGGATATGTCAAGCGCTGGATTACGTGCCTGTCATCCAAAGCATGCTGACTCTATAACATGTGGTTGGCTGGCACCTGAGTTTAAATCTCAAAATAAATAAAATGCTTTGGATGGCAGAGTTTGAATCCAGAAGTCGAGGTGGGCCACAGTCTGGAGATCATGTTATGATTTTCATAGCTGATCTGGCTATGGGTATCATTGATAGGTTATGCTGACAATGGTATTCTCCCCTCTGCTTGAAGGGCCAGTCTGTTCCCAAATATTAAAGTTATATGTTAAAAAGTATTTAAGCCAAGCAAGTTTTAAATTTCGGGGGATCCGGTTCAATATATTATTAAATACTGCTGAACGCTATACTAATAATTATAAATAAAATGTAGAATTTTATAAAACATTACAATACTAGTCAAAAAATAAGATTTTACTAAAATTCTTCCACAACCATAGTTTTATCTATTTACAAATAGACTTTTTCAAGTGAAATTCAACTAAACATAATATATGTATATATATACAAAGCAAAATAACCTATTTTGTTTTGTATATATATATGTAGTATACTTAGTTAAATTTCACTTGAAAAGGCTCTTGTTGTAATCTAGCTATGTGTATTCTAACTATTGCTCATTAACTTTATGACTGGTTAAACCGAATTATGTCGTCTTTTGGCTAATTCACCCCCTAGTGAATTTTTTCGTAAGTATTATACGTTTTAATGCATGTAAAATGGTATATTTTAGTATAATAATTTTTTTTCAGTCATTGTCTCTTGCCAAGGCTGTAAAATGTTCGGTATTTTACGATATTACAGTTTCCAATGACGCAAAAACATTTATTTGCAAATTTATTACGGTTTTAAATTATTTTTTTTAAATAATTTGCACTGTATTTATTAGATATCAAGAAATATAAATTATTAATAACTTATTTTGACTTGAAATACTTTATTTTTAAAAATATAATGCTATATTAGCAGCTAACATAAATATGGCCTCAAGCAAATTAAAAAATTCTAGCTTTGACAGTAAACAATCTACGTTATTTACAGTAAAAAAATATCATAATCTAGCAATAAATATTCAAAAAATTTAAACTTTTAAAGCATAATTTATTAGCTACAAGAGAAATAAATAAATGTTCGTTCACATTTTTAAAAATAATGAAAAGCAAGATATATTTTGTTGATTTTATAAACTGAAAATAATCTTTATGACGTGGAACAGGGTGTAACGTCTTTGTTTTGATTGCAGTCTCATTTTTTTAATATTTACAAAAACAAAATGTGAACATTTAAAATTTATTTCAATAGTAGACTAAAATATCTATCAAATGAAGTCAAATTTATTATTTTCTGAAAAGAAATAATCATTTTATCATATATTTTACGCTGATGTGTGAGATAGAAAAACATCATAAATGCTGCATTTTGGAAAAGTTAATCATGGAACTTGGATAAATCGGAATCAGTGTTAGCAATCATTTCAACTGGGGATGATGTAACTAATCAGCATCTCCGTCAAATGTTTGTGCAGTTTTCATATTTATTATATATATCAGTATGAATTCATAATCAGAAATTGCTAATATAATAGTAATCCAACATTATCATATGCTTGGTTACACTTAAGTTGCCAATAGATCTTAATTTGATTACTACCAAATAGTTCACCAATTAACTTAGTTCACCTCAACAATTAAGATCAATAGACAACCTGCCTAACATGCTTTATCTTTGATTGATAATACTTAGGCTCCAATTCTTTCTTTATTTCAGCATGACTAACTCAAAGTTGTAATTGGTTGTACAATTAAATATTTTAGCTTTAATATGTGGGCATTGTATTATTATTATATGCAATTGATATAGAAAATAGTTTATCATTACTAGAGATTTGTCCGAGATATTATTGAATCACACTCTAGTGAGACTTTGATATACCTTTATCATGAAAGGCAAAAAAAAAGGAAAGAAATGACTAAAAAAAAAAACTTAAAGGATAGATGGAAGAGGTTTGATTTTTCTTTCTCGAGAAAGAATTATACCAAAAATGGGAAAGGTATAGGATATAATAAACATGAAGCAAATTTTAGTACTTCCTAGTGCAGAGTTAAATTTTAATATCATTAATAACTACATAACATAAAAGAAAAATTCTAATTTCTCATGGTATATATGTTTTGGCTTCGGTTCATCAGTTATGCTAGAGATCTAGACACTTAGAAGATTTCTTGTATAAATAGATTTATATGTTATATATTATTTTTAAAAAGAAAATACGCTATTGTAAGCAGACATTTTTTGGTTAAGTTCAAACCCACTAACTAAAATAGATAATTATGGACTTATTTCACATGATATATGAATTGGTGATTACTGAAGGTATTGTAATATTAGTAACTTCCTTGGTGATATTTGTAATAAATGAGTTGATTCTCACATTCTCTCGTAAACTTTAATATCGTTAATCATTATTTAATATAAATAGATTGATTTCTCATACTACATATATTTTTGATATGATTGCCAGATATTTACAATTTTAATATACTTGGCAGGCTTAGGTTGCAGTTGAATCAAATGTAGCATGAGAGATCAGTTTTTTTTATTTTTCATAGCATAGCAAATAACAATATTAAGCTGTAAATCTGAATTAGAAAATGCTAAAGTCTGTATCTCATTAATTACAAATATTTTCACGGCAGCAAGTTTTGGTAATTGATTCACGGCAAGATTAAATGAGATTATAATTATCTTTGCCTTCATAGTCAATGCTTAATATTACCTTTTTTCCTCCTATCACTAACTTTTCTGTATTGGCTGTATTAGTAATAATATAAATAAACTAATTAATAACCATTTTTTACACATTTTACGCCCTGCAAATGCAATATTTTCTTACATCCCACTTTCAAATTAATTGATAATTTTGACTGTCCAATTGTCATCTTTAGTTCTATAATATATACAATATATATATATATATCCTGTTATAATAAATTAAATATACAAAATAAAAAAAAATTTATAGTTGAAACTGTCAGCCATTTTGAAAGTTTTTTATGATAATGTATTACATTTGCATTCTGAAAACCACATAGAAGAAATATTATTGTTTATTTTATATTATTATGTTTAAAATTATGTAATCCAATTTGAACACAACCAAAAACAGGTGATCATATAAGAATATATTATTATTTTATAAATAATATATATTGCATGAATCTCTATAAGAAATTCTGGCCTGTACTCTGATATGGATAACAAGTATGTAATTCTATAGCATAGTATATCTGAAACAGCTACATTATACTTTAAATATATGTAGTATGA
The DNA here is from genome assembly GCA_028023455.1 of Epiperipatus broadwayi. Taxonomy (NCBI): domain Eukaryota; kingdom Metazoa; phylum Onychophora; class Udeonychophora; order Euonychophora; family Peripatidae; genus Epiperipatus; species Epiperipatus broadwayi. The sequence goes on from JAQFVV010012446.1 coordinate 6,556,649, forward strand.
AAGATCAATCTGCCTTTTTTACATTAGCTAACGATTAATGATAGTAAAATTTAAATCTATACTAGAGGGCGCTAAAATTCACCTTTCATTTATTATAAATATTCTCAGTGCTATTGTTAATATTTGATATATAGATTAAAAGCCTATTAGTTTTTGGGGTTTTTTTTTTTGAAAGGGGTAAAATTATTGTATATAGTTATTTAAGAATTTGAACTAAATTGTTCTGAAAGTTAAAAGTATAGCAGCTTTCGTGAGTTTTTTCCAATATTGAATTTATGAAAATGTTCATACATTTTCATTCTTATGTTTCAAGAATATATGGCGAACAGTAGTTTTAAGTATATTTTTTTTAAAAATTACACAGAAAAAAAGAAATGAAGTTGAATTTTTCCATGTTTTTATATTTAATTAAAAAATCAATGTTTTAAACTTTAACTGATATTTAAGTTTTTATTTAGCTTAGAGGTAATCTTTAGTTTAATAAATAATTAATAGTAATCATTAATGTATTTATTTGAAGTAGGTGGTTTCAAAGTTATGAATGCAGAAAGCTTGACACTTGTTAATCAAACTAATAGTTTTTGTATATTGATATATATATATATAATTTTTAGCTTCCAGAAAACGAAAAAACCTACTCAGTTTCTTTAGCACCTGGTAGTCAATTAAACATTAACTTGACTGCATTGAAATCTCATAGAAAATCTGTTCTCCGGACCCAAGATTATGAAGAAACAATTAAAGTTTTAGTACAGGTAAACTTCAAAACTATTTTAATTGAAAATGAATTTGAATCACTTTATAATATGTAATTTATTGATATCCAAAGTTAGAGTATTGTATATTAAAAAAGATTTGAATGTGCTAAAAAAATTTTTTTTATAATCCACGTTAGCAACTGAGTCAGTATAGTTTTTAATCAATGGTAATTTTTTTATTTAAATATAACATAAACACAAAAACTTAAAAGTGAAGTTAAAAAAGAGAAGTTATAAATAAATATAATAAAAATAAGCTAAACGTTTTCGAGGATCCATGCCTCATAATCGTAGCTTTCTTAAAAATATATAATAAAATATATACAAAGATATTTGAATTAGCACGTGTTACGCGGACCATTTCTTCGATATATTTATTTATAACTTCTCTTTTTTAACTTCACTTTTAAGTTTTTGTGTTTTTTTATATATATAACAGGAAATAATCTATTTTAAATATAACATGAAATTTAATAGAATTACTAAAAGCTATGTAATAAAGAACGTCAATGAATCAATTAACACTTGTAATAGTAAAGAAAAAATATCTAAATAATTAAAATGTTAGGATTTTCAAACCATTAGTTTAATTTCATATGTAGTTATGGTATTGTGTAGAGTCTTGATATATTTTCATAAGTTAGACATGTTTTTATAGATACATATATATGAAGAATAATTTGAATTTAGAAGAGATAGAAGAACAAGATAGGCAAGTAGAATAATGAAGACAAATATTGAAAGATGTGCAGAAAGGAGATATAGATTAATTTTTACTTTACTGATCTTGGAAAGGTTTTTGTTAGAATTAATTGGATTGTTTTATTGAGTGTTCTAAAAACGAAAGGCATAAACTGAACAAAGGGATAATTTTTAGGGAATTTCTTTATGAATAAGAAGATATTTATAAGAACAGATGATATTATTTCTTAAGGAATAAATAAAAGAGGTATAAAATAGGCGTATATTGTGTTTTTTTTCCTATTTATTTTGATTTTTTTTGGCGAATGAGTATTAACTTAATAAGAAACAAATTAGCATTGGAAAGAGCATGGTTTACTGTATCAGATTCACTGACAGTATAGCAGCATTTGTGAAATATGAATACTGTGGGTATAGAGAATTGTAACTTTTTGAAGTTAGAATTAAGGTGCTTATAAAGTTTTTATTTTATTGTGGGGTTTTGCTTTGTATAGAGTAGAGGCTGTGATAGAAGAAAAAGAAGAAAAAAGTTTAGAGATTTGTGGGAAGTGAATTTGAGAGAGAAGGCAATGGATACGTTGATATGATATGAAAGCAATATAGATATTTGAAAAAGTATAAATGAAAAAATATTTGTTAAACAATTACTAGATTGGAGTTATATTTAGAAATAAAGAAACTAGAAGTCAATACTAGAAAGACTGGGGGGGGGGGTAAATAGAGGAAGTTGAGAATTAATCATAAAGACGGTTGAAGTTGTAAATAAAAGCTGATAGATAATCATAAAGAAGTGTATATCTATGAGTTTTTAAAGATTAAATACATGATGTGAATGCTTGGGAAATGTGATTTGAGATTAAGACTTCTTTTTTTACAGATAATCGTTGATGGCGATGATTATTTTTATTATGATAACCCTTTTACATATTTTTGAATTACTTTTTTTGATGATGGAATGTGTATTTAACTTTCATTATGTCTAAATAAAATTATGTTTATGATAATAATATAATATAATTTTATAGGTTGACGAAGCAAATACCACCAAACAAGTAAGTGTAACAAAAGTTGATAAACATTTTTATCAGCTGCCTAATTGGATGGGAACAAATGATCCATGGGGATTTGTTGCACAAGTTGATGCGGTGTATGGTTTCAAAACAGTCACTTTTCGATCACATGTACAGGTGAAGAATTTTTCATTTTATTTATTTATTTGTTTTCTTGATGTCTTTTACTGTTTCTGAATAAGTAGTCATTTTTCTACATATTTGTTTAATTTTTTTGTTTAATATGGAAAATATTTATTAAAGTAAAATAAATTAAAGTCTTGGAAAGATTTTTTTATTTTATATTAATTGGGTTATTTCATTTCGGAAACTTTTATTTGGAAAGAATAATTTGTCCAAATTTCACAATTAGTTTTTTAAGTTTGAATAGAGCAATTATAGGAGATAACAATTATTTAAAATATACAATGTAATTTTTGATTAAAAAAATAAAGAAAATTAGCAATTTGATATTTATACTTTAAATGGGTGTTAGTTCTGCATTGCCAATTTCTATCAACTAACGGCGTAATCTTCAAATATTAAAATTTCTTAGAATTGTAATAAGGGCATGATTCATTTTATGCCCTATTATTAGATGCAGTCAGGTCAACATTGAAAATAATATTTCTCCAGAATAATCCATTATCTGTTTGGCTTTTTTAATTCTTCAATATCCCATTGTTTACTATGATGCTGAAGTCCAGCAGTCTTTTCAAGATATTTTGAAAATATATCTGTACTTTTAAAAACATTGACAGCTGAGCAGAAAATATTTGTACCTTAATTTTGGTTAAAGATATTTTGAAAATATATCTGTACTTTTAAAAACATTGACAGCTGAGCAGAAAATATTTGTACCTTAATTTTGGTTTTGTTTTAACTTTTGGTTTGGTTAATACAATTTACTGAGTTAAGATAAATCTTCATTTACATAACAATTTTTTGTATAAAGTAGAAGCATAATGTGTTAGAGCAATAATTTCATTATTTTTAAGTAAGATCCAATGGAGAAAATTATTTGAATGGGTTTTTTTTTTTTAAGACTAAATTAACAGTATCTTAAGAAGACTTGTGGTAATGTAGTTAATGAACTCACTTCTTTGTCCATAAACTGGAATTGAATTCAAGCTAGATAAATGTTGGAAATGTTTTCAAATTACAAGCAGCTGTAGGGTTTTTTTTTTTATCGATTGGCATGATTATGTCACCTAATGTAATTTTTTCATGGAAAAGTTTGTATTTTTTGAATGAATAGTATTTATGTAAGATGTGTTAATGTTTTATTTTTTAACAGTAAAGGAAGTACTGTAAGGTCCTAGAAATTTCCCATTGTAACAAATTTGTCAACTAACCTGTTAATGTGTGTTAGTAGATGCCAGATGATAGTGCTTAATAAATATCTATCCAGTACTGATCTATCCAATAGCCCCAATTAGTTTCTAGTTTAGGGCTTTCTTCAGTGGAGAGAGAGCCATAAGTTAGAAAGTAGTCTGGGAATATTGGACTGAATAGCACTGGATAAGGAATTTATTAAATTTTATCATCTGGCTTTTATTGATTACTAAAGCTTACCCTAGAAACGATCAGAGAGGAAAAAGAATTTACTACTGGACAGTATTATATAAACCAGGATCTTGTGATGTTTTATTGATTTTATCTAATTATTGTTAGTTGGGTTAATCTTTATTGGTCAGATGAGTATCGATGTATTGATTGTAAGAACCAAAATATATAATAAATCATTTTATGTCAGATAACAGTTCACAGCAAAAATAAATTAAATAGTATTGTCAAATATATAAACTTTCTTGCTAAAGACACTTTGCTTTTTATGTGTGTAGTCAAAGGAAATAAAATATATATCGAAAATAATTTTGTATTAAATAATATTACATTTTGGTGGTCTATGGAATTCATTAGAATTTACTGGGATCCTGGTATTATAACCAATAAAACAATGACGATCCTAATAAAATGTATACAGGCCTAGAATGTCAAATGTGATCAATTGGACCATGTTGCAATTTGATGTTGGGCAGATAAGATCGTTAAAAAGAGGATATTTTGATTGTCTGGACAAGACTATCCAACCGCAAGTAATCCAAATTATATAGTCTTTATAAAACTTTTTATTGGAACAGTAGACCAGAATAATAATTGTTTATAATCAAATCAAGATTATCAATTACTGATAGACTTAAAATATCTAATAAGCATTTGATTCAAATTGCTTTTTATTTTTCACTCGAAAAAATCAAAACCTTTAGGTAACTGCACAAATCCTCATTGCGCTCTATGCTGCCCACAGATGGCGCTGTGGATAGCTTTCTGAAAATGTTTACATTTTCTGTTTGATTGAAGGGACTTCGATATTCTAAAGATGTTGAAAGTACTCAATCTTTTTGCTGTTGGCAGGGTCGATACCGCAAATATCACAACTTCTATCCCATTGTGACTCGTCAAATAATTTTTAAAATATTACATTTGGAAATTCATGAGAATATTTAAAAAGAAAATTTCGCAGTTTCTTTCTGTGAAGAATAACTTTCTTCAATATCAAAGCTGCTGTTTATCGTCAAAATAATAATTTTAAATCATTTCTGGAATGGACTTTGTTTCGATGAAAAACTCCAGCATTGATTTTTCATGCAAAATTGTGCTTTTTTTTTTTTTGTTGTTGTACAATTTTGTTAGCAATATTTATGAGTATCTCATTTCTGATAAAGATTATTTGGTATTCGCATCATAGATCTTTTTCTTTCTTTTTTTTTTTTCAACAACTTTTAACACTGTTAGTGTTGGAATGATTTGTAATCTTTCAGCAGATATGCGCAAAATGATTATGAGACTTATAGCAATAACCCTGAAGCATTCATGGCTAATAAGTGCTCTGTGAGCCTTATATTTTGTGTAAGGGCACATAGGTTATTTTAAATCTTATTTATGCATATTTAAATATAATCGCTCATTCAGCTTTGTTTATTAGTGTTTAATATGCACATCACAATACCACTTTTTGAGTACACTATTCTGGTAGGTTGATTATTTTTTGATGATATGCAAAATGAAGACAAGATTGTAAACATTTCATCTGAAATAGGATGCAGTTCTTATCTTAAGTCACTTGTGATTCTCAACCTATTAAGTCTTTTATGACTGCTTTTTATATTGTTATTATTATACTTAACTTTTACCCTATATGATTTAGTGCATTGGTAGACCCGGAAGTGTAAGTAAGATCCTTCTACCAATTTCACTTCAGTCACTTTCTGCATTTGATCTGCTTATGAACTCCCAAGTGATAAAGCCATCTGATTACTTAATTTTTTTTTATTTACTTAACTTTTGACTATCATGGAACTTCTGGTCTTAAAAAAGTTATAAGCTACTTATCTTGCAGCTTATGTAAACACTAATTATTGTGGGTCTGATTCACATTTGTGCTTACTTTTTTTAATTGTTGACGAAAGGACCAAACACTACTTCTTGCGTAAACAGAAACTTTCAATAGCTGTTTACCCTGTGTATTGGTTAAGGTGTCTGTTTCTGGTGTGTGTGTTGATATGCCAATTTGCAAAGTAGGGTATGTAAATATTAAAAGAGAGATAGTCTTTTTTAAAGTTCTGATTTCATAACTGAAATTAATATAGATTTGGAATGTTTTTTTTAACACAGATCTATAATCATTGTGACGTTCCCGTTGAAATATATTACAAAGGTGAAGAAAAGAAACTGTGTGGTATAGTGGCGAAGAATTCTGTCTTCAATGTTCCTGCCTCTGCAGTTTACACTCTCACGAGTGAATTATATGTTAGGCCAGTTGTTGCCACGTAAGTATCAGACATTTGCTTTTAGATCTGAAATTATGTAAATTTCTGCATAATTTTTTTTTAATTTTTTAATAGATATGACATGTCATCTAATGCATTTGCGTGGAAATTATTATCATCTGATCCAAATTTTTCAACAGTCATGCAATGTACGAGCCAACAGGGAGGCCATGAAGCATTTTTTATAAATGCAAGTAGAACTTTATAATTTGGTTTTATATGTATGTGCTTTTAGTTTCTGTTTTTGCTACAAACTTTAATGTTTTAGATAGGGTTTCAACTTTTTACATCAATGTTTATAGATTATAATAAGTTCAATTCGGCATATTACATATTTTGAAGAGAAAATGTATTATATGTAGTATATGATGTATACTTGTTCCTCATTAAGATTCCAGCTATAATTCTTAATTAGGTTGTAGCATTCTAAAAATAAATTCCAGAGTAAACATCACCTATTTATACTATCATGACTAAAAAATTTTATGTAGCTCATGTTTATATATCTATTGTAACGGTCACTGCCTGCATCTCTATACGCATTGAGCATGACATGCGTTTACTAACATCGAGCAGCAATTAAGAAATATTCAAAGGCATCCAAAATATACATTACTATAATCATACCTTTGAAAGGTTCGTTTACTGCAACCTTTGCGCGCTACCTTAAGAAAGAGATTGCTCCCCTGCTTAAGGGATATGATCATGTAATTAATAAAGACTTATAATCTCTTATATTTTCTTTTTTTATATATAAAATCAATAGAAAAGTGAATGCCTAACGAATGATTCCCGATCCCGATAAGTTTAATCCCTGACTAGCTCAATCAACTCATGATCTCGGGATGGTGGTTTGTTGCTTCGTTAACAGAAAAGGTCAAACAATAATATCATTATCAAATACACAGCACAACGCCATACTTTAAAATTAGATGTTAAATTTATTAAGCCCTCTATGATTATATAAATATTTACAGAATAAAGAAGAGAATAAACACACACATAAACGATATTAATTAAAATTCAAGCGTATAAATAAATTTTAAATAGTTTCATAAATGGGAAAGGAATGGTCTGAAATTCTCCCCTGCTTACACTTTAAACTCAAAACTTGGAATAAATTACTTATACAAAAACAATGTGTATTGGCCATGGTATGCACGTGTTTCATAATAAATAAATAAAAATGATTTAGCCACGAGTTAATAATATTTGAATCTTAAACGTTCCATAATATGAGTCCTGCACATGGCGGACAATAATAATTATTTGGAACACTTTCTAACACACTTTTATTCCTTATGGAAACAATCCTGCACGTAGCGGATGGAATAAATTTACAAGGGAAACAAACTCGTGCTCAACTACAATTTGAATCTTAAAAGTTCCATAATAAGAGTCCTGCCCGTAGCGGACAATAATAATTATTTGGAACACTTTCTTACACACTTTTATTCCTTATGAAAACAATCCTGCACTTAGCGGATGGAATAAATTTACTATTATTTCAAAGCGAAACACATACATCCAATGACCAAACCACCCAACTATTTCTATTTAACTATTTTGAAATATTGAAATATTTCATATTTTTTCTTTTATAATTTATTTAGATATTCCAATGAATTACGTGTACCTTTACGTTAAAATTACAAACGAAATATTTATAACTGAATTACGCAATTCATTGGTTCATTTAATAATAGCAATATTAGTAAAATAACGAATTACTCGTAATAAGACATAAAAAATAGATATAAAAACATAAATAATATTTCCCGAAGGCTTCGTTCTTCTCCGAGCTAGGATTTGAGGGCGATATATATCTGCTGTGCAGGTGATTACTTAACAGGGCTTCAATGGAGGTTGGCAAATTGTCCATAGCAGCTACACTTTAAGAAATAGAAAGTCACATCACTGGATGGCTATGTAGGTCTTCGAGCGGTGCGAATGTACCGAACTTGGTCTTCTACTCCATGTCATGAATAAATCTTGATTCCATTCCCTTAGCGATATAAAACATTAGCTTAAATTTCACTTTCTTTTGTTTAAGTGGGCAGTATTCTTTCTCCCTTCTCTTAATACTTATTAGGAAATGTATCTGATAATAATAATTTCAATTGTATTTTTCTTTCTTAGTCCATAAGTCTCATATTTCTTGGTCTGCACCTTTTAAAATACGTTCAGCTATTAATAACTCTTCCACTTATTCAGCATTCCGAAAAAGTATTTTTTTTTTACATTCATAATTCTGCTTTTCCGTCCGTCCACTCCGAAAACTATACTGCTAACTCCAAGTGAACGGGTAAGAGTGCCTGTGAGTATCAACGAATATAACTCTGCTAACTAATCCAATTTCACCTGACCAGCCTTTATATATCCCCCCCCCATTACAGGGTGTATTCTCTCATCCCCTCCACAAGTTATTGCTTTTACATTTCTGTTTTTAATTAAATTATTAATCCCTGTTTTTAATTACTTAAGTCCAAACAATGGATTTAATTTTAGCTATCTGCTTGGAAAAAATTTGTCTTACGATAACTTTATCTTTTAATTAATTTCAGAATTTCACAGACCATTTAAATTCCAATCCCTTGATTTCTTTAAACAATAAAATAAAATCACATTTATTTAATTAAATAATTTTGAGTAGGTGTCAAGCCGAATGACCACTGATACAATTTCTACATTTTTTTCCAAAAACATTATACAATAAAAGAAAGAGGTCATTGGCTTGCCTGCGGTCATGAACATTAAGTTCTAAAAAAAAAATTATAAAACTTAAACTGTATACTTGTTGTCACATAAAAATTGTTTTTAAGTTTTCCAAAAAGAATATTCAACAAGCAACAGAAAAAAAAATACAACATTTGAGAATCTAAAATAAAATCAAAATAAAACATGTTTACTGTTGGGTTACTTGCAAATACATTTCAGTTTCTCGCAATAATTTCTCTAATCCCCTGCCATATTTATTCATATCACAAATAAAAAAAATATATAGCATTTATTAACAGCAAAATACATATTTATATGTGGTGTCCGCATTTGTTTATTTATAAGCGTATTATCACCATTCATCCTATTTATTTACAATATAGTGTATGTGTAAGCAACAGAGAAAATATACCTGCACAGACCACTCCTTTTATTATAATATGTACATTTGTTTGGACTGCAACTATGCTTGCAGCCATCTTTGTGGCAGTCATTAAGACTGACTGTCACAATACCCCCCTCCCTTAATGAGACTTCTAAATGGGTTAACCATTTAAAGTCTATATTAAATTACTTTTACCTATATATAATATTATTGATGAATATACTAGTTCATTTAAAACGAAATATTAGTTTATATATTTAACTATATACGAGTGTTACCAATACTGAAAATAAAAATCTTAAGGGATATACTAATTTATATCCAATACTAAAGAATATACTAGTTTATTATATATGTAAAAAAAAATATTAGTTTATACTTAACTATATATATACAGTTGTGTCATTAATACTGAAAATAAAAATCTTAAGGAATATACTAAGTTATCTTTAGCTATATACAATAATAATAAAAATCTATTAAATGTAACGGTTAACGGCCACCTGTGCTAGTCAAAAAAAAAACCCTCTATCTCAGTCCAACAAAGAGAAGCCCCATTTCAGACCTCCCCCTCCGATTTCCGATTCACACATGAGCAGAACACCATTTATTTGCCCAACAGTAGCTAACCCACAAACACACAGTATATATGCCCAAAAAATAATAATAATACTGTTATTTATCTATGTTCGCTATACATGTCCCGCTCGTATCTTTTAACGAGACTTACAGGCATTTACATATAAGCCAACAGAAGTTGTTTACGGAAAATTTCAGTAACTGCGTCCTTGCTATTTTTTATACCTAGACTTATTAGGACTTTATGCACACTGAATTGAATGTCCCAGAGTTCATTGTTCCTCTGCTATGTTTTAAATTAGTCTGGGTGTTTCTGCGTGTAATTTTTAGTGGAATTAAATGCTACATTTTAGTACATTCAACGTAAGTACTGTCAGCAAACTTTCAATCCTTTTCCCTACATTCACAACCCTGAAGAGAAGACTAAAAACAGAACTTCCAAAGTTAACTAACTAAAACGACATCAATCATACCCATGACCACAACCGCCACCTCAATATCTTAAGTTTTGCTTAACCCTGATTTAAGTGTTGAAGGTCTGAATCTCTTCCCATGTCCGTATTTATGTCCATTATCGTTGCCGTTGCTGTCTGTATGCTTAACATATGTTTCGGGACTTCGACTCCTATGCCTAGCCTTTCTATGCCAATGCGCTTGTCTTTGACCACCTCCATTCCATTTTATGGAGTTTAAACCGATGTTTTCTCGAGTCTTATCCGCTGGTTTATTTTGTTGACTCATATCGGCTGCGTTTAGTATCTCTGCTACTTGTTCTATCAAATTTATTTTAAAGTACTTTTCTACACTGGTAAGGTATTGTACTGGAGCCTCACCTGTCTGCGTTTAAACACTCTTATGTTTAGAAATTGGTTAATGTTAGTAACATACATATAATTTTTATATTCCTGTACTAATTTTTCTTCTTCCCTATCTATATTGTTTTTATCCATTTTGTCTCTTTTCACTATTTATGTCAACACTGCTTACTTCGCTCTCTATCTCACATATTTTTATCACTGTCTGTCTTTTTTCGTTTCTAGCTTCCTGTTCGTACTTGTTGCTGTTAACATTTAGCATTATAACCTGCTGTTCTATCTGCTGGACCGTGTTTTCCATTTTCGCTACTTTAGTATCATTTCCTACCAGCTTCTCTATTTCATACATTTTGCTATTGCAGCTATTTTCTATCTCACTTCTTTTTTCATCAATTCTTTCATGCACACCCTCAAACTCTAGTCCTATTGCGTGTTGTCTATTTTCTATAGCTTCTGTACGTTTACTATTATCTAGCTCAAGGTTATCATATTTTATTTCTACATTAGGATTTTTTATTTTTAATTCCTGTAATGTTTCATCTTTAACATTGTCTAGTCTTTGGGACATATCCTCCATCCTTTTCTCCCTTTCCTTTTTTAAATCTTCTATTTGCCGTGGTATCTTGGCTATTTCTTCTTTCAGTTCTTTCATAAAGTCTATCATTATATTCATTAACTTTTTTTTTTCCATTTCAAGTTTCATTCTGTCTTGCCTATAAAAATTTAATTATCTACACTTTTATATTTCACTCTTTACTATATCTCAGCGCTACCAAATTATTCTATTTATTTCTAACAAAGTATTCTGTCTATTTATTTATTTCTTATTAAATCTCAACGTTAACAAAGTATTCTATTTATCTATTTCACTCCTCACTATATCTAAACACTAACAAAGTATTCTATTTATTTATTACAAAGTATTCTACTTATTTCTAACAAAGTATTTTGTTTATTTATTTCTTTGCTATTAAATCTCAACGCTAACAAAGTATTCTATTTATTTATTTATTTATTTTTTATTAAATCTCGGTACAGTCACACTTAACTCAATTCTAATCCGTCTACCACCTCTACATATATAGTACATGTGTATCTCTCTTTTTGCTTTTTTTTAATTCTCAATTGTAGCTTGCTATCCGCCCACACCTCTCCTATTAAAAAAAAAATTTTTTTTTATTTCATTTATTATTTATATAACACGGCTGTGACATCCACTATTAACTTATGTGCATACGAATTGCATCGGGCCCAAAAACACGTTGGTCGCCAGTTGTAACGATCCGGAGACGGACTTACCGTCATCTGCACTACAGGGCGCCATCTAGGCATTTGAACCTAGAAAAATTTATAAAGTAGGCAGATACGTAAGTCCAAAAAAAAAAAAATTTTTTTTTTTTAAAATTTTGATTCCGGTCGTTAGCCCAAGTCACTAGCTCAGGGAGTAGCAGAGATTTAATAATATAATATCTTCTCTAATTATATTTCAATATTAAAAAATAAATAAAATAAGCCACTGCCAGTAATTAACATACAAAAATTTATTTACGCACATATATATATAAAATTTAATATTATTATTTTAGTATGTTTATTTTAGATTTTAATTTGATTTTATAATTTAAATTTACATTTTAATTTTTATAATATTATAAGTTTACATTTTAATTAAGTTCGCACAGATGGATTTATGAAAGTTTGTTTTATAATGTTGAGTATAGATCGGTTACATAGATTACACGGTTAAAAACATTTCAAAGTAAACATAAACGATCAAAATACAAAATCATTGATACCGTCAATTGCATAGGGAATACAAGAAACCCAATGGTGTTCATCATAAGACACCGCATTAACACCAATAACTTAAAAGACATCCGAATAAATACATCTTAGATACTCACCGTAAGGTATCAGTATTTACCGAATGTCTATATATTTTGATCACCCATGAAAACCCAAAACATAATTAACCGATAACCAATCCATGCAAGTGTCTATAAACAACTTAAATTTAATGCATTTTTATTTAGTGTCGAGTATGAATAGACTACATAGATTTGCATTTGAAAGAAAATATTCTAGCCTTATTTAACCTTAGGCCAAAAGTTCGCAGTCGAACTAACGCCAATTCATCTGATATATCGATGTATTCAATGTAATACGAAATACGGCAGCACAAAAAGTTAAGAGAAGAAATTGCCTCTCGTCAGATAGGAATACATACATCTATCTGACAAGAAGAGCAATAAAAAAAAACTCCATAGAAAGGAACTGCGGTCTCCGACTTATAATTTCTTCCATAGGCAAACAGGTGAGTGCGGTGTATACAAACGATTCTGCCCGTAGCGAATCTTGCATTACATCTACTAACTACACCAATATATCCAATCCATTGACCCAATTTAACTACGAAACAAATAACCTAAGATTACCCTCCCCTAATATAACTTTACAAATCTATATAGCCATTCACGCCCGACTTAAGTTTAATATTTATATAACTAGTTTAATGAAAACCAGAAATCAGAATAAAACTTAAAGAACAAATAAATAAATAAATGGAAATGATTTTACAAAAGAAATACATTAAATGAAATTATAACTAATTAATAAATAACGTTGGTCAGATAGGATTCTATTTCTTAATTATTTTAAATATGGAAAGTTTTTAATTTAATATTCATAGTGTTTCAAAATGTTTTTAAAGTTCTTACGATTTTTTTTTCAACGTTCCTCTTTATTCATTGCATGCCGTTTGGAATCTACATTAAATCCCCCGACGATCCTGTTGTCCTCAGTATAAGAAAAGCGATGTTTCATTTTTCCATTTTTATAACAACTGAAGGAATTGAAAGTGCGTTTTTCAATCCCTTCACCTCCAACTCTCCGACTTAACACATCTCAGTCCTCTCTTAATAATCTTTAATAATTTCCAACTTTTCCTTTTATATTAATCTTAAGGATTGACTCAACATTACGTCATCGATGATTGTAGTCTTTTCGCTGAGGTCCGATTCCATAGGGATTTCTTTTTATTTGCTAAAAGTTTCTATTGTTTTCCTATCTGACCATTGTTTATACATTTAAATGCCCAAGGACTTATTCACTTGGACTAATTAAAATAATCATTTCCATAACATTAATTAACCTGTTTTCCAAATCCAAAGATATATTTAAAGATATAAATTTATCTCCAAATCTTTTTAAAATTTAGTTTTAAAATACTTTTTCTTTAATAAAGTTTTATTTTAATAATTTTTCTCCTCTGTGCGATTTATATATATACGAGTTTAAGGTAGAATTTATTTTCAATTTTTAACGTCGTCCGTGCTCGTTACACTATATGTGTGCATGTATACATATATATAATATTTTTGAAATACAAGCATAACTCATATATTTGGAATTTAAATATATTCTAGGGGATTTGAACACAGACTTTTAAGCTTACTTTAGCTATCCACTCTATCTCATACAACCAATACACATGACTACACGCATATGAAAAAGATATATGATCTCCAATATACATAGTTTGGGCGGAACCAGATCGTCTTCTCCCACACATGTATATAGTTAGTGCTTGGTTTATATTAAGATAGAACATCTTCAAACTTTACTGGTTAGGCTTCAATCTATTCCTTCTTCCAACTCATCAAATTTTCAATGGTATGAATGGCTGAAGAGTTGGAGGGAGAAGTAGATTGAAGCCTGACCATTAAAGTTTGAAGATTTGCTATCTTAATATAAACCGAGCACTGGTTATATATATGTGTGGGAGATGATTGGACCAACTGATGAGTGCTGGTTGTATGTATAATCTTCATTTATATTTTTCACATGTATGTGGTCATGTGTGTCGGTCATATGAGATAGAGTGGATAGCTGAAGAGATCTTGAAAGTCTGTGTTCAAATTACCTACATTATATATATATTGAAACATATGAATAAAGACATCAGATAAAGATAAATAATCCCCAAGATGTACATTTCATGCCAAATGTTGATCTATGTGTCCATATGATGTCTTTATTTATTCAGTATTTATCAACATCAATTTATTTTACTTTGATTTACAAATGTCAGATTTTTTGCATTCAGGAACTTCAGTGCAAACCAACTCAGATAAATATATTAATGATTCTTATTAATCATTTTTTAAACTAGAGATTAATCCTAGACCAGATTATCTGATGTGGTTTGGGTCAAAGTTGTGAGCCCAGAAAATTTGATACTTGTAAATCAAGGTATGGTCTGGTTTAATAGATTGTGAACCTGAGCGAATATCTGGGCTATTTAGATAGAAAATTGTTTGTACCTTTTAATTTGAGAGTCTTTATTTAGACAGTCCTAATTAGATTATGATTGTCTATTTAAAGGAAGTCTTACACTTTGATTTTTCTAGCAAGTTCAATTGTATCTTTATTAAAAATTAAAATTTGCTTTGTTTTTTTCTTTTTATTCCTTTTCTGTCTTTAATTTGTAGATTTTATGTTCTTAAAATTAACATTATTAAATTAAATACATGCATTAGTATTTTTTTTTAAAAAAGAGATTAAAAATTTTAACGTCTGTACAATAATGATTATTGATTTTTAAAAAGTTAATAAATTTGAAAGAAATTTAATATCTAAAATCCATATTTTTTTGTTATTATTATATTTAGGCCCAAGGAGAAATGGATTGGGTTTATTTTGAAGAAAGTTATAAAAGGACTTTAGCTAGTACATGTTATATAATCAATTTATATCCCACGGTGACATTTCATAATCTTCTGCCAAGGACCATCAATTTATTTTTACCGGTAAGTGACAAAAAAATATTTTACTATTTTTTTTTTTTTAAATAACATTTTCATCTCCCCCTCCCCCCTCCTAATCTTGTATTTTCATTGTTTCTGGGGAAAATTTTTAAAAAATTACACTGAAAATTTCTGGTTTTTAATAGCCAAATATAATGTAGTGGATTTGTGTGATCTTGATATCGGTATAGATATTGCTATACTACGGAAACTAAACTCAGATTATCAGCATCGTAATATACAGCATAATATTTTGTCTTACACTTCTTTTTTGATGTGAACAGAAAAGATTCATTTATAGTAATTAATGATTTCTAAATAAAAAAGAAGAGTTATTTACAATTTTTATATGCATGAGGAAAGGGTGGGGGGTAATTTTTAAACATTGATTTGTTGAACAAAATAAAGCTTTATACAACGGGATTTGCATTTAACTATTTATATAAAATTGAAAACGCCAATGCTTTGCTTTAAAATATGATTGGGCAGTTATTGAAGAATACATACAAAATCTAGAGAATTGTTCAAATGTGTACAGTATATTTCTTAGAATGTCCTTTTTGTATATTAGGAACATAGGTCATAATACAATTGACCTCTTGTTAGCAAAGTAAGGAAAGTTTGGTTGGATGGGTGGAAGGAATTAACAAGTAGTAGTAGAAAATAAAATATATATTTTTTGATTTTCTTTCCAATAAAATATCAAATTTGATTGGGTTAGATTTCCGTGCAGTTATGATTATGAAAGTGCTTTTATTAAAATCTTCGAATAAAAAATTGTTTGTTAAAATAAAAATATTGCATTTGTTGTTTTGTTTGTGTGTTTATTTAAATAAGCGTTTTGAGGGTATATTAAACAATATGATCAGTTAAGACGTCAATCATGAATAATATAGAATGGTTTAAAAAGAGAGGTACCGATTAAAGAGGCATCTTCAGAAAACTAGTAGTTACAATCCTGTGAAAGTTTTTCCGAAGATATCTAAAAGACCAAGGAGCTGAAAAGTAGTAGAGGTAATGCAGAATTTATATAATTTTTGTAAACCTGAAGATTAATTAATTGTCTTTAAAAGATATTGGATGTATATGTACATTATATATTTTAATTGTGGTTAAGCATTATATTCAGCTAATAAAGATGTATAACTTGATTTTTCCCGATTGACTCATTATTTATATATCTCTGGTTTGGTTAGTTCAATGATCTACATAGGATACACTGATAATCAATGAGAAAATTATATCCTGTTATTGCAGTAAATGAATCTTTAATGAAAATACTGTAAAGGGGTTGTCAAGATTCAGTTTTAAGCTAACTTATGAAGGAAATATCTCTAGTTAGTAATGATTATTATATGTAATCAACTTTTTCTTTAATAATTAAAAGTGCATAGTAATTGAGAAATAGGTCTATGAATATTTTTTAAACATATTGAATTTATTTTCATGCATATCAAGCCAGATACATCAAATTCCTTATATTAGTATTTAATTCATTTTCTTTGCTGTAATATCTTTTTTTTAATATTTATTATTATTACTGTTTTGGTTATGCATAGATTGCCACAATGTTGACTAATGTAATATTTAATGTTAGCGTGTAAATGTCGGCATATTGGCATATCAGACATATTTACTGAGTTTTCGGTTTGTTTGTTTTTTAAGGGCACAGTGGAAGAACTAATACTGGAAGGTGGTGAAAAACAGCCTATTTATAATGCATCTTTGACTAAAAGTTATTTAAAGATAACGGTAAGAATGCAAGGTTTTTTTTTTAATTTTTAAATCAGTATCAATATACAGTTTTTTGATACTGTACTTCAAATTTATTAATACCATGTTTTGAAATGTAATTTCCACATCAGAAAATCCAGCTTAATTAAGGATGAAGGGTTTAAAAACAAAGGATTAAATTTATTCTTAATGGCTTTTCTAATAAGAGAGACGATGGTTGTATGCATTTATTGGCAATTTTTCAAAGTAGTCTACGTCTGATCCGGTTATAGTATTAATATAAAATTAAGCAGAAATTATGGATAGTATAACAAAGCATAGAAAGAAATATGGCTGAAATAAAATAAAATAGAAATAGAAAGTATAATGAATAATTAAAACCAATTGATCATCACATGATATTAGCTATTACATCGCTATACCTTAGCAAATTCTTTTATTCTCATCACAGCTATGCCATCTGGCCAAAGAATAAAGGGGTCTTGTGTTATTAAAAAAATCATGGTTACTGTAATTTCTAGAAACTGAACTGGTTTCACATCTTAATGATTATGAAGACATATGTCCTTCCAATTTACAAAAGATAAAAGTGGCTGCTAGAGGAAAGTTGCATTAGATCCAAAATGTCCAAGTGCATTATTTAGAAACCCAAAAGCTTCTAATTGATTTAAGCTATAAGCTAGAAACTTGACTGGGAATATTTGCATGAGATAGCACTATAAGGATCCATTAAGCAAAACTATCTGACATCTATTGATTATTAAACCTTACACTAGATGGCATAACTGTAGTAAGAATAGAGGAATTTGCTAAATAATGAATAATTATTAAGAATCAGTCAATAGCCTTGGACAATATTGTAAGATTAAAGAATTCATTAGAGAGACTATATTTTAAAAGGGAATAATTAAGAAACAATTGGAATTTTTTTTGATAAGATGTTATTGATTACTATAATTAAAACTTGAGTTTGAAAAAATTTTAATTGCTTTGCGCTGGCAGGAAGTACAATATGTTGATAATAGCTAAATATAAAAATCTATTGTATATGCATACAATTTTGAAAGACATTTAAGTGTTAATTTGATCAAGATAAAGTATTTGTTTTTCATATCTTGAAATTTTTCAGATAATTGATTTGATTTCTCGTAAATAATTTATATCTAATATAAACAATTTGATGCGATTTTTTTTTTTTTTTAGATTCCTAGTTATTTGGAACGAGAATGGAATTGTCAAATTCCTATTGATCCGAAGATTAGTGAATTAACAGTTTGGACATTTGAAACAAAAAACGATAAAAGATCTTCAATAGTAAGTAAATAACAAAATTATAATTATATAATGAACAAAATTTTAAAAAAAAATTATAAAGTTACTTGTAATTATATGTTGAACTTCTTTTCATCAGCTAGAATTAATTATTAAATATTTTTAGAAAAATTCAAATTTTATTTAAACTTTTCAAATACGTTCAATTGTTGGTAATATAAGACACATAATTTTCTTGGAGTAATTTTTTTCTCTCTTCTTCAGTCGTTATTGGTCTCACCAATGATTACTAGCATGTGAATCGAACCTGGGATCTTTAGTTTGTGAATTCTGAATTTAAGGTAATGACGGGAATCGAATCTGGGATTTTTAAATTCGGTAGTTCACAAATCAAAGTCCCAGGTTTGATTCCCATGATAGTGCTGTCATTGGTCAGTCCAGCAACATATGCAGAAAAAAAGGCAAATAATACCACAGGAAATATTATTTTATATATTAACCTACTATCAGTCAAATGTATGTGAAAAGTTTAAAATTTGAATTTTCTAAAGATATTTAACAATTCTCAATGGTGGAAACAGTTCAACATATAATTGCACGTAAAGTACCATAATCACAAAGTTTTAGACAAACATTTATAAAGTTGAACTTATATTTTAGTATGAAAAAAAAAAAAAAGACTTAGTTACTATAGAGGAATGTCAGAATGAAAACTGAATAACTGACATTCATTTTGGCACTCAGTTATAAATGTATAATTCCGTCTTTATTGTTAAAAGAACATTGCCTTGACAACAGTTTGAAATTGTTGATTGTTAATGATATTGTGATTATTTAAGTGTTGACTGACTTTTAATGATGTATAATACTATATTTAAACTGTTTGCGCATTTAACAAGAAAAGATTATAAATTTTTAGAGCATTTATCTAGCTGAACATGCTTTCGATGTTTATGGTCAGATTAAAAGATTATAAATTTATAAAGCGTTTAGCGAGCTGAGCATGATATAGACATCACAAGCATGCTCAATTAACTAAACACTTTATAAATTTAATATCTTTTCTTATTAAATGCTGCTTAAATATAAAATTACATTTAAATAAGAAAAGAAGTAAAGAATTCTTGAAATGCATAATACATAAGTAAATTTTATTTTATTACTTTTAATATTTTTAAACTATGTGTGTATGTATATATATGCATTGTCATGGGATGTGTTTTGCAAAAGGAAGGGATATAAATAATGATGCAATTTATAATACCATAATACAAATGTAAATATTTATTATCTATACTTTCCTTCATATAATATAATTATACCATTATAAAAGGTATAAAAATCATATTTATTCAAGGGTGGACATAATTAGTCTTTTATAAAAAAAAACTTTTTTCAATAAGGGCTCGGGCTACAAGTTTTCTTTATAATACCACCTGACTTAAACTTTCCTTGCATAAAATGCATGTGTATTATAATGTGTAGAAATGCGTCAGTTCTGAGTTGAGTGAGTACTTAGAATTTTTATCAAATAAGCTATTTCTGGTAGTTATCCTCGAAAAAAAATGTTTTCTTTAATTCCTCCCCAAATTAAAAAAAAAAAAATCGAGAGGGTCAAGGCAGGTGAATATGGAGGCCATTCCATTACATCTCTTTAGCCAATCCATTTGTGAGGAAATATTTCATCAAGATTTCTTTGCCCAAAGTAGGGTAAGATGCGCAGGAGGGGGGCTTCATTTTGTTGAAAATATTAGAGCTAATGAAAAGTGTATTGTTGTTAATAACTTTGTTTTGTAGAATTTCAACAGAACTGTTGCTTATGATAGACTATAATGCCAAAAATTGAAATTCCACCTAGCTACTGATCCCCCTCCCCCGACTGATTCAATTGCTCAGTTAATATTCAATGTTTTTTTTTACTGGATTAGTGACACATTTTTGTTAGTTCATAAAATTCTTTTTCTGAAATATATTAGATTATGAGCAGTCTTATTAAGCATTTTTATGCAATTCTATTTATTAGTTCGTCTTCTGTTACATAATGAATTCGCTTTAAATGCAGAGATTTATATCATAGATTTCACAATTTATTTAAGTGAAGCATGTGAAATTTCAAATCTATTGAAGCTTTTCTTGTTGACTTTTTATTTGGAAGCAGGGGGGATTCAAATGGTACAGCAGCAGTTTGTTTGTAGTTATTTCTAAAAATTATTTACACAACGTTTCAAGTAGTATTATTCTCCACTCTTCTTCAGGTGGTGCTGGCCTATATGCACAGTGACAATATTTGCTTAGAGGTTGAACTCCTACCTTTAGATTTTTGAATATCGAATTTAAGGCAAACGCTCTACCAACTGACAGAATAGCTCAGTTGGTAGAGCGTTTGCCTTAAATTCGATATTCAAGAATCTAAAGGTGTGAATTCAACTTCTAAGCTTATATTGTCACTGTGCTTATATGCCAGTAACACCTGAAGAAGAGTGGAGAATAATACTACTCAAAACATTGTGAAATTACTAGTGTTATCTATTTGTGTGTTATTACAAACAATAGTTTAAATAAAGTTTAAAATTTTTTATACATTCAACATTCACTCATAGATGATGGAAATAGTCCAACATATCACATCTAATTGATTATAAATATTTATATATATGTTTATATGTATATGATATATAATCTATAACCCAACATTAATTCTTATGAAGTTCCAAACAATTATGTGCAAATGGGGGGGGGGGGAGTTTGCACAGACACATGTAAAATATCAATTATATTTTTATGTATGTTTGTCTAATACATACAATATATGTTGAACTTTTTAAATGTGTTTATGAAAAACGTAAATTTAGTTTAAACTTCTCAAACACATTTGACTATTTTAGGAAAAACACACAAATTAATAAATAACACAATGTTTTATTTGAGGGATATTATTTTTCTTTCTTCTTTGGGTATTGCTTGCCTGAATAGAACATGGCATGGTGATTGAACCAGTGACCTTTAGATTCATGAATATTCAATTTAAGGTAGTACTTTAAACCGATTTGTCTTTGATGGAATAGCCTAGTTAGTTCTTACATAGTTCTTACATTAAAATCTGTGTTCATGGATCTAAAAATCACCAATTTGATTTCCATGCTAATATTGTTATTGGTCAGATCAACAACAGCTGATGAAGAGAGGAGAATAATACAATTTGATACATGATGTTATATAGTAGTCCGTGTGTTCTTACTGACAATTGAATGTGTTCAAAAAATTTAATTAGAATTTGATTTTTTTTAAAAAAATATTTAACAATTAAATTAGATGATAGAAATAATCGAGTGCATAACTATAAATAACTTTCAGACAGACATGTATTACAATAAAGTTATGTAGCAAGAATCTCATGGTCTAGTAGTAAGTGCATCTGCATATCATATCAAAAATTCACGTAATTCTTAATTATTCTGTCAATTGGGTGTAATAACCAATCTAATTAGCCATCTAATATTGGTTAGTAAATAGGTCTCTGGTTATTCCTAGGTAAAAAATGAAACAAGATTGGACAAGTTTTACTTACCTTCCCCCTACCCAAGATAATTCGAGATTCTAATGAGCAATGTCTTTTCCTTCACTGTAGCCCTTTGGAAGGCTTGCCCTTGCACTGCGGTGGGTTATTTAAAGGTTGTTTACCTTTTTACTAATTATATGCACATGTTCAGTACTCATAGCTCTATATGTATACATATATTTATATCTTCACATATATTTTTAGATTTACATAAGTGCATATAATATACACAGGGACTGAACTTTTATTAATAAGGTATAGATTATAGAGAATACAAATAAGAACCATCTATTATGCAGAAATTGATTTGTGTAACCATTGAGCAATATCCTGATGAAAATTAAGCTATTGCTTAGGTTTTAAAATCTCAGTTTATTTAAGGATTGTCACTGAAAGAAATCATTTTCTCTTTGTTCAACGCTGACCACAGATTTGATATGATATAAATCAGAAAGCAAGATTGAGAATCCATGGTGAGTCTTGTATCCTGGCTTGTGAATACTATTCACTTAATGCTTTATAATCACTTATTGATAATCTTGGCGAATCACCTAACTTAAATTGTTTTAGTTGGCGAAGAGGGGGAGAAGTCACCTTGTACTGATAATATGCACCTCTTAGTTTAACCAATTACATTACTTGTTTAACTTTTAAATATAAATGGGATATTGTGCACATGAGATCATGTATACACATTCTTATTTATTACGTATTATACTATCATCTTGAAGTTGTTTTATAAGTTATATAAGGCATAACACAATATCTTTATTCTTATACATACATTTCCTTTTTGTATTTTATAAAATAATATAAATGCTAGTCTTAAGAATCACTCAAAGCAGTGGCCAGGAAAACAACTTATTACTACAGAATTTTTTTTAAAAACAAAAACAATATACCAATTACTGTTCTGATTAAATGCTCTTAATCTTTTGTGTGTGTGTATGTAACTATTAGCCTGGGATTTTTTATAAAAATAAAAAGGACTTCAATTATAAATTTCAGCCTGCTACTTTTTTTTATGCTGAATTGTAAATTATTCGTTAATGCAGGGCCAAAATTGTACTCAGCTTAAATCGTCTTTCTATTGGAATCTTAACTACGATAATGAAAACTTTTCTAATTATTTCTCTGCAGTTTAGTGCAGTGGTAGAGTGACATGCTCCAGAGCTAAAGATTCAGGTATAAAAGCTTAACTCTTTCACTTTATGTTGTTCAAATATCGTTGACCTACTGAGCAACAAATCATTAAATTATTTTGAGCCATATGCTAAATAAAAAATTTAAAGACCAGTATAAAAATTGGCAATTGAAAGATAAACTGGGAAAACAGTTTTCACTAGAAAAGTAAAGTCATTAATGTCTAATAAAATACACATTAAAGATTGTAAACTTCCTTCCTTCTTATCCATTCAAATCTGCCGATATTAATAGCTTACAACTCGTACATATTAATTAATTTATTAATAATAAAATAAATATCTATTCACATAGCTCAGATATGGCATGAATATATACTTAAGAAAAATAATGAGATAGAGATGAAAAACTTCAGATCAAAATCTTATGTAATAATAACTAAAGAAACCAATTAGTTGCGAGGTAGGGCCAGATATGAGCTGGTTGTGTCCAATTGCACTCCACGTCTGTCCTCATTTATGTTATTAAAAATTATATTAAATAAAATATATAACTCTTTATTTCAAAAATTACAAATGATCAGAAATATCTATATATCATTCCAATATCTCCCCTCCTGAGTGTTAATGCAATATTTTGTACAGGTTTGTATTATCACATCTATATTACAGTGCAGAATTAACTAATTGCATTGCCTGCTTCCGCACATGGCATGTGTATAGAAAATTGTCTTCTCCTTTGCAGCTGCAAAAAATAGACATGTGATGTGTTATCTTTAAAAAAAATTACATTAGCCAAATAAATTATTATTTATTTAATTAAATTGTGAATTAAATTATTATGTATATGTGAATTATTTTATGTATATATAGAGCTCGCAAATAAGCTCTTAACAAGCTTTGCAGAATATTCCTAACCCCAGACTGGTTACTGTTACTGGCTTCCTCAGTGAGGTGCTAGGATATTCAAGCATTATGTCCTAGCACCTCACTGAGGAAGCCAGTAGCAGAAAGCGGTCTGGGTTTGAGGATATTCTGCAAAGCTTGTTAAGAGCTTATTTGCGAACTCTATATATAACATTTGTAATACAAGCTTGTTAAATTAGGTCAGGTGACATATGACTTTAGACTTGATTTCTTTGTGATGTGAATTATTTCTACAGCAAGCTAACTGGTTTCAATATCATTTAATTAATTTATACTTGCAACTTGATGAACAATTCAAGAAACTTATCTATACTAAACTTGAAATTCTTTTTTCTTATTTTATTTTGATTGTTCAATTAGTTGCTTTAATGTCTTAAATATTATTCTAAAAATATAAAATTCTAAGTTGATAATATATATTGTTTACGACAATTACTTGTTAATTAATAGAAAATTATGAAAATAATTTTGATTATTTTAATGCAAATTTAAAATGTTTAAATCAATATAAAATATTTATTTTCAATTATTATTTAGGGTACATGAGCACAGACCTTCACATGACCCATCACTCTCCACTCTATCTCATAACACTGATACACTTGAACACATATATGTTGAAAAGATAAATAATCACCAATATATGCATATTTCATGCTAAACCAGCAATCATCCGGTGGTCCAGATTACCATCTCTACACATATATGCCATAAGTGCTCAGATATATATTAAGATAGCCAATCCTTATACTTTAATGGACAGGCTTCAGTCCACTCCACACCCCAACTCTTCAACCATCCATCCAATTGAAAATCTGATGATGGAATGCTCAAAGGCCACCCTGAGGCCGAGATTCTTGTCACACTCATGTTGACCTAAGGTCAATCTGACCCCTCATGTACCGGACGTAATCCATTTAATACATATACAAGGGATAGGTCAACATGGGTGTGACAAGAATCTCAGCCTCAGGGTGGCCTTAGAGCATTCCATCATCAGATTTTCAATTGGATGGATTGTTGAAGAGTTGGGGTGTGGAGTGGATTGATGCCTGTCCATTAAAGTATAAAGATTGGCTATCTTAATATATATCTGAGCACTTGTGGCATATACGTGTAGAGATGGTAATCTGGACCAACTGATGATTGCTGGTTTAGCATGAAATACATATATTGGTGATTATTTATCTTTTCAACATATATGTGTTCAAGTGTATCAGTGTTATGAGATACAGTGGAGAGTGGTGGGTCGTGTTAAGGTCTGTGCTCATGTACCCTATGTATTACATATATAGACACAGGTATATAATAAGTCTGTGTTTCAGTTATTTACATAGTAGAGATGTCTGCCCATCCCTTGTATATGTATTAAATGGATTATGTCCTGTACATGAGGGGTCAGATTGTCCTTAGGTCAACATAGGTGTGACAAGAATCTCAGCCTCAGGGTGGCCTTTGAGCATTCTATCATCAGATTTTCAATTGGATGGATGGTTGAAGAGTTGGGGTGTGGAGTGGATTGAAGCCTCTCCATTAAAGTATAAAGATTGGCTATCTTAATATATATCTGAGCACTTATGGCATATGTGTGTAGAGATGGTAATCTGGACCAACTGATGATTGCTGGTTTAGCATGAAATACGTATATTGGTGATTATTTATCTTTTCAACATATAGTGTTCAAGTGTATCAGTGTTATGAGATAGAATGGAGAGTGGTGGGCTCATGTACCCTATATATTACGTATATAGACACAGGTATATAATAAGCCTGTGTTTCAGTTAATTATTATTTTTGAAGAAATCTTAACATTTTAACTATTTTTTCATAGATATATCCAATTCAAAATGAGGAAGAGATATGGGGGCGGGTCAAAGTAGTCTTACCAAAAGAAAATCAAGTGAAATAAGAAAAAAATTATCTGAAAGCAAAAAGGTGCTTTGCGCAAATATTTATGAATTCATAATGATGATACAGATCCGGAAATAAACAATCAAGAAGATGAAAATATTTATATAAATGAAAATGTCTCCAGAAAAGATGTTGAAGAAACACATTTACAAGAAGGAAACTGTCATAGAAATAATTCATTGTGGTATGTCTGAGAATAAAGAAATAATCAATGAACTACTAAATATAACAAATGATCCTGTTACTTGACCAGAAAAAATGAATAGGCAAATAATAGATTATTTAATGAAAAAAGGCCACCAAAAATTTTGGTGGGTGAATTTCCCTGCCAAAATAATGGAACCCATTTTTCAAAATTTTATCTTAAAGGGAAACTGTCAGTGTGAAATCATATATTGTCCCTGGATAATATATTCTGATAAATAGAAAAAAATATTTTGTGTTTATTGTTGTCTTTTTTGTGAAAATATTACGATTACTTTGTCCGCATACGGAATCAGTAATTGGCCTAATACTCATACTAGACTGGCAGAACGTGAAAAATTAAAGCATCATGGGGTTGTAATGTTAAAATGTAAAAAAAAAATTCAAAAGCCTTTCAGCTATGGAAAGTATAGGCAAGATACGTCAGAAATTACTGAATCGAGAAAAGTCAAGATTATGTCACATTTTTGAAGCTGAATGTAATTTTGTATTTTGAGGATTTATCAAAAATGTGGATGATTCTTCACATAATGGAAACTTTCTAGGAATTATTAAACTGATTGGGAAATTTGTTCTAAAAATTCAAGACCATCTTTGACGAATCACCATAAAACAAAATCAAAACATTACGTATGCAAAACAATTCGAAATGAATTAGTAAATTTAATGGAAAATAAAATCCATAACCAGATTTTATATCAGGAAAATATTTTGCTGTAATCCAGGTATCATCTGCCGAGTATAAATGTCCTTTATTCTCAGATATGTCTTTGATGATGCATCAATTGGTTCAATCATTGATGTTTATGAACAAACTATTAAATTTATAAATGTAGAAAGCAGTTCCGGAGAAAGTTTAAATCCTGTGCTGAAGTGAGAAATTAATTATCTAGGATTAAATATTAATAATATCAGGAGGCGGGAAAGATTTCTGTAGCTCAGGCTAGATTTTTAAAAGGAAAATTCAAGAGCACTTATTACATCATGCTTGTCATAATTATAATCTTGTATTGGCAGTTGGAGCTAAAATTTGCTTTGATGTACTGACTTTCTTTGGCATACTTTAATGTCATTACGTTTTATAATCTTGTATTGGAAGCTGGAGCTAAAATTTGCTTTGATGTACTGACTTTCTTTGGCATACTTTAATGTCATTACGTTTTATTATTATCATACATAAAGAAATGGTCAATTCTCTGTAAATGTTATATCTCGCTATGAAGTCTCTTTGTGATATAGTATGGGAATATCACATTCCAAAGTGTTAAACATTAAGGTATCAAATAGGTGAAGTCTATGATGTATTTCTTGAATTATCAGAAACAGAAGATCCTCATTTTTTGGTATGATTTACTTTTCCAGATAAATTTTGTTAGCAAGGGATTCCATAGATATTCCTATAGTGCTTTCTTCATATAAAAAACTCTTATATTGGTTGACCACATACAGGGATACTGGTTTTGGGAAAATATTAGTTGAGGCAAAAATGCTTACAGAAGATTTGGAGATAATGTCAAAATAAAAGGTTGAGGAAAAAAAAGAAATATTTTTAATTATGAAATCGATGATGAGCCACTTGTTAATTGCAGAACTATTCATGTTTCAATTTCTAGCAAAAAATTATAGAGCTGTGTCCTTTCCTAATCTCTTCATTATTCTTTGGATATATTTAACAATACCAGTGTCTGTTACTTTTGGAGAAAAGACATTTTGTAGGTTAAATTAAAACTTATAAAAAATTACTTAAAGTCAAAGAAACATGATCCTCCTTCATTGAAATTTGGTTGTGGTCCAAATCTTGTAAAAAGAAAGCTTGTAAAAATTGTACTTATGATTTAGGCGAGCAGTTAGAAAATGACACTAAAGTTCAGTCTGTCATATCCTATAGAAATTGTTATTTTGACAATGGATTCCATTATGCTAGTTTTCCTTATTCAGGCATGCCACCATTTAAACCAACATCCAAGATAGGCTAAATATCTTAGCGATCGTATCTATTGAAAATCATTTAGCACCAGGTTAGATTTTGATTCAATTTTAGAAGACTTCTCTGAACAAAAAGTTAGAAAATGTTTTTAAACATTGTTTTGCAGTGCTTTAATGTAGATGTTTTAGTGATATATATACTTTGTTTAAATTATATTGTTAAATTACTAATTTTTTTTAAATTAAAAAATGCTGTTTATGTTTGAAAGTTAGAACGCTATTTTGGAGCCCCCTGGTCCCCGTATGAAATATTCAATTGGGTTTCATATTAATTGAATCCTGCTTTACTGCAAGATATTTATTTTATAAGCTTGTTTTTTTATTTTTCATGAAAAACTTTTTTGTAACTGAATATATAATATTATCTATTTGTTTTTTCTTATTGTATATATTTATTTAATTTTTTTTTTAATGCATTTGAATTCAAGATATTTGTAAAAGAATAATTTTATCACAATTTATTAGTCTTTTTTATCAAGTAAATCAAAAGTCAGCATTCGCAGAAAAGTTATGAAGAATGTATTTTTATTAGTAAGTTTTATACATAATCAATTAGAAATTTCATAGGCCATTAGTGATGGTTTCACATATATATTTCTATATATTATTATTTCAATGCTTTTATCTCCTACAAAATATTCTTCTGAAACCATCATGCTTTGGCTTGTTTATAGTTTATATTTAACCTATTGTTTTTGAGTTATTTTGTTGTTATTGATTGTTTTGTTTTTTAACCAGTTGATTTACTTCTCTTTTATCATTGTTTATTACTGTTATATATATATGTTTATATTTTATTTTTACCAAATATTTCTGAAATCGAAATTAAATATATATTTCATATTTTAACGTATTTTTAGGATCTTGGATTGCATTCGGTCTTCCGAAAAGGTTCTTTCCAGCTTACCCTTTATTGTCCTTATTGGATGGTTAATAAAACAGGAGTGGAATTATCATATAAGGTAATTGTTTAAAAATTTTGTCCTCTGTTTATTAAAAAACACCTTGAATATTAGTAATATTTACAGTGAAGTATTATATTCTTTTCGTTAGGAAAAATAAACATTTAAATAATATCAACACAATTCATTTAAAGAACAATGAATAAATGTTAAAGAAAAAGATAGTTCACAATTAAAAATTAGAAATTTTTTTAAAAAATTAAGGTTAAAATACATTCTCAATGCTTGTATAATTAATGGACTAATAAATGACAGTAGTGGTAAAAATGAGAGTGAGATATTTTTAATTAAAATTAGGTTAAGCAATGGTAAGTTAGTTTAATCACATAGATGTTTATTGATAATATCAGGCTTCTATAAACCCATTGTTGTTTCCCCATTTCCCGGGTTAGTTATTCATCTATAGCCTTCAGTACTCTTTATAGAAATAATTTAAAAGCTTAACAATAATATAATACTCGACTTATTAACCAGTTTTTGTAGTTTATTTATTGCCAGTTTTTGACGTACCAATGTATATACTACATTATACAGTATTACTGGTGTTCTATTGTCTGTATAATTAAAATTGAATGATGTATTTTTCAACTTTTGGAAATTCAGGTGAATCTGTCCGACTTTCACCGATAGTAATATTTTAGTTTATCAATATAAAAATCGCGGTGATTTGCAAATATTAAAATAGCATTGATTTGCCACAAAGATTTAAAAAATTAGTGAAGAAAAGTTGTTGTTTTTTTAATATTTAATTAATTATTACCTGTAAATGATTAAAATAGTTGAATAATTTGTTGCTCTGGCGATGGTGTTAATTCAACTACCATAAATGACAGGTGAGGTTGATCAGAGAACTTTAGCTCTTGAATCTTTCGCTCTTATCTCTGAGCTAAATCTCACAGAGCAGTTGCTCAGAAAAAATTGAATATATTGCAATAAAAAATTTTTCTTCTGATAACATTTTAGATTACATCAGAAATTGTTGCTTATGACAAAACAGATTTAATAAATATTAGACAGCATTGGTTTACAAATAATTCTACTCTTCCATCGATAGGAATGTTATTTTTTTTTTAAGAATGACATCCATAAAAGTGATAAACCGAGAATGATCGTAACGGCACGAACAGAAAACTGTAGATTTATCAGAATTTAGTCTTAGATGACTTATTAATTTTAAAAGACAGATGTATAAAAGAAAAGCTTTATTTTTGTAAAGGAAACATAAGTAGAGTTAAATATTATATCTTTTTATTACTGAATATGTAAAGCTTTTAAATTTTTATGTTTAAAAATAAATATTGATTAATAATATACAGTCACGAAAATGAATTATGAATTATTCATATTATATATTTTGTGTATGTATTGTACCCTTACTTCTTGATATATAAAATAGTTTAAAATACAACTAGCTCAGTTACATTATTATGCTTAATTAAAATTTGCATATTTATCTTTAATATACTTTTATATTATCATATCTTAATTAAATTTATTATCAATCATCAAAATCAATATAGTTCTAGATTATATTAATTAAATAAGTATTTATAAAATTATGAGACTGCGAAGTAAAGTTACAAAGTAATAAGCAGATTTACACTGAGTCAATATCTCCCAAGATACTGTCTCAATGGCATAAGAATACTATCACTACCCTATCACTTTACCACTACATCTATAGCATTCTTATGGCTTTTAAATGAAATAAATTATCTTTAATAATACTAAAATAATTCCTAACTTTTAACTTAAAATATAATTAAATAATCTCAGGTTCTTCTAAGCTGTTTTAAAATAATAATAACTCATGTAAATAAGTATGATGTGGGATTTTACATCAAACCTAGATACACCTAACTTATTTTAATAATAATAATAAATACTAATCTTATAGTGTAATTTAATCTCATATATTTTTATGATATAATCAATCATTAAATGAATAAACAATCATATGTATATCTTTTATTTCATATGGTATCTTCATTTTAAAATAGATCAAAATCTTATACTTAATAATCTGTGGCAATAAACAATATTGTATTCTTATAATGTGCATTATAATCATCTTATGACCATTGTAATATTTATGTTCATGTCAATCAATTCTTATAAAATAATGTTAAGCAAATATGGTATTCAATTCTAAGTAATAATAACAAATTCAATTTTGTGCAAATATTATGTTTATTTCAAATCATCTGATGTCAAAATGCTGAGGTGAAAAATAATGAAACTCGACACACTTTTAAAACAAATTAACAAATTTATTTACAATAACTTCAAATAAAATTTATTTACACTATTTACAGTTTATAACTTATGACAACAAATAAAATAAAAATAAGAAATACAAATATAAGAGGCTTACACTGTTATTAACTTATGTACTTAATAAGCAATTACATTCCTTCAAATGCTATATTAATAATATTACAGTGTGTTTTCCTTAAACTTAGATTTTAAATAAATAGTTGTACTTTAATTACTACAAATAACAATATGTCAAGACTAATTATGTAGCATGTGTACATAATGTAGTTCTACCTATTAAATAACTACATTAATTAAATATCATTTATAATGTATTATCATGTATTCACTTTGTTATTAGCATTGCTTAAGAGCTTTATATAAAATTAATATCTCTTTATAATGTAAAACAAATGATTGGCTATAATTATATTCCACCTAATGTAATTCCTGTTATATGTTTTATAAAATATGCATTCTATATCTGTATTATTCAAACATTAATATTTAAATCGTTTATCAATTTTAAATTCATAAACATTACATTAGATAAATTTTATGATTCCTTTCTGTGTAAAATCATTATTTTACCCTATGTGCTTTACTAACCTTTCTAATAAATTTCTATCTATAAAACATATTCTAAACTCATTTAAAACATTTTCCGGAAAACAAATATCAACTTCAAATAAAATATTCATTATCCAAATTACTCATACTATATTGTCTATACTTAGTAAACTTTTCAATCTAAATATAGGCTTCTACTCATAACGTAACTTAACTTATTCAATAAACAAAATACACAAAAATATAGACTTTTAAAATCCTTTTCTAAATTGCAAAAATAAAATAATTACTTAGATAAATAATAAACATCATTTTAATACTAAGCATAAATAAAAAATATCAAAATTATTTACGAAAGAATCATATAATTATTTCTAAGCTTTTACGTAATGTTGTATCATGTTTATATTATAAATTAAAAATTATGCATATTTTAATAAAGTTCGTTGCCAATATAATGTATGTGTTTTCATAAAATATTTATCCATTCATTCTACAACAACATAATATTCAGTTGATCTAAAGAAAAACATATTAAATTCATTAAAAATCATTATACAATATTTTTTACCATAACAATAATAATGTCCATTCTGCTATCCAGTATTCTTCGGAATTTGCAGCTTCATAAAATAAAAATCATTCACATTTTCACTCATAAACATTCATTAGAATATTCCGTGTTATATTAATTATAAAAATAAGTTTATGTAATTAATTATTATATTATTTTTAAGTTACTATTTAATAAATGTACCTAACCTACTTTTTAAGAGTTTAATAATATTTAAATTTTATGTTAAATAAATAAAATAAAATCATATTACATAGTCCAGCGTTGATTTTTGTTCTACCATAAAAGTTCTAACAAATATCCTCCGTATAAAGTCAATAAAACACTATTTCCTGTTCCGTTGAATCACGTGTTTCTTGAAAGTTTATAATAAAAAATGATAACGTTCTTTTTTAAAAAATAAAAATAAGTTCCAAAAGAAAACAAATAAAATTAAAAAATAGTTTATAAGTTCTCTGGATCCAGTTCTTCATAGAATATTATTCAAAAAGTTATTATTTCAAAACTAAGTTATAATTTATAAAATTATCCTTCAATTATTTTAAATTAACTTAGTTTGGCTTGGCTTAGTTTAACTTGATTTGGATATCCATGTATTACTTGCGCATTTGTAAATACCATATTCCGGTAAGAATTAATTTTTCCATCTATAACGTCCAGCGTTTAGATAACTTTAATAAAATAATTTTATTATATTACGATTTTTTAAAATACTTATACTTATAATATATTTGCCTTTTCAAATTATCAATCTCTAGTCTTTTAAGCATAAAGACTTAACAAGGCAAGTATTTATTTAAAATTACTACTGCATCTTATATCTTTCCTTAAGATACATATTTTACTTCTATAATTTGTCAAAATACTTTCTTTTACAGAAATATTTATATTTTTTTAAAATATCTATTAGTAATAGACAATAGTAATTTAACTTTTGAAAACTATTTATAGTCCAAAATACTACTTTTCTCCATCTTATAGTTTTCTGTACTAATCCAGCGTCTGTTACTTTTCTAGCATAAAGTTTCTGATATATTTCTCCGATACGTGATGTTTCCATGATCATTTGTACGTAAATTGAGTTTCGATATTGAGAAGATAATAGGGAATTATTAAGTTTCTACTGCATATTCATTACTTTAAAAATATTATAAATTATTCAATAACACTCTTATGATTTTACAACTGATTTTAAGAGCGTTTATAAATTTACTTAGCTATTTTTTTAATAGCACAAACAACTTAGAAGTTTTATTGTAGAGAGACCCCCTCAACAATTGAATCCAGCTTATATACTGCCAGAAACACCTTATCTGATTGGTACGATTAAACAATCAAACTTTGCTTATTTACATATTTACCAACACAATATTAAAAATAAATAATGACTTATTTAATATTTAATAATTTATCAAATTCTTTCAAAGCAATATTTATCGTTTATTTAAATCTATTAAACATTCTTTTGAAATATTATTTCTCACTTGATTTAAATCTTAACTTTTATAAGATCATTTAAAATAAACTAAATCTTTTTAAATACGTTATATTTTTAAGACAATATTTTTAAAATCAAATTTAATATTTTACATTAATATCTTTATTTTTATCTCGTGATAACTCACGTATTATTTATAAATTTTATAACATGATTTTTTAAAATAATTATGCAACTTTATTAGACAACTTCCACGCATGTGTGTATAACATCTGTTCTTTATAACACAAGAACGCTTGTCTAAAAATAAACTTAACAATTGCTTTTTTTAAAATAAATATTTATTTTTAAAAATAAATAAGATATTATATCAGATTTTAAAATAATTATTTGATATGATTAAAATCAAATATTAATCTCAATTTAAATACTTATAATTTAAAATATTTTTATTCACTTTTAACATATATTTCAAATTAAATAAATATTTTTGTCTAATTTTAACTTGTCTTTTAAATACTTTAGCTTCAAACATTTGTTATTAAATTTATTAATGCAGTATTACATCATAATCATCATCATTTTAAATATCTTCTCAATACCAACACAATTCACACATCAAATACTCATAGATTGCTTTAATTAAACTTATGGTAACATTACCACAAGCAAAGTCAACATCACACATTTAAAATACTTCTTAAATTTAAAATTTTCTACTAAATTAGCACAAAACTTAAATGGTGACCCATATAAAAGGGCACAGTATATACATATATAAATTGCTGGAATTATAATTTTCAAAAAAGTTCTAAGTGTAGCTTATACAAATATTTTAAAAATTTATTTGTATTAGCTTTTTGCTGTATTATATCTCTCATTAAAACAACTATGATGCAATGTAATATAGTTATTTTTTATCGGAAGTCACCTACATTAAGCTATTATTAATTTATGCATACTATAACAGCTCTTATCATTTATTTCTATACTACGGCACTTTTATCCCTTTTTTCAAAAATCCTTTTCATTTTCTCTGCAACTTTATTCTTAATTTCTGTTATTTTTCACTTATTGGTTTTTTTTATATATTTTTTTCTTTTATCACACAATTTCAACAATCCTTTGTTAAAACTTCCACATTATAATTGTAAATACTTAACATTTTTTATCTACCATTACATCACAAATTTAAATTGTTTTTCCATTTCTTTATATGGTTTTTTTCTACTGGTATCATAAATATCTTCAATTTTGATTTTTTTTTGATGCCATATTAGTACTTTTATTATATATTTTCAATTTTTCAGCCATTTTTTTTCTCTTTTATTATCATCTAATATTCTATTAGAGTGTTCACCACAATTTTTGTATAGAGACATTCAGATGTATTCCCCATCTCAATTTTCTTGCATGTTTTAGTTTTTTAATAAAGATATTTTTAATTCTTTTTAAATTTCCTTTTTTTTTTAAATTTTCTATTGCAATACCTAATACATTATATCTTTAGTATTCTGTTAGAATGTTCACCACAATTTTTGTCCAGGTATATTGAGATGATGTTTTTACCATTTCATTTTTAACATGTTATAATTGTTTTATTGTAAAATTTAAACAAACCAGTTGGATTATATATAAATATACTTTCATGTGTCATAGCATCGGCCGGGAAGCGAACCCGCTAACCCGGGAGAACTGCTTATATGGCAGATGTGCTGACCTCTCGACCACCAAAGCTTGACATAAATATACTTTGACAGTAATATTCCACAGGATAACAAAAGATAGCATGAAATAGCTTCGGAAAAGTGATTGAGAAAATAAAATAGGAGAATATATATGATATCAAAGGACAAAAAGGAATTAAAAATGAAATGTAACCTGTTTAAATTCTACAATATATTTCAAATAGCTCAGATAATATATTAATTAAAGGAAAATTATAAAAAATAGTTTGTAGAAAATAAAATTAATATTGTTTGTCAAATGAGAGAGAGAAGCTGTTATGAAATCTCTTATTGCTGTATTCAAATTCGTAAAAATGAACTAACCAAAAATATTAGATAACAGATCTATTTCACTACTCCAGTTTTGCCTCTTAATGTAGGCTAAAGTTTTTAATTTAGGATATAGATTGGATAGTATTGAATAGAGATTTTTTAAACCCTACCATCAGGCATTTATTGATTACTCTGGCTTACATTAGATGGCAGAACTAGAAGAGAGAGAAAAAATGCTACTTAAAATTAATGTGAAGTAGAGATTGGGTGTTGTTTTGTTAGTTTTATAACTATAATATTGTAAGTGAAACTAATGTAAAAATAGGAAATGTGCCCTTATAAATTTGTGTTGTAGTTGGACAATTAGTGACGATGTATGGTTTCAGGACTCGTATTTATATTAGTACTTATAATTCCAAATATTTAAGATTCTTTAATAAACAATTCATGGCTGAATGTAAAATATATTTTAAATATTAAATAATAACAGTATAAATGCTAAAATCATGTTGATATATAGAATTTACGCTCTGTGTGTAACACATCAGAAAGTTGAAAGCTTATATACAATCCAAGCTAAAGTACAAATAGAGCTCCTGTACTTTTTCGTTTATTGATGGATATGTATTAGTTTATATATACATCACTGGGGGTTACAATAACTTCCACTTGAAGAATATATTTTAATATATCCAATGATTAAAAATTTATTACCGCATAATTTTGTAACGTGTACCTTCAAAAAATGCTGAATTATTCCTTTTATGAACTTAACGTAGCTTCATTATATGGTTCCTTTTTTGTTTTGTTTTATTAATGATATAATTGCCAAAAAGTACAACTTAAGGCCTGTGAGTGGAAATTTTGGAAATAGTAAATCATGTCCGCAATTAATTCATTAAAGCTGCACTAACTAATTTATTGTTTGAATTTTTCATGGTTTAATATTGCAAAATTTTATAAAATATATAATAAAATATGTTCTAAAATCAATATAAATTTGAAATCAGGGCTAACTGAGTCTTGCAGTATTTTAGATAAGAGAGCTTATCAGCAACTTGGATTAAAATCAGAATCCAAAAACACTTCTTTGACATTTAGGTATTAAGAAGGGGGGAAACCCTTTTTAAGAGTATGCAAAATAAACAATTGATTTATTGGTACTGCTGAGCAGGTTGTGACACGGATAAAAAGACTGATAAACTGGTATTCATTACTCCTAAAGATTCAACTAGATATAAACTTCTGTGCTGCTTTGTTGAAAATAAAGAGTAAAGGAAAGTCATGAAGCAACCATCGATTCTTTGATCACTGGAAATACTAGTCCAGTATTGTGAAGTAACCAGTTTTATTATACTTCTCCATACAAAAATATCTATGAGTAGTATCATCTTAAAGATGGATTGATAAGCAAAATCATTTTTTGGATTGTGAATTCCTATCTGAAAGGTGTTCTTGAAGGAAATGAATATACAGTTGGGAATACCCTAGTTAATAGCCCTGGGGGGGTAGACAATATCTATCATCTGTTCTATGTCATAATAAGTGAATCTTGAGCTGTAAGCCTAGAAATTGGAGGGAACGCATTCACACGGAAAGCTGATCAACCATCATATAGAGGATTTATAATGAATTGCAACATGCAAACAATGAATAACTCTGGAAATTGTCCTTGTAACTATAAATCGAATAAGGAACTATATGGTTCCAAATGGTTTATTTATAGATACACCAAAGTGATTGAAAAGTAATATCCGTAAGAAGTGTTTTATTATGAAAGTAAAGACCCTATAGCATATTTTGAATTGTGAAAAATATATATATTTTTATTAGTAAACAAAACATTCTGGTAATGAATACTTTGATAAGTTTTTGTTCAATCTATCTAATAATATATCTGTCAGTAGTTATATATATATATATTTTAATGAATGCCTTTATAATTTTTTTTAATGCTTCTAAATTTTTCATTGTCTAAAATCTGAATTATGATTAGATTTAGATTGTTATTTAGAATGTTGGTTAGGAAGTACTTATGATTAATATGGTATCTTTTTTTATTGGAAGGGTTATGCGTGTTTAGTAGCTCTTAGGTGTAATCAAAATGTAGGATATTAATTTAATCATAAGAATTTAGTACTTTCGTTTGAAGGATAAGTAATTGAAATAAGTGAGATTAAGGTTGATTATTGGAGTATCCTGATAATTGTGTGCATGATTATATACGGTATATAGTATTAAACAGTTTTTATCGTTATTGTTTCGTTGTGTTATTGATTATTAGGAATGCACATCAGTATCATTTTTATTCTTATATCATTTTGTATTTCATCTCCTGCCATATATTTGTCACATATATATTATCCCGGTTTATTCATGTATGATATTTTGTATTAATATATTGACATATAACAATAAATCATACAATAATGAACCCGTTAATATATCATTTATATCTGTAGTCCATAAAAATCTTCGTTTTAACATATATATATATATATACACACACAATTGTATGTGTAGCAACTATTCAGATTCAAACTCTTACACTGAGACAGAATATGAGATTACATTTACAGAAAGTAGAGGATTGTACAGTGAAAATAAAATGACACTAATCCTGTTCGAATTATCTACAAAACAAAATAAACGTGTTCATAATTGTTTGGTTATTAGAGAGTCATTGGAATTTTAACGAATTAAGATGCGTAAAAGTTTATTTTCATCAATTTCATTAGAATTTGACTCGGATAGTCAAGAATCTTTTGTGGCAATGTTTGAAAATAGTTGAGGTTCTTGAAAATTTATTTATATTATACACAATTGATATGAAAAGAAGTACTAACGGTAGTAGAAAATATGTGGCTTTTGAAATGAAAAGTAGTTTTAAATAGAGTTGTGTCGGTCTTTGGAAAAATTCATAAGCAATTTCATGAAACAGCTGTCGAGATACAATACGATATTAATAGTACGGTTTATAATTTGGAACTGATTAAAAATAAAAACAAATATTTCATTTTTTTCACTCCAAGATTGACAGTTTGCTATTCTTTCCAATTCAAAGAATGGTATACAGAATAATCTCAATATTTTTGGGTGCAATCTACAAATATTTTGTTCAAAACATTACATGATCACCATTCCATACGCTTACTCAGGCTATTAATAACAATAGCAAACTATTGTACGGAGGGTTTGCTATTATTAAATATTTTGATTTAGTAAATAATATTTGAAAAAAACTCAGATGCTTTATCAGGCAATAATTAGAATACAAATCGGTAGTTTTATAATAGCGTGTTGAAACCACCTGAGGGTGTGGTTTGTTTGTAAACAAAGATAAATATAATGTTGCCAGGGCTGGGGTTTTTTTGTTTTTTAAGTAATATCAATTTTTAACAAAAAAAAATACATAAATCAAAATTAATTTTAAAAAGTAGTTACTTTTTATTCTTTTCATTACTTATATTTTCGGCTTGGTATTCTACGAAATCAACTTTTTTTTTTTTAAATTACAAATAAATATATTTCCATTTAACAGTAACATTTACAACAAAAATCTTAAATTTTTTGAGCAGGAAATTTGGGATATGGAAGCATGAGACTATTATGCTCATAATTGTTAGTAAACATTCATAAAACATGGGAGATAGAGGGGGAGAAGATCTTAATGAATCTTAAAATAGTTTTGACATTCAGAATTCCAACCCCTCACACAATACTGTATCCCAAAGTGAAATGTGATCGCACATCAAAAATGCATAACACAAATCTGAGCTGTAAGCTGACATGATAGCTTCTGCAGCAGATTAAACGTCATGTTTCTGTGCATTAGCATAGAAATAGACACAGCCACCCCATCCAACGGACTATTTCTAGGCTTACGCATTAGAAATAGAACATTCGATAGTGGAGGCCACCTAAACGGCATATTTCTGTGCGCTATCATAGAAATAACGCCCTCAGGCGGTTTCAACACGCTATTGTAAAACTTCCTCTTACACAACTTTTGATTTGAGTAGTTATCAGCTTGAAAGTGTTGTCCAGTTTAAATATCTCAGTAAATTTTTATTTAAGAGAGTAGGTTTGGCTATGACTTCAATGTGCTACTGCTGTATTTTATAAGATGAATGGCAGAATACATAGAATTGTTTGTGTGAAATTTATTGTATGGAAAATAGATGCTACACAAAAGAAATGAAAAGCTTAGTATGAGTTTGCTGATCATATGATAAGATAACAAGACCAATCAACACATTCTTCAGCTATGATGTGAGGATATAGAGTCTATTATATATCTTTATCAGATTGAGCATGTAATAAGTAGGTGAAGTTGAATAATATTTTTATGACAGAAACATATGTAAATATGTTATCTCAGAGACAGAACATATGTATTTCAAAATTGTATTGTCCTTAATATTCAAGACAGGAAATGGTCATTGATCAATTTCTATGTTAATGCAGAGCTAAAGAAATAAAAAATATTTTAAAAAAACTATCAGCCATTGATATTTCTAGCCTTTAGAAACATTCCTATGAATTTAAACTAGAATTTGCATTAAACTTTTATTGGGAGTTCTAATTTAACATATTTCAGATTTAAATAAAATCAGTAAGAAGATAAGGGATACTCTACTAAGAACTGTTACATAGACTGCCGATATTAAAAAGATTAACTCATCAGTAAATTTTCAGTGAGATAAAGCAATGTTTGAAGAAAAGATGGAATACAAAATATTCAAAAACAGCTTATTTGGAAGAATTGAATATTTGAAAGTTTGTAAAATGGTAGGAAGTAATGTTAAAAAGATATCATAAAGAATAATAGTTATAGAAGAGATCTCAAAAGTGTTAAAGAATGGGTTGATATTGAAAGTAAAGTTATTGCAGCAATAAAAGTCACACTATTATTTAAAACAGTATGATATTCATGAAATGCATGGAAGAATCTTACAAAGAACTATATAGCAATAAAAAAGAAACAAGAAAACAATATAGTTCTTAGAATTATGAACAGTGTCTTCTGAATTTCCAATATTTTAAATGAAGATATGAGACATAATTAAATCTATAAAAAAATTGAAAAGCTCCAGGTCATGATGAAATTATATTTTAAAGAAAATAGCTGAAGAAAAGAGGAAATTTTTGGCAAAGCTATCTAAATGATATGTCTCATGCAGTATGATATTGATATTTAAGCAAAGTGGAAAGAGATATTAGAATTTTAGTTCTATACAAGATCTTTACTAAATTCATTAATTTATCTACAGAAAACTTTGAACTTAAACCAAATTTAAAAATGGTTATTACCTTTAAAATATCATTATTATTAATAAAATTAATGACAATGTATGCCAGAAGGCTTGTGCATAAAATCCCCATCTAGTGCCTACTCATCCAATATCCCCAGACTAGTTTCTGGCTTGTGGTCTTTATCCGATCCTAAGATCTAGGTGCAGTGCTCCCAGATCCAAGGCTCTTCACTAATGAAGGCCACAAGCCAGAAACTAGTCTGGGGATATTGGATGAGTAGGCACTAGATGGGGATTTTATGCACAAGCATCCATTGATTACTCTGGCTTGCACTGAGTGGCAATACTGTGTGGAGAGTTTTACCTATTTTTATTTACAACTATGCAACAAAATAAAAATAATAACTAATTTTTTTTAAATCTCTTCTTATTTTTATTTTTCTATGACGTCTTCCAATTCCTAGTTGCTATTATTTTCTGTCCGTCCATAAATTTTCCTGTTGGAAAGAGAAAAATATATATTTTTAAAAAAATGTAGATGTCACTACGTGTCTTTGTGTAAAATTTTGTGATGGTGACATTTTACTTGAAATCATATGTTGCACTATTCTCATCATTTAGAATTAATCACTAAATGTCTTTAGATAAACTTTATTCAACTTTTCCAATAAGTTAAATTGTTAATCACAACATATAAGGTAGTATATCATGTTTTGGATGCTGTTCTTCCCTCTTTTTTGGGTGTTGTTAGTCTGACCAGTGGCAATACTAGAATGGAACCAAAAATGGGGCCTTTAGATTTGTGAATACTGAATGACCTTATAAATCTAAAGGTACCAAATTCTATATCCATGCTATTGTCACTGGTCAGATCAGCAATAGCTGAAAAAGAGGAGTGGCTAATACCAATCAAAACATTGTATTACATACTAAACTGAATGCTATTAATAAACAGTTGAATATATTTGAAAAATTTAAATTTTTCTAAAGTTATTTTGTTAATTGAAATAGTCAACATATAATTAATAGATATCACTGTACTATGTATGTTATGATGAGAAGGGCAAATAAAATGTTACCCAAAAAAATTATTTTTTTTTTTTAAATATATTTATTCTTGTATAAACTTTTGTTTTTATTTATTTATGTGCAAAAAACAATAACAAATATTGGATTATATTTATTTTCATTTTATGACAATTTACATATATGTATACTAGCTGTCATCGTGGCTTTGCTCTCATTGGTAGAAAATTATCAAATTTTTTACAATAAAAAGTCATAGCCCAGGAAGGAAATTTTTCAAATTTATATATATAAGGATAAAGAATAAACGATAACGGATTACCATTAATGTATGCACAGTAGAGCTGTCTTTAAATATTTTTGAATTATTTGTTCTGTAGCTCTAGTATTTATGCTGGTTGTTGACTGCAAACTCTTTAATCCTTGATAAACAGAGCAAAACTCTCCATACAGTATTGCCACCTGTGCTAAACAGAGTAATCAATACTGTATGG
This sequence comes from Epiperipatus broadwayi, assembly GCA_028023455.1. Classification (NCBI taxonomy): domain Eukaryota; kingdom Metazoa; phylum Onychophora; class Udeonychophora; order Euonychophora; family Peripatidae; genus Epiperipatus; species Epiperipatus broadwayi. Next base: position 6,599,603 of record JAQFVV010012446.1, read on the forward strand.
AGAGTTTTGCTCTGTTTATCAACAATTAATGTGCTAGTATAGGAAATGTGATCATGTGATCTTTAATCCTTATTAAAATATTTGTATTATATCGTAACACATATTGAAGGAGCTCACTTTGCACAGACATTCACTCCCTCGGATACAGTTTTTCTAAATTATTTAAAACAACAGCAATGTGCATAATAAATTAATAATCAATTCACTACAACATTCTAAATAATTCTTCAAATATATTTTTATTAGCCTTATATCTATAAATTTGAATGTTTGTTTATTTGTTATTTAATAACTCCACGATTATTGCCCCAGTCTTCTTAGTACACACAATTGTTTTCATCAGCAAAATAATATATTGATAATTTTCAAAATTGCTAGAAAATATTACTTTTAGATGGTAAAAAGTCCCCTAAAGATCACTGCTAGTTCAAACTTTTAAATATGTTTATCTTCGCTTTACTCGTAGTAGGAGTTAAAACAAGTGCCGGGTGCCATAAAGCAAAAATTTATAGCCTATGTTATTCTTCAAAAAAAGAAAGAAAATCGTGCAAGATTCATCAAGATTGGTGCAATATTTGTTGAATTATTAAATACCAAACAAACAAACTTTCAGATTTATGTATATAATAGATAGCATTTTTATTATAATATTTAAGAAAATTTATGATGATAGCTTTAATATATTTTTAAGACAATTAATATTTTTTCTTTTAATTATTTTGGATTCATTTTTAGTTTTAAATCACTTCCGAGTAAAGTGATGGTACTTTTTTTTTTAAAAAAATTTTTTGTGATTTTTGTTTTTTCTGGCACTTTTTATTAAATTTTATATCCTCACTTTTCTCATGCTGCAATAGACTTCAAAACGTAATAAACGGAGATCCAACTCTTCACTTAATCAGGTATCATGTGCTTTCATCCTAATGTCAACGTGTTCTTACTATGCAATTTTATGTGTTTGCCAGATTTTTATTTCTTAAGCTGTATTTGATGGAAATGTCAAGCAATTTTTTTATATATGTGTGTCTCTAAGCAAAGTTGTTTGCATGTTGCAATTGCTTATCGTATTCTTTCAAATTTTTTGATCTGTATCTTCTTTCACATTTAGCTTTTTTTTTAAATCACCATTTTTACCCATATTTCATAGTGTTATTGTCTGTTGATATATTTGTACATACCCGTGTCAATTTAACCATTTAATAAATTTAACCGCACTCTGTGTTTGATAAATGAGATGAAAATTTTTAAAAATGAATGAAAGTTGATTATAAAAATTATTTATATCATTGTAGGTTGTATGTATATATAAACTCTTATATTTTTTATGTATTAATATTTTAAAGACTTAAATCTATTTTTGAACTGAATATTTTTTTATATTTGAATCTCTGAATTGCATGTGAAATAAGGTAATTAATATTTTCACTTGGATATTTTCAACCATATTATATGGTCATTGACAAGGATGATTCTTTTATATTCGTAGAATGTAAAAGATTGAAGACAAACATAAAAGAGTAATTCTTGACAATGACAATATTATAATATAGTCAAACATAGAAGAAAATTGTAATGAAAAATGATTCGTAGAATAAAACAAAATATAAGAAGTTAAATTGAAGGCTACAAATCTCATGCGCTTATTACTTATTTGAAAGTTTCTGGAATTAATTTGTTTTATATAGATTGAAAATTAATAGGCCATGTTTGGAAAGATAGTCGGTGGAATACTGATTGATTTAGTAATTGATTTTATTAAGATGATTATTTCTGGCAGCATTTTTTCACCCCATGCAAATCAAAGGTTGGCATATAATTTGATCAAATCATTCATTCTATATTACATTTAATTGAAATAGTTTGGTTGATATCAAAAAATGATTGTTGAATGAGATTATTTGCTGCCATAGAAAGACTTACTACTAATAGATTTTTCCAATTGCTATATTTGATTTCAGTCTGTATCACATAAATCATTTTTTATGTTTACGCAAGCTGTTTACACAGAGGCAAAACTTTCTGTATAGTAGTGCCACTCTGTGTAAGCCAAAAAAATCAATGGATGCAGGAAGATTTTTTCAGAAAATCTCCCTCTGGTGCCTACTCATCCAATATCCCCAGACTAGTTTCTAGCTTGTGGTTTTTATCAGTGAGGAACCTTAGATATGAGAGCACTGCACCTACATTTTAGGATTTAATGCAACCCTCCATCAGCCGCCTTTTAACTTTTTAGTTAATTATAAAGCTTTGAGTCTAAAACAAAAATGCAATAATGTTTTCAATTCGCTCATTAGCTTGTATAGTCCATCCATTGATTACTCAGATTTGCACTGAGTGGCACTATGGTATAGAGAGTTTGCTTCTGTGTAAATTATTTTTCTTATACATATTTATCTCATGAGTTTTAAATTTTTTTCACTTTCCAAAGTGTTGTATATTGACCCACAAAGCTGAATGCTAACAAAATTATAGACTATAAGTTTAAAAAAAACAACATCAAATAAAAGATGAAAATATATTTACTTACATTTATATACACAAACCTTATATACAGTTGTGTCTTCAGTAATTCCGATGATTACGACAAGTGACCCCCCGGCAGTTATTCCGCACATATATCTTCCTAAGTCTGTATTTACTAACATGATCAAATCAGTCCTTGAATTGGAGGACTATTTTCCACTAAATGCTAATACTCCCATGATTAAACACTAACCACTGTCATCCCTATTCTCAGACCTGAGTAAATACCTAAAAAATTGTTTATAACTCACAGTCCAACTCTGCTCAGCTCTCATAAGCCTTATCAGGTATACACAAATAAAATTAAGACCAGGGGTGGTCTGTTTAAGTTTTCTATTTGGCTATTTGCACCTCCGGAAATTTGGTCTCTAGGAGGATATCCCTTGTAGCATAAAAGTCACTACAACTTTTCCAAGAGCTTTTCCTTTGGGTTCTTTTTTCCTGACATCCCACAACACAACAGCACCATCACACGAAGAGTAAGAGAAAGCTCTTGCTCTTTAATGCTCACACTATTTATAGATTTTTCTAGTTTAATATCCGGTATTATTATAAAAGGTAATAGCTATTTACATTAAGCTATCCTTTCCCAGTACTATGTCTTTTCACAAATTATTATCAAGATTTTAATTGCATCAGTGTACATTCCTTTCACCTGCAATTGATTCAACTGACCCTTCCTCAATATTTTTTTGTTTAATTAGTTTAAAATAGCTTAATGTTCTAATTAAACAAAATGCATTAAGCTTTTCCAGCATTATAATTCACATTTCTTATATCTATCAGCAATCTTTTTTTATTTTTTTTTACTACAATATCTGTCTATATTTAAATTTCTTTTTTTTTCCTGGAAGTCACAAATTCTAGCTTTACCTTATAATACTAAATCATCCATACACTTTACTACTGTTACACAATGCTTTATTTACCACCCTCTTTTACAGTTTCAATCGATGGTGAAACTGTAAACTGTAAAAGAGAGTGGTAAATAAAGCATTGTGTAACAGTAGTAAAGTGCATGGATGATTTAGTATTATATGGTATACATTTGGAAATGCAATAAGAAAGAGTAATTAAATCCTAGCTTTATAACTTATACAAATTATAGTTACTAAAGTCATATTTTTTCCAAAATATAACACAATGAAATGGATTTAAGGAATTGGAAATGAAATATTAAGTATTAGATGCTACTAATATTGCTAGACTGACAGTTCGTATCATTAAAAATAGAAAATCTGATAAGATTGTATTAAGATTTTATCTTAATTTTTTTCCCCCACTTTAAAAAAAAAAATTGATATTATTTGTACGTGCTTTAATAATTTTTATGAAATATTTTGTGTTTATTTAGAAGGCAGCCTTATCAAAGTTTACACTTAATATTAAGTAGCTGGGTACCTCTTATAAAGAATGCCTTCACAGGGGCGAGAGGGGCACAGATCTAGTATTTATTAGTTTAGATACAGGAAATGATACTGTAATTAATGCATTCGTAAAAAATATTGCATTATAAGGAAAAGAAAACATTTTGTTATAAAAATAACAAAGCTTATTGTTATGTGGATGTATTTATGTTAAAATATATATCAAGTTAGAGAAAAGAGCTATTAAAACGGGCAAAACATTATTTATCTGTATTGTAGCAAAATTCTGATTTTTTTTTTTTAATGCATAAGTTATTAATAAAATTATCTGTATATTATAAATATATGCAAATTTGCATATCATTGTTTGTTTGCACAATGAAATGGTTTCTTTCTTATAATTTAAAGCTGAATGGACTTTTGGTGAAGTTCACGTAAGTATACACACACTCAGCTTTAGTTTATAAAGGAGAAAGAAACCATTTTGTTATGCAGACAAACAATCATATGCAAATTTGAATTACAAATACAAATGAAGGGGGAAAATCAGATCCAAGACTCCTCACTGATGAAGGCCATAAGCCAGAAACTAGTCTGGGGATTTTATGCACAAGACTTCTGGCATCCATTGATTACTCTCGCTTGCACTGAGTGACAATACTGTATGGAGAATTTTGCCTGTTTTAAATAGCAGTCATAAGAAAGCATAAGAAATGATCATGTGATGTTTAAAACCAATCCTGCCTAATAGGATAGTGGTGGCTATAGTTATTAAAGAACCAAGGTCACCAAAATGTATAGATACTGAACTGAGTTCAAACCTATTTGACTATATAAGCTAATGAATTTGGATTAAAAATATTATTGTGTTTTCAATTTAGGACTTATAGTTTTGTAATTAAGTAGAGATAAAAGATGGCTGCTGGAGAGTTGCATTAGATCCTAAGATCTAGGTGCAGTGCTCTCAGATCCAAGGCTTCTCATTGACGAAGGCCACAAGCTAGAAACTAGTCTGGGGATATTGGATGAGTAGGCACAAATGGGGATTTTATGCATGAGCCTTCTGGCATCCATTGATTATTCTGGCTTGTACTGAGTGGCAATACTGTATGGAGAGTTTTGCCTGTTTATTTTAATTATATATATATTTATGCACTTGGACATGCATTATTAGTACTTGCATCAAAGGGAAATGTTACATTGTTAAAGAATAATAAAATTTAAAGAAACACATTAAACAAAAACTGCCACAAGCTATATATATGTATATATATATCAATGAAATTTATAATTAAACTAAAAAGGAGTGACATTTCTTAGAGTCATTTCTATCCTTATCTCTTACATCTGTTAAGTTGTCCGTCCACAAATATATAGATTAACTAGTAAATAGAATATTGCATGAGATTCTCACATTTTATTTTATTCTGTTGTATTTATTGCATGCAAATAATTAGGATTATCGAAAGAAATGGTATGTACATAGAAATGGAATACCACTAATCCAGTAGTCTTCATAGTTAAGTTAAAACAAAGTAATAATTTAATAATACCTATCTTACCCTATTATTTTAAACCTGTGTTTTTAAAGTACATATTATGAAAAGAAAATGTAATAAATATTAATTGTAATATCTACAGTTTTGAATATATATATATATGTCCAGTTCTTGCTTTGTGCAAGTGTGATATAATGAAAGTTATCGAAACTATCAACATGTGCAAGAAAATTCAGGTGCTGATGTCTCTATAACACTACACCTATATTAATTAAATGAGAATTAAATTGTATATTTTGGCTAGAGATAATCTCTAGTTTAATGAATGATCAGTAATCAACATTAATATAATTCTATAATGTGGTTTAAAGTTATAAGTGCAGAATGCTTGACACTTGTAATCAAAACCTTAGTAAATTTCTATCTATATATTATATTATATAGTCCTTCTAAATTCTTTTCTTTTTTATTTGTTTTTGCTGTCTTCATATATAATATTGAATTTCAAAAATCTTACACTTTTCAGCAAAAAAACTTTTATTATTAATTACAGTTTCAACTGCACTGTGCAGTCTTCATCAGATCTTATTCTTTTCTTTTAACTTTCTCTGTACCTTGCACTTTTCATCAGATCTTATTCTCTTTTTTAACCTTCTCTATGGAGGATAGAGAAGATTAAAAGAAGAGAATAAGATCTGATGAAGACTGCATGGTACAGTCGAAACTGTAATTAATAATAAACGTTTTTTTTTTTGCTGAAAAGGGTAAGATTTTTGAAATTCAAATTTCTATCTATAAAATTCTAAACAAATGATGAAAATATGTGCAAGTGATTGTGATTTAATCAAGTGGTGAGTTCTGGTTCCACATAAAATGTGCATCTTGGGGATCATTTATCTTCTTCACGTGTCCTTGGCCATATGTTTCAGAAAGTTCTGTTGAAATAAAAGTTTGAAATATATATATATTAAAATATATATATGGAGTTAAAATTACAATACGAGCCATATATGTCTTACTTACTTGAAAAACAAGTGAACTGGGTATTTCAAAAATGCATTCAGAGTGAGAGAAGTTGGTCTTATAGATGGCTGTGATATGATTGAGCTAAGATGAAAGATGTGCTTTGATAAGAATACATTTGAAAATATATTGAATAATAAGATTTATTTTTAATAATTTGGTAGTTTCACCTGAAGTGCACGATGGCCGCTAGAGGCGTTGTTTCTGTGTTAGCACACAGAACATACAGGGTAGGGACCCTGAATGCAGAAATGCTTCTTCCAGCCGCTAGGTGGCTACCAATAATTTAAACAATTTAAAATAGATGCTTATTATTATGGCAGTTTCATTAATTGTCAAGCCGCAAAAAACTTAACTTCAAAGAGACCAGATTAATTTTTCTAAATGTTGAGAAATATCTTGCAAAGTAATTTTCTAATAATCAAGAATTTTCATTTTCTGTAATACCATAATGAAGTTTTTGTGTTTCGGAATGAAGTGTTTATTTCCATTTCATCCTATAAATGAAAGTATTTTCACTTATTTGTCCGATATGCTTAAATCATTTCTATTCCAGTACCAACCATCTCATGCTGGTTTTTAGTACTGGCTAGTGGTTATTCCGTTTTTGTAAGCAGTGAATCTGATATTCATTTTTGTTCTCGGGAATATTACTAACTTACTAGTATGATCATCACTTTAATTACATTGATACTATATTATTTATAATCTCTTGTTACTGTTTACCATTTCTGTGTATTGTTGTTGTTTCATAACATCAGCAGTGTCATCGTCATGTACATCTTTTATTTTTGCTTCATGTAGGTGCATCCCTGTGGCATTTGTTTATTTTATATGAAGTCATTCTTGTTTTTTTTCTTGGTCAATTATAAACTCCATGATTATTGGACTGTTTTTTTTTTACAGTTCCTTCAATCTTCAGTTTATTATTAATAGTTTAATTTTTTTGCATTTTCATTTTTAGAATTGAAACTTGTATACTCTTTGTCTCTCTGCATAATCTTTCTTTTATTTTTATTGACTTTTTAAACTGAAAGTGTAGACATGATTAACTGTTGTATAGTTTCTAAATGATGAATTATCTTTCAAATTATTTAAAGTCTGGTATTTTTTTAATGTTTTTAAATCAATATTTAAAAAACACAAATCTTTGCAAAAAAAAAATATTTTGACTAATATTTATGATAAAGCTTAATTGCTATACCAATTAATATAAAAGATAACTTTAAAGTTGCTTTTCTGACAGAAAATATAAATGTTTGCATATACATATTTCCACCTCAATTTATTATTTGAATAGTAAATTTAGTTTTAAAATATTGTCTTCAATAAAATATTCAAAATGTTATTCTTTACAGTCTCAGAGAAATACTCTAGGTTCATTTTGGAAATTATTTCCTTGCTATTGGATTAATCGTTTGTGTCGTACGCATTCCGCAGAACAAAATAAGGTAGGAGAGGAAGTAAAAAACTAGATAATATTTTTAATTGATAATTTCTCATTATTTAACCTCTAATCCAGGGTCTAAGGTCTTGAGTCTTAACTACATTATTAAAATCTCAGAGTATGATTTATAGTGATAAATATTAACTTGTCAACAGTATTTTTTAAATGTCTCAATTTAAAAGTTTTTTTTTTTTAAGTCTTTTCTCATTTTTTTTTTTGTGTTTTTTAAGGAAAAGTTAAAAGATTGCCAGTTTTGGCTGACTAGCAAGTTTATACATATATAATATTTTATATATATTAGATAAAGTTATTTATGCTTATATAATAGGTAATTATAATACAATTGTTTTATTAGTTCTGAAGAAGTCTGCTATACAGTCAAAACTATCACTTGTCTATAAAGCACTGTAAATGCTCAATGAGAAATGTGTTTTTGTCAAGATTTAATAGAAGCAATTCAGTAGGCGTAGAAGAAGTTTTGGACATTTTGGAACTTTAATAATTATAATTGCAGCAAATTATGTGCCAATAGGCTAATGAAAAATTTTTAACTTTCAGGTATATAATGAAGTTTTTTTAAAATAAATGAGAGAGGGAGATATATTAATTTCTGGTTGTTTTATATCCCCCATGTGACAGAAATAACACACAAACTAAAGTAAAAACATTAGTGAATTTAAGAAAAATTCATTCATTCTAAAAATAAAAGTTTACAAAAATAAGTAATTTTTTTTATTTAGAGGGGGGGGGGGGCGGTAGAAATATTAAATTAAATAGGAAAGGGTTTGGCCTTTATCATATGCGCCTTCATAAAGATAAAACCTTTCTGTATTTAATTACATCCTTCCCATACGCATAATAAATAATCAGAATGATATATACATATTGTAGAATAATGACAGGAATGTGAATGATTTCTATATTAATATAGAATTGGTATCAATGATTACTTATATTCTATATTAAATGGGATTATGCAATATTTGAACAGTATTGAACCGTATTCGACTATGTATATTCGAAACACCGGTCTTTTAGGCAGAGAAGAACATACTCGGAGAGTATGTATGCCCAAACGATAGCTATAAAGTATATAACTAACGTTACATTTCCAGGACATAACTTCTTCTCGACTGTTGAGTTCAACACCAAGTTCAAAGCACTTTTTTTGTTTGTATATAAACAAGGGCGCCAGCTATATATTCAAGGATGAATAAATAACGCACTTTAAGCAATGGCCACTAACTCAACGCCTAAATCCACAACTAGCTCAGTTGCTTGTAATCACTAATAGATTATACTTAATTAGTGGTTAAAAGACTTGATAAAGAATTTGTTAAAAAGAATTTATAAAAAGAATTGTAAAAGAATTGATAAAAAGGAATTGATAAAAAGAATTGACCGACAAATAAAGTTTAATTTCTATATTAAATGGGATTATGCAATATTTGAACAGTATTGAACTGTATTCGACTATGTATATTCGAAACACCGGTCTCTTAGGCAGAGAAGAACATACTCGGAGAGTATGTATGCCCAAACGATAGCTATAAAGTATATAACTAACGTTACATTTCCAGGACATAACTTCTTCTCGACTGTTGAGTTCAACACCAAGTTCAAAGCACTTTTTTTGTTTGTATATAAACACGGGCGCCAGCTATATATTCAAGAATGAATAAATAACGCACTTTAAGCAATGGCCACTAACTCAACGCCTAAATCCACGACTAGCTCAGTTGCTTGTAATCACTAATAGATTATACTTAATTAGTGGTTAAAAGACTTGATAAAGAATTTGTTAAAAAGAATTTATAAAAAGAATTGTAAAAGAATTGATAAAAAGGAATTGATAAAAAGAATTGACCAACAAATAAAGTTTAATTTTAAAGATAACTTATTAACTAACATTTATTTACTAAATTTAAACATTTTATAATTCTAATAAAACACATGCATATTTTAAATTAACATTTCTAAACAGTTTAAATATTCCTATAGATCTAATAACAGAACACTCTAATTTAACTAATAAATATTGATATAATGATCACGCACATATTAACTCATGCACACACATAATAATGATAATAAAGGACTATGTAGCATTTGAAATTTAATCACACACATATTAATAGTTCATTTATGTATGATATCGAGTTCATATAATTAGACTCTTGGAGGATTCGCACGAATTAATGAAATGCAATGGCTATTACAGTATAAACGAAAATAAGCAAATGTTTTTACCTAGGCTTTTTTGAATGTTGACGTAGAATTTTGTTCTTTGGAGGCTGCTTTCGGTGAGGATATTTCCATTATAAATGCTTACCAGCCGGCTGGGACGTTTCCTTGCTGAGTTTCCTGATTTTCACGATTATTGCTATCGGAGACAAATAGATACTGACGGAGATTTTCTAAGATGTTAAGCTGACATTATTTCACGGGCCGATCTGCTGTTTTCATAGGACATCTGGGCTGGAGATAAACGTGCGTTCCCAAGATCTTCTCAACACTGCATTTTGTTTGTTAACTGCACAATTAATTTCTGAACTGCACTCACTCAATTAATTTGTGGAACTGAATTACTGTCCGATAAAAAAAGGTCAATTTATACCTGCGCCTTGTTGTCTTTCTGATATCTCCGGCAAAGATCTGTTGTCAAATTCCTTATCAATTAATCCTTTGATAAACGTGTTTTGGAAGATTGCTTAATTAGTAATAGCCATGCAGAGATGTTGTTTTATATTTTAATTAATAATAGCCATTGCCGTGTTTTTTAATGATAATCTTCTTTAACTTCCATTTATTTATAATAACATTTATTTTATTGTTGACAATCGCACATATATACGGTCATATATTTTAAATACAATTTACTATTTAGTTTTAACATTATTTTTTCTTTAATTAAACTTGAATGAAAAGAGATTTGTATATTTATATTTTTACGAATACTAATAAAACTATTTAATTCCTATCTCTTTCTAAAACAAACTGAACAAACTCTTCAACATTTAATTTTATGTTTTTCTTTTACGAAAGATTACTTTAATAATAATTTTAGATAAAAATTATATGTGCCTATATCAATATAGGTACAGAATATATAGGTGTAATTTAAATCAGTTCTCTGAAAAATAGTCTCAAATTCTTTGGGAAATGGTAGGAGAAATTGAACACTCCTATGTTGTTTGAGAATTATCCACGGAGTCCCAAGAATATTTAAATTGGGTTATTGAGAAGGCTGTGATAGATAAGTAATATTACCCATTTCTCAAATATTTTATCATGTAAATTGTCTGAATTGGAGATTATGTTTTTAGAAGATGACACTTGTTGCCTAAAGACAATCTTTATGTCATAGAGAGAACTTGGTCTAATTGGATAAAGGCAAATCGTGTTATAATAGTTTTTTTAACCAATTGATATCAACCCTCACTGTGTCTTGGTGTTTCAAAAATGCAACCAGAGTGAGAGAAGTTGGTCTGACGCCTGGGCTGATGGATGACTGTGATATAATTGAGCTAAGGTCAAAGGTACACTGTGATGAGAATAAAATTTGAAAATGAAATATGTTTAAATATATGATACACTTTTAGTTAATTGTTGCTATGTCTTAGCTCCGAATTTTCTATTTAAAAAAACCCAAATATTCTAGGAGTAAGATTAACAAATAATATATTCTAATGATTCAATATGCCTAATATTTGATATATACAATATTCACAATATAGATATGCTATTTATACCATAGAATTCAGCAATTAATTTCTGTATTAATATTATTTTTCACACTACTTACAGTCTATTATCTAATTTACTTATTATGATAGTATAAACCTCTTATTACCTTCAAGTCCTTTCCTATAGACTATGCAAATCATAATAAAGCAGGGGCAATCTGTTTTATTCCCTAGTTGACTTGATAACCTTCAGGAGCTGAGATCCTGGGAAATATGTCCTCTCATTGATTTTCTTTCACTGCTTCATATCATCTGCTTCCAAACTGGTCTCAAAAAAAAAGAAAAGAGCATTTCTTGTTCTGCTATGGTTTATATACTTTTTCTTTTCTTTTTTGCTCGAGTACTTGGTCAATGGGGTGTTTATAGATATCATGAGCTCTTATTAATTTAATTAGTTTAAATACAACTTTGTAAAGTTAATTAATATATAGTTTGCACTAATTAAATTTCTTTTGTTATCAGAAATATTTTCCTTTCAATAACAATCTCTCTCATTCTTGTAACTTATTTTTACAAAGCATTTTAAACTAAAATCTTTTATTGAAAGTCTACTTTTATTTAACTTTGAATTAAATATCTGAAAATATTTATTCTTTAATTAATTTGTTTGGTACTAAAATATATTTCAGTTGCCTAGTTCTTAAAGCCATAATATTATATTTTATAGTAACAATAAAAGCTAATAGCTTTGAAATGGTAACTTGGTAAATAGCGGATAAATTAAGGAAAATATGCAATCAGTATAACATCAGAACAGCTTTCCAGAGCAATATCACCCTATAAGGAATTTTAACATCTACAAAGACTAAACTTGAAATGCTGAAAAACTGCATCTATGAAATACCATGTGAATGTGGAAGAACATATATTGGTGAGACCAGTTGCCCTATTGAAAAGCACTTGCAAGAACCCAAACTGATGATTAGAAAAAAGAAAACAGATGTGTTTAAGGTGGCAGACCATACATGTGCTAATGAACATATGTTCAATTGGAAAAATGCAAAAATATTAGATGGAGAAGAAAAGGTACAAAGAAGAAAATTTAAAGAAGCTGCTCACATGACTATGGCAGACTACCAAACTGATGATTAGAAAGAGAGAAAACAGATGTGTCTAAAGTAGGTGACCATGCATCTGCCAATGAACATATCTTCAATTGGGAAAATACAAAAATGTACAAACAAGAAAATTTAAAGAAGCTGCTTACATGACAATGGCAAAAAATCTCATAAGCCAACTTAATGTGACTATACATAATGTATGGAAACCACTAATCAACTTTGCTCTTAGGAAAAAGTGGAGAAATCAGGAGGAACCTCAAAGATAAGTATATGAAATTTCTACGGATTGTTGCCTTTGGCAGGATGGATGATTTGATTAGAGTGCTACCATAAAAATTTCAATACTCAAGAATCTAAGGGTCCAGGTTCGAATAGTACTGTCATTGGTCAGGCCAGGAATATCTGAGAAAAGGGGAGAATAATACCTTTCGAATTGTTGTGCATATATTAACCTGTTTGATGTGCTGGAATATTTAAATAAAGTTAATTTTTTCTAAAGATCTTCAATACTCGTATTATGATGGAAATAGTTCAATATAGAAATATAGATAACTTGGTATGTTCTGCTTATAACGTTTACAATAGATTCTTTTGGCTGATAGTGGAGCATTCAATTAGTTGATCGCTAGAGTGACTAATTCTCCCATTTATGTTATATGTTTTTATCTATCATCTTTTGTAAAGTCAGTCAATGTACATTAATGTCGTCAACACAATTGTTTCTAATCATTTTTATTTTTTTTATGAATTCATTTTTCATTCTTGAAATTATTGATCTTGAAGCATTATATAATTTGAGCACTGCAATTAGCTCATTGTTTAACTAAGATGAAGATGTTATATAATAAATAATAGCAAATTTTAGATTATTTCCTAGAACAGTAGCTAATGAAAGCCAACTGCCCCAGACCAATGCAATCAACTTGACAGTTTTCCTTTAACTCTTGGTCTGGGGCAACTGGCTTTCATTTGTTATTGTTCTAGGTAAAGTGCTTTCTAATTAAATAATTTTATAAATGGATGTCATACATTAAATATTTCTAAGTGCTTTCTAATTAAGTAATTTTATAAATGGATACTGTTGTAGTGTTACAACAACTTGTTGTAGTATTAGCCATAAATTAGGCCGCTAAAACGGCATATTGATGTGCGTTGGGTGAAAACCAGCGCCATCAAGCGGTAGAGTGTATTGTACGTACTAGTACCAAATAATCTAATTAGATATATTCATATTTATAAATAGTTGTACAAGTGTTTATTAAAAATTTCTTGACAGCAATTAAAGCATTCCATACAAAATAAAGACTAGCATACATTTAAAAATACAGTGAAGATATTATGGTTTGTTGCCTTTTAATATTTATTGGTACCCATTACGAAAGTAAATAAATGTGAAATTATAATTTATATTAAAAACCGTCTTTTTAAATATATTATGTATATGAAGAATATTGTGTTTATCATAGTGTTATGATTATATCATTTAATTTAGTTGCATATAGCACTCCGTTATTTTGCTAATTTATTGTATGGAGATAAGATGTGGTACTTTTTATTTAAGATTGCTTCATGAGATTTTAAAAATTGAATTGCAAGATCGTAAAAGGACTTTATGTTCTGTGCCTTGTTGGATATGATTCTCTTGAATCTACTCTTATAAAAACGTTTGTTGGATTGAGCATACGAAGATGATAATATATTTTGAACAAAATATTTTTTGATGAACTTGAGAAAAGTCATTTGGGAGCATAGATTACAATGAATAGCTACAATTAAGCCAGGTATACAATTCTTTCAAAAGAATGAAATTGGTTGCAGAATAATGATGGATAAAAATGAATAAATAATCCAATAACATATAGTGAAAAAATAAAAGCTTTACAGAATGGATGGAAAGCTAGGATTTTTTATGAATATGTGCATTGTTAGTTGACTGATTAATCTCTTAAATTGCACTTATATTAACTTTGTATTCTTATAGATAATTTGTAGAAAGTCTTCATTTTTAATTTTGATACAGCATAAAATTAATTAAAGTAATTTTATTATTTTTGTAAGTTGAAGATATTGCTCTATAGAAGATCTAATGGGCAGTTGAAATATTTTGTGGTTTCCAAGTCTGTGTAGTTGTTCCCCTCACTCCCCTGAAAACATAAAAGCTTCACTTCTATAGACCACCACGTAATATTGCCATTTGTCATATTTATATCTTTGTTGGGTATTTTAATATTTTTCTGTTTTGTTTTGTTGTTTTTTTTTGTAATTTATCAGACATTTTTCTTAAAATGACATTGTTTTCCAAATGGAGATTTGGTTCACTTATTAAAAACATGCCACTTACCGATTTGTTTATGAAAATCTGTTTACCTTAGTTTTTTTGTCGTTTTTTCATAATTAAGATGATGAACAATATTCACTGTAACAATTCTTCAGAATAATTATCAAATTATTTGTGGATATTAATGTAATCATCGTTAATCATCTATCAAAGAAAGATCCTTATTTCAATCCAAACCTTGTTGGGGGTGGTTTTTACTATTAATCACTTATTTAAAATCATCAACCAATCACTCAATTTTTCTAACTCTTACTCTTTTGTTTTTTATTAGAACTGTGCTTTGATAATTTTTTTTGCCTCAAGTCGCATAAGAACAAGATTTTTTTCCATCAAGATATTTTTCCCCAGCGGCATTGTTTTAGGGCCTTTTGGCGAATTTCCTGTCTCTAATTCTAAAAAAAATTATTTAACTATTATAGTGATACATATTGAAATGATGTATATTTTTAGTGGTGGTTTTCTTTTTTTTCTTATTAATATGTTTTTTAATTTTATGTCTTTAGCAATATCTTATATAGCATCAAATCTGATTGCCTTATAATACATTAATATTGATTTTTCTTTCCATTTGTAATTCAAATTCGCAAACATTTGCTCATCTGCATAATAAAATGATTTCTTTCTTCCTTATAGCTAATGCTAAATACACTTTCAATCAAGTGGCGAATTTCACCCAGTGTGTTTAGTATTAGGTTATAAAAAAGAAAGAAAACACTTTGTTCCACAGACAAGCTAATGTTTGCAAACTTGAATTATAATACATTAATAACTTTATTACAAATAGTAATTATACATTTCCAGTGATTCTAAAATATTTGCATTAAAGTGAATTTAATAATTTTTTTAATTTAGGGTTGTATGTGCATTTTTGCATACTCATGAATACATGCATGTCTTTCACATTGGTTCTTTACTCTGTTTAGTTGATGTCTTGAAACGCTTCAAATAGCAAACTTTTTTTGGTCATTGTATTATATACTCAACAATATTTTTGCAATAAGAGCAATTTGTGGTATACCTTCTTAGAACCTCTTCGAAATAATCTTTATTACTATGTTCCTCTGACACATAACCCATGCTCATGTTTATCACCAAATATTTTTTTAAATATTATGCTACTATTTGTTCACTTCACAAGACCAATTCATTAGTGATGTTTCTTGCACAAGAATATTCACATATGATCACATTCAACAACTTAAGGAACCTACTCACATATCTTTCTATCTTACTACCATTTTTTCAGAACATCGTCAAATTAAATTTTCTCTTTCCCTTCATACTATGATGATAGGAGATCCATGACTCACTGCTAATTTTGCTAAAGAGGTACTATTGTTTCGTTGAAATATCTCTTAATCGTTTGAATGCTACAATAACCTATTGGAATTTATACAGCACTCATCATCCAAATCTAACTTTCCCATTATTAACTACTTTGAGTTTTGTTGTTTGAATATTAATTACTAAACCAAAGTTTTTGTGGGTTGTATTTAAAACATTAAAAACTTTCTGTAGGTCATTCTCTTGGTCAGGCAAAAATAAAAGAATAATCAATTTTTTTTTGCTTTTTATCGTTTCATAATCCCATTGTCAAACGTGAAGCTTCTGCAAATCGTTTCAAATACTTTTCAATGGACAACAAAGTTAGAGACTGTAACCCTCAGTTTTGAGATTTTTCTATGCTCAATATTTGTATTTTTATAATAGCATAATATATCTAAATTTGATGAATAACACAACTAATTCCATAGCAATGGATTTTTTTTAGTTTAACGGAATCCTATATCTTGATCATATTAATAAAAGCAACATGTATTTGTTTGAGATACTTTATTAATTGCATTTGCCTAACTACTAAACCATATCCGTATCATTTCATGATTCTCAAAACTTCTTTATCTCTATGACTACATTATTTAATTGAAAAAATTCATGAAAATCCATTAAATCGAAATAATAGAAGCAATCTTATCAAGTATCACAACTTTATGAATTCATATATTTCTTCAAAAAAAATTTTCAATAGTTTGGTCTCAAAATATTTTAAAACTTTTCCACATTCCATTTTTAAGATCGCAAAGAACTATTTTAACTTCAAGCTGGATAGTTTTGTCCAAATCTAAAAAATATGATCAGATGGATGTATCATTTAAAGCAGACATCTGAGTGCTTGAATTATTATTCAAAAGAATGTCATTCATTGATTTAATAGAATTTTAAGGGCATTTCTCGAATTCATCGATGTCAGAAAAAAGATCTAAAAATATATATTAAGGCAAAAATACTATTGTGGGCTATTAGAGCAAATTAGTTTAACTTCAGAGATGTCAGTAATAGTTGATAGTTACATAGAAATATCACTGCTAATTTTTTTTTTCTAGTAAATAATAAAAAAATTAAATGAATTTCTTGCTCAAGTGTTAATAAGAAGGTCAACTACCAGATATGGCAGCACTGGAATCACTCCAAGGATCTTACAAATCCAGAGTCTGATACTCTACCACTGCACTAAACCATGTGAGGCATTTCTCTAGTTGTTTCATGGAAATATCCTCACTCCTTCTTTTATTTACTATATGCAGTTTTCATCGAATAATTATTTTTAACTTTTTTTGTCAGTCGGGGAAATTTCTGCCGTTAAATCAGCATTCTGCTTGTGAAGCATCACATTCAATTTTTATGTTGTGGAAAGTGGAAAATGTCCCATGTTTTCTTTTAATCATTTTGCTAATTGTGCTCTCAACTGTCCGAGAACCACCCAGAGTTCTTTTATTTAGAAATTTCAAGAACAGACTTATTCTTATCAGCAGACAACATAATCCTTGAGAATACCCTTTGAAAATTCAAGTGGCAATTATTTCTAAAGAACGAACATCAAATTTTCTCTCAAAAAGTTTGGTTATAGGGTCTAATTTTTTGATATAATTATCATTTTAACTTGAAACTTTCTAATTATTGTTTATCAACTTACACCCACAAATAATTTTAAGTTTTTTTACATTTTCTTTTGGAAATCAAATTTCATTAAATGCAACTGTACTATAAATCTTTATAACTTTTTATTTCAGCTTTTGAAACATTTCCAATGCATATGCGACCATTTTGACACAATAATGAAATATTTATCTTTATTATTCACTGCTGCCATCCTTTGCATTACATAAGGGATACATGGAAATAAAAAGAAATAATTGGAATTACTATACAGTTAATTTCAGGTTGGATATAGGATTGTACAGACATTCAATCCCACCATCGCAGTTAATACAAATGACCGATGGCCTGTGCAGTTCCCAATGATCAGGCTCTTTATTGACCTAAGAGATTGAAAACGGTAAGATAAAAAAAGAAAAATAAATGCAATAGAAAAAAGGCTTAGAAAAAAAAGAGAGAAAAGATTTTTTACCTGGCCTTTACTCATCTGACATATTTACTGACAAGATAGGGGTAATAATATTGATTATTTACGATTAACCCTCATATCTGCTACCTATTAAATATTGATCAAATAATGCTTAATGATTATTTATGGTTAACGCTCATATCTGCAGCCGACGAATCCACTAGTAGTCTTAGGGTTTCTCTTGTCCTTAAGGAAATAAGATGATGAAATCGGGTTGTTAAAATAATAATAGGCCACGTAAGATACATCAGAAAGTCAGCTCTTATTGCATTTTAATTGGAAATCTCACCAGCCTGTGATTTAGTTCCCATACCTAAAATTATCTACTGCTATAGCAATGTTGACTTCTTACTTCTTGGCTTTATTTACTTGTATAATTGACTGTGTTCCACACATTTTTGTAAGGATTTTTTTTATTATTGGTGAAAATATTAAATCCTACCCACGAATAGTAATTTATTTCCTTACCTTCAGATATTTTGAAATTATTTTTTAAGTTTTAATAAAATACTATAAAGTCTCGTTATAAAGTTTCTCTCTAAAACTTAACTTTTCTATTCATAATAAATAATTTTCTTAATAATATTCTCGTATCTAAAATCACTTTTTACTCGAGTTATTAAATTAACAGAATTATTTTTTAAAAAAATAATAATAACTCTTTTGTGTACCACATCTGTAGAAGACTTTATTCTTGACCGGGATGTTATACTTGGTAGAGCGGCCACCTTACTGTAATCTATCGCGACTCAGCTCCCTTTCATCTTTGGGGACAATTAAAGTCGAGAGAGGTTGATTCAAATTGATCCGCCGTAAAATATTAGCCAATGTTGTCAAAGTATATAAAATATATTGATTTATTCTTGCGTTCAATTCTTACTTCTTTATATACAAATATTTCTTAAACTTGTTACATAATCTTTTAAATTTTTATTCTGATATTTTAGGTTTTGACATTAGTTTCATCTGCAGTCATTTGACTATCTTCATAAAATAAATTCATTGGAAATATAATGGAACAGTCTTTAAATGTACAAAGCTTATTTCACCCTTTTTTAAAAAAAAAAAAGTTCTGTGTGTGTAGAATGCATATTAATTGACTTGTTCTATGATTTTTTGTTTGCAATAAACATATTAAGCCAATAAACATCACATGATCACCATTCCCTATGCTTGCTTATAACTGTTATTAAAACAGGCAAAACTCTCTATACGTATTGCCACTCAATGCAAGTCAGAGTAATAACTGGATGCCAGAAGGCTTGTGCATAAAATCCTCATCTAGTGCCTACTCATCCAATATCCCCAGACTAGTTTCTGACTTGTGGCCTTCATCAGTGAGAACCAGAAACTAGTCTGGGGATATTGGATGAGTAGGCACTAGATGGGGATTTTATGCACAAGCCTTCTGGCATCCATTGATTACTCTGGCTTGCATTGAGTGGCAATACGTATAGAGAGTTTTGCCTGTTTTAATAAACATATTACTCAAAGCTTTAATTATTGATCTTCTATTCAGTCAGATGACATTTGCCAATATGAAAAAATTTTCTTCTTAATATAGAATTTGGAAATGTAGTTTACATTCTATTTTGTTGTACCCTATTATGTAATTATAGAAATGTTACTTCTGGTTACTACTTATTTGTATACCCCATCTCTATCTTAATTAAACAATAAAAATATAGGTCTATTTCCAAATGTTTAGAGTTGCCACATTAAAAATTTTTCCCTATGGTTTTTTTACTTGCCATTTCTCATTTCAAATGGCATATCCTGAAAATTTAATTTTTTAAACAAATTAAATGAAATCAACCTGAAAGATTAATCCTAGTATCCCTAATATTTATTTTGACAAAATGGAGTCTACTTTGATTATATGTAATCATCAAAAAAATATATATGTATGTTAAACTTGTGAGAAATTTATCATTATTATTATTATCATGAACATGATCATTATTATTATCATTATCATCAAAAATAAAGAACAGTCAAATGACATGGGTTATATACCAAATTTAAAAAAAAATCCATTAAGCAGAATATAGACAATGCTTCTGAATTGTTAAAGTAATATTCATAAATCTTCATTTTCTAAAATATACTTCAAATTGTATATATGTATTGGAAAAATATTTATCATTTACACAAACATTCATTCTGCCCTATCGGGCATTGAGAAGACAGACCATGGTGTTTCTTGATCTTAAACTCAGAGGTAAAAAGCCAATAAACTCACCACGCTGGCTAATGTGTGTTGGTGAGCAGCTCATCCATGTTCGTATACTATATGAATAAACACATAGTAATAACAGCTGCAACGACAAGAACGTATGGAGTGGACATTAGGAATTTGCCCTGCTCGGTTCCTTTAAGGCCTCCAAGAGGACATATATTCTATTGTAAAGGCACAAATATTGGAAATACAAGTGGAGTAGGATTCATTATAAATAAAAAGTGGAAGAACAATATTGTGGAGATTGATGGCGTATCAGACAGAGTGGCAAGATTAGTTATACAACTTAATAGCAGATACCAAATGCAGATAATTCAGGTTTATGCCCCAACAAGTTCTCATAGTGATGAAGTAGTAAAAGATTTTTATATGGATGTACAAAAGGCTTTTGATCAGAGTAAACAACAGTTTAAAATTGTTATGGGAGACTTTAATGCTAGAATTGGTAAACAGATGAAAGTGCTGTAGGTAATTTTGGTTATGGTAATAGAAATGAGAGAGGACATAGACTTGTGGAGTTTGCAGAAAAAGAAAAACTTTATATTATGAATTCTTTTTTTGAGAAAAATGCTAAAAGAAAATGGACATGGAAGCATCCAAATGAAGGTACAGCAGAATTGGATTATATTTTGACTAACAGGAAATACATATTTCAAGATTGTAATATTCTTAATAGATTTAACACAGGAAGTGATCATCGATTAGTAAGATGCAAGATACGTGTTAATGTAAAACTAGAAAGACAAAAATTGTTAAGAAAAACAATATTTACAGTTGATATTCCTAATCTTCAGAAACATTCTAATGAATTTAAATTAGAACTTACAAATCGATTTCATATATTAGTAGATTTTGAACATGATTCAGATTTGAATGAAATTAATATGAAAATAGCTGATACACTTTTAAAAACTGCAAGAAAGATAGCTGGTACAAAAAAGCAGTAATTGACCAATAAAATTTCTACTGAGACTAGAGAATTTATGAAGAAAAGAAGAAATATGAAGATATACAAAAATGATGCATTAAAAAGAATTGAATATCTCGAATTTTGTAAAATGGTGCGGAAAAGAGTTGAAAATGATATAAGAAAGTATAACTGTGAACTAGCAAGAAAAGCTGTAGAAGAAAATAAAAGTCTTAAGAATGTAAAACAACATTTTGGTATTGGTAGGAAATTTATATCTGCAATAAGAAAAAAAGATGGAATTATTACTAAAAAGAGAGATGACATCATGAAATTGGTAGAAAATTTTTATCAAGAATTATATAGTAATAAAGAACAAGTACCTCCTATATCTATTACATCTTCCGAATTGCCCAGAATTTTAAATGAAGAAGTGAGAAATGCAATTAAATGTATGAAGAAAGGAAAGGCTCCAGGTAATGATGGAATTATAATTGATATATTAAAAGTAGCAGGTGAAGAAACAGAAAATTTTTTAGCAAAGTTATATACTAAATGTCTAAATGATAAAGATGTACCGGATGATTGGAAGAATGCAGTAATAATATTAATATTTAAAAAAGGTGATAAAGAAGATATTAGAAATTACAGACCTATCAGCCTTTTATCAGTTTTATATAAAATTTTTACCAAGATAATTACAACTCGTCTACAGAGAACATTGGATTTCCACCAACCAAGAGAACAAGCTGGATTTAAAAGTGGTTTTAGTACAGTAGATCATATTCAGGTATTGAGAGAAGTTATAGAAAGGACAAATGAATATGAGTTGTCATTATGTTTTGGATTTGTAGATTATGAAAAGGCATTTGATTCTATAAACATTTCTTCAGTGATTAAAGCATTGGATCATTAAGGTATAGATCCAGGATATTGTCATATTTTAAAGAATATTTATAAAAATGCAACAGCAACAATTAGATTACATAATGATACTGGGAAAATCAACATTGAGAAAGGTGTAAGACAAGGTGACTCCATATCTCCAAAACTTTTTACAGCAGTGCTGCAAGAAGTATTTTGTGGATTAAAATGGGAAACTAAAGGAGTGAAAGTAAATGGAGATTATTTAAGTCATTTAGATTTCGCAGATGATGTAGTTGTTTTTGCAAATAATGCTTCAGAGCTGCAGGAAATGTTGCAGGAGTTATCAGATGAAAGTAGGACTAAAGATAAATGTTAAAAAGACTAAAGTAATGTTTAATCGATTTGCTCAAAATATGAAAATAAAGATTGATTATGATGAATTAGAAGAAGTTAACAGTTACAAATACCTTGGTCAGATTATTAATGCAGATGGAAACAATGGAGGAAATTAATCATAGAATTAAACTTGGTTGGAGTGCTTTTGGTAGAAATAACTTGATACTAAAAGGAAATAGGCCTATGTGTTTGAAAAGGAAGGTTTTTAACAAATGTGTTTTACCAGTTCTTACTTATGGATCTGAGACTTGGACACTCAATAGAAGAGCAATACAGAGACTTCAAACCACTCAAAGAAGTATGGAGAGATGTATGTTGGGAGTAACAAGAAGAGATCGAAAACGCAATGTATGGGTAAGAGAACAAACAGGTGTTACTGACCTCTTTGAAAAAATTAAAAGATTGAAGTGGAGTTGGGCTGGACATATTGCTAGAAGAGATGATAATAGATGGACAATTGAAATTTTAAACTGGATTCCAAGAGATTGTAAAAGACCCAGAAAGAGACCACATGTGAGATGGATAGATGAAATAAGAAAGGGTGCAGGGGTGATGTGG
Source organism: Epiperipatus broadwayi (assembly GCA_028023455.1). Taxonomy (NCBI): domain Eukaryota; kingdom Metazoa; phylum Onychophora; class Udeonychophora; order Euonychophora; family Peripatidae; genus Epiperipatus; species Epiperipatus broadwayi. The sequence goes on from JAQFVV010012446.1 coordinate 6,622,980, forward strand.
AGAAGAGAAGCTAAAGATCGAAGAAGATGGATTAAATTTGGAGAGACCTTCATCCTGCAGTGGATTGATAATGGTTGATAATGATGATGATGATGACTTCAAATTGATTAGTTCTGAAGTCAGTTGGGCAAAGTGTATACCAGGAAAAGTGTCTTTGATTGGTTCTTTCTCCAAGCTCCCTGCAGCAGTATCTTTGAGTGAATACTTGTGTTATGAAGTGACATAGCTTACATATACACCACAAAGATTTTATGGTGCTAGCGTGTCTGGATCACAAGTTAAGGAATTTGACAGTGGGTTTCGTACCTTAACCCAATATGGATTTAAATTTGAGGAAAACCGTCGCTAAAATATTTGAAATGATTTATTGTATATGTGGCAGTAAAAACCATAAGCTGTCAAGTGGTTTGCAAGATTTTGTGATAACAGGGAAAGCATTGAGATTGATCTATGAAAATACAAAACACACTATCACATTTGAGGCCATAGCTCATAATCTGTCACATTAGCACTTTAAAATCTTTGAGGTGAATAATTATACTATATACATAACTGTTGATTTGGAGAAAGCACTAGAGGTAGTTTGGAGCGAAAATCAAATCACCTTTTCATTAGAGACACACTGTGCATATGAAAAATTTTATTGATTATGTTCATTTCTCAATATTTTGACCATTTTTATGGTCTCTTTCAAGAATCAGTATAATTTTAATATAAACATACTATATATTTCTGAAAATGGGGATAACGGTAGATATATCAAGTTAGATAATAATTAATCATTTTAAATATGTAATTATATATATATCAATTTTTTCCTAAAATATATAATTAAATATTCAGAAATATAATAGACATTTATTCTAAAATTATATTTTTGAAAAAGACTATGAAAAGTTGTTGAAACATTGGATATTAATATGTAATATAAATACATTAAATGTCAGCCTTTTACAGCTATTGTACATGCGCTTTTACGAGTGTTAAATAATAAATGAATACTTTCACCGCCAATACAAGATATAGCATTTAAGAAAGAATAAAATGAATCCACTTATTCTTTCCGAACCCAAATGTTTATATATGGGCAAATCTTAAGTACTGGCAAAGAAAGCATGAAGATAAATCATTCACTTTAAATTACAGTTTGCGTTGTCTGACTGAATGACGTCGACGAAATGAAAGTATTCATTTGTTGTTTAACACTCATAAAAGTGCATGTACAATAGCTGTAAAACACTGATATTTAATGTATTTACAATTATAAACATCGCGCTATATAAATAAATGCTTATTTACATATTTTTAAGTTTCATTTGAAAGTGACGTTTAGTAAATTCTAAGTAATTTCGTCGACGTCATTCAGTCAGACAACGCAAACTGTAATTTAAAGTGAATGATCTATCTTCACGCTTTCTTTGCCAGTACTTAAGATTTGCCCATATAAACATTTGGGTTCGGAAAGAATAAGTGGATTCATTTTATTCTTTCTTAAATGCTATATCTTGTATTGGTGGTGAAAGTATTCATTTATTATTTAACACTCGTAAAAGCGCATGTACAATAGCTGTAAAAGGCCGATATTTAATATATTTACAATTATAACATCGCGCTATATAAATAAATGCTTATTTAAATATGTAATATAGTAAATTTCTATTTATAATTACATTCTTTCTTTTTTTTTATGACTGATTAGTTCTAGAAGCAAAAAAATTGAAGATTTTTAAAGAAACTGATAGTTTGAGATATTATTTTAATAGAAAAAGTGAATCACATTTTGTATAAAAGTGTCCTTATAAAAGATCTTTTGTATTACTTATAAATGAATTTGAATTAATAAAAACCAACACTTTTATTGTTATTTAGCAGTGATAATAGTATGAATATATAAAATTAAAATATTTGTCTAGCACTTTCAACTCTAACGTATCCTTATCAAGGTAACCTCTGTAAAATATAGACATGTCTGGTTGTTCAAGTGATTTTTTTAAGTTTGTAAGGTGCCCATGTTTTATAGTTTGATAAGGACACATTAGTGTTGAAAGCATGTGGCAATTATTTTAATTGTATATATTAATAGTAGTATCTCTGCTAAATAACAACAGAAGTATTGGTTTTTATTAATTTATAATTTGTAGCAGAAGGAATTTTTAATTTTATTTTAAATGAATATGAGTGATTTACCACTTGGATTTTATTGTGTATGGTATTAAGGGATAAAAAGAAGCAGATGAAACTGTTGTTTAAATATATTTTTTTTAAACAAACAAAAATTAAATTATTCACTTTTAAATATTAGAAGTCATTAAAGCCATATTGTACGTGCATATCTTTGTTAATTGTATTTTTTGAAATTGAATCCATTCTGCTAAAATCTAGTGAATTATTATTTTATACAAAATTGTTTCAAATAGTACAAAACTTTATGTTTGCTGCGAACATCCTTGCATGCTGCTTATTATTTGACAGCTTAAGCTAATAAAACAAAATTATTTTATTTTAATTTTTTTTTTTTTCTAGGGTTCCGATGACGCACACACAGTTATTCACCATCCCGCAAATTACAACGATGCGATTTTGTATTCATTTAAACCCAAGGCCTTTTTTTCAAAAAAGAAGGTAAGATCCTGTTGTACTTATTTATGCTTTGCATTTATTATTAAATAATACAAACCAGATAGCCTATATACATTTAAATTACTTACACATATAAATGTTATCATTTTGAACTGTTAATGAAGTATGAGGACTAACTATTGATAAAATAAATAATAAAAATGTTAGAAGCAGCTTTTTGAATATAACGGAAGATTTAAAGAATTTTTTTGTCACTATTCAATCATTAAGGTTTTGTAGAGCAATATTATTTGGCATCATGGTCAATATTTTTTCTACGTGGTTACCGAGAAAGAATTGTTTCCTAATAAAGAAAAAAATAATTGAGAAAAGGAGTGGTTTTAAAAAATTTTTGTAGTAAATGTGTTTTGAAATAAAAAAGGATGTCATCTCTTATAATATAATTTGATGTAAAATATATAGAGGAAATATTTTTAAAAAGCATACATTAAGACAGGAGTGTAATACCATTTATCTGGAAACTTTGATTCCTGGGTTTTTCTGGATTAGGATAATATTTTTTAAGTTCAAAATATTATTAAAAAATAGGATAAAATGGACAGCACTTACAATTCTTTCCAAATCATTTTATTATTATTATTTTTATATATATATGTCAAAGCGTTGACCGGGAAGCGAACCCGGGTTGGCTCCTTGGAAGGCAGCTACGCTAACCGCTACACCACCAACGCTTGACAATCATTTTATTATTAATGTGAGAAAACATGTCAGTTTTATAGATTCAAATTGTAAAATAACTCCCAAAGTTTGTCAAGCTTCACGCAATTATACATAGAATTCCACATAAATTGTCCAAAAAGTTTAAGACTTTTACTTGAAACAAATAGGTAATAGATGGGCTGTGGCAATTTTGAAAAAATATATCTCTCGATTTGTATTTTGTATAATGGAAAATCTTTTTGTGCTGGATTTTTTGTTATCGTGAGAGAAAAATAAATAGGTATGTAATAGTAAACTCATGAACTGTTTATCCATATTGTATTAAATCAGTCTATATGATGGATCTTTCGTTATAGTGATAAAATAATATTACATTTAAATCATCATCATTATCAACCATTATCAATCCACTGCAGGATGAAGGTCTCTCCAAGTTTAATCCATCTTCTCCGATCTTTAGCTTCTCTTCTCCACATCACCCCTACACATTTTCTTATTTCATCCATCCATCTTACATGTGGTCTCCTTCTAGGTCTTTTACAATCTCTTGGAATCCAGTTTAAAATTTTCAATTGTCCATCTATTATCATCTCTTCTAGCAATATGTCCAGCCCAACTCCACTTAAATAGCTATATGGAAATGGGACTTGGTTCTCTTAACAACATAATATAAAGCTATTAGAAAAATTTAATGTAAGGTACTCAATAATATTCTGAAAATATAATGGTAACGTCCTAAACTAATCAGTATGTTCTTCATCTGGATAGATGTGGTGATTCTGGATCTTCCACTATAAAGACATATCATTGGATTGAATATGTGAAAGAAATGAAGATAAAAAAATTATATATATATTTTATAGATAATTACATAAATTAACAGATCTTTTTGATTACTTAATACTTTCAGCTGAAATACTATGTAATTTTTTATTCCGCTGGAATTTGTAAACTAGAAGTATTTTTCTTATATCTTCTCCTTTACTTTTTTTTGCTTTCCTTCATATATATTACTTATAATTAATCTCCGCATATGCACTTTAATGCAAATTTTTTTATATAATTCCTTTAATTTCCAACAGTTTTGACTGTCCTGCAGTCTTCATCAGAGCACTTGCATAACCTTCCTCTTTTTTTAAATTTAATTTCCTACCAGCTTTGACTGTCCTGCAGTCTTTATCAGAGCACTTGCATAAGCTTCCGCTTCCTTTTTATAAACTTAAAAGGAAGAGGAAGGTTATGTGAGTGCTCTGATGAAGACTGCAGGACAGTCGAAGCTGTTAAGAAATTAAAGGAATTATAAAAAAATTTGCCTTAAAGGGTACATGTGTTGATTGATTATAAGCAATATAATTTGTAAACTATTTGTCCATTTTATTCAGATGCAGTTGCTTCTAATAGTCACTTCGAACTTTCTTTGTCTAATGTTTTACATGATATGAGATTACACACAGGATTGATACAAGAAGTCTTCAAGAACTAACTAGACAAAAGGACCTTTGCTCTATTTTATAATGTTTGACAAAAATTCTATAATCAATTGATTACAAAAAAAAAATAATAAGCCTGATACATTTTGAATAGCAAAAACACATTGAAAATAAAATAAAAATATAACTGGCCATCTGGAAAACATCAGACAAAAGATTTCTGCTTTTAGTTTTAAATTTAACTAAAGTTTTGAGATTTTTATCTAATTAAATTAACGTCATTTGTGCTAGTATTACATGTAAAATGTTTTTTTTTTTTTTGTTTTTTAAACAAAATATTAATTCTGGAAGTAAAGATAATTTTTAATTAATTTAGTTTAAAATGTAATTTGTTTGATTGAACGTTAACTTATTTATCTGAAGTGAGAATTTTGTTTAAACAAAATACTTTAATTAAACTTAAAAAATATGTAATACATGTATGTTGGGAACTTGCACATTCACGTACATATTTTCATAAATAATGTGGTATAATGTTTGGGTATTGACAAACTGACTCACAGCCACAATGTAGCAGATGATTAACCTTGATAGTGTTTATGCATATATAAAATTCAATAAACATCACATGACCACCACTTGTTATGCTTGTGTATAACTGTTTTAAAACAGGCAAAACTCACTATACGTATTGCCACACACAGCAAGCTAGAGTAATCAATGGATGCCAGACGGCTTGTGCCACAAGCCAGAAACTAGTCTGGGGATATTGGATGAGTAAGCACTAGATAGGGATTTTATGCACAAGTCTTCTGGCATCCATTGATTACTCTAGCTTGCTGGGTGTGGCAATACGTATAGTGAGTTTTGCCTGTTTTAAAACATATATAAAATTCATTAAGGAAAAGAAATGAACAGACACAAAAATTGATTATGTAAGTAGATAATATCTAAAATAACTTAAATACTAAATAGTTTAATAACCTTTTGATGTTTTGAAATAAATTATTTAAAATTAAATAAAAAGATCTCTATGATACCAATATTTTATATTATTTCTGATTTTTTACAAAAATCTAAATTTTAATATAATCAAAAAAAACTATTTTTATATAAACAAATGTGTTTATTTTAATGGGCATATAATTATGAAAGTATTTTTTCCATTATGTTTATATGTAAAACGGGTACTTGAGTATTAGTTCTGCAACACATAGCATGTATTAGACATGTTATGCCTTCTCACATTCATATCAATCCGCTGATAACTTTGTGATCTGACCAAAATAACATGTACACAGATCTTGTGCATGATATTTTTTGCAAGATTTACAAAGTTCTCGGTAGGTTGAATACGTATGAGAAAAGACGTACCATGTCTAATACATGCTCCCTGTTGCAATACTAAAAATGCCACTTTCACACAACTAAAAGTATAAAATATGGAGTGGAATTATATACGACTTTCACATGATTAAAAGTATAAAATTTATGACAACAATAGTAAATGGAGCGGAATTTAAATTTATAACAATAATAAAGGTATATAAAATTGAGCAAGAAATCAATATTAAAAAGAACCTTTTAAAAAAATATTGATTTGCCATACAAAAATATATACAACTTTCACTCAAAAAACTTTAAAATTTATAACAATAGTAAATTGATATTAAAAAGAACATTTAAAAAATAAATATTGATTTGCCATCAAGAAATATATACAACTTTTACACTGTAAAATTTATAATAACACTTAAAGATATGAATTTTACAAAAAAAAAAAAAAAGCCGATCTTTAAAAAGTTATTGGTCCAAAAATATATAAAATACAAAACGCCATTACTCTAGTACCAAAATGTTACTTTAAATATGGACAAAATCACTAAATTATTATTTTTTAAAATATTATTTACAAAAAAAAATATACACATACACTACTGACCGTCTAATATATAATAGGAATTGTCACATTGAAAATAATTGGCATTTATATTTTTGACACAAAATGAAGATCTCAGCTGAAAAATTTCTTCCCAAAATGGAGTTTTACTGAATAATGTGATTTTGCATTCTATCAGCTGATTAGGATTTTATTCTGTAATGAGAGATTTATTTGTTTATGAAAAGATTTTTCAAAATTTGGAATTACTTGAACTTGTCACATTTAAAGAATTGATGTCTGATCCACTTCTCTTATTTAAAATCTGTGGAATAATTTAAAACCATAGAGAGATTACACATTAGGAAGAGTGAGTTAATTAAATAAAACCCTTAATGTTACTCTCTGCTGTTACTTATCCTGAATAATATGTCTTATGTTGGATATTATTTGTAATGAGTCAAAATGAAATGAGGACCAATAATCAAACAAGCAATGTTATCATCATTCATTTGCAATTAGATTAAATACAACTTAAATATAATCATCATCAAGAAAATCACGATAATGAGGCCTATTGGTAATAAGAATATATGCTATCTAAATAAATGGTATTGTATTTTTTTTCCATATGCCATAGCATCGGCCGGGAGGCGAACCCGCAACAATTGTCTGCGACCAACTGCTTGCTTGCAAGGCGACTGCGCTGACCCCTCGGCTATTTTGTTATCAAAATGTGTATTATATTCCGCTATCTAAATGGGTGTTATATACAGAGATCGTATATTCTAATCATTACAATGATAAACTCATCCTAAGGTCATCTGATATCTTGTGTATTGGTCATAAATAAAACAGTACTCATATATGATATAAATTGAATGTGTGGACTTTGAAGATGACCCTCATCCCCTTAAAACCATGCATACAATTCTAAAAAATAAATATATAGAATTCATGTGCACATATACCAAATTTGTTACTATCCAATGTCAAATATGTGGTTAGCAAAAGAACATGTGTAAAAGAATAAAGACCTAGAATACTTAATCTAGCATCTAAATAACTTTTCTGTAATAATTTACAATAATGATTAATAATTTTATCACTTAATTAGTAGTAGTATTTTTTTTATAAATGAAATTAAAAGTCTAATGTAACTATTCTCTAATAATCCAAATTATTATATCTGATTCTTACTTATTTACAAATATCACAGACTTTAATTTCAATAGATTGAAAGTGGACAATAAATGGTTAAATTGTGGTTTAAAGATATTTGTAAATGATAAGTAGTCACCCGTATAACACATATGCACATGCACACAGTAGTATAGAGGTGTTCCATTTATTATTGTGTGTCCAAAATCTATATAGTTAATGCATTTAACAATATATAGGTTGTAAATTATTCTTAACATGGATGTGGGGGCCTTTATACCTCTATATCATTTGATGTCCATTGATTATTCAAGTTTACAGTAGATGGCTCTACAGTAGAGTGTAAATACTGTTAAGCTTTTTGTTGAAAGACAATTATTATTTTGATAAATAAACATAGTTACTTAATTCTGGATCATTAATGTAGTGTATGATTGGGTTTTTATATTTATTATTTTGTCTTGCCCTGTATGGTTTGATGCAGATGGTAGATCATCCAACTTGGAATTACGAGTCTCCAGGATCAATTCTGCCTCTCGCAAGACTAGCATTCGAACTTCTTTGAATTACTGAGAAATAAAGCCATGTGCCTTTTCTTTTTGTTTTATTTCATCTTGAATTTTAATCTTAAACCCCCATAATATCAGTTAAAATCTAAAGAGAGTTTGAAAAAAATTTTAAGGGATTGTAAAATTCTACAAATTGACAAATGGGTATTTAAATATTTTTATTTGAAGTTACCCAACCCTGTTTAATTTCAAATATGTTAGCATTGTCTTGTTGAGTAACATTATCATACTCAAAAGGAAATGTGTAATGGAAATAAGATACTGTTTCTATATTAATAACGTGGGTACCACAAGAAATAATAATAAATGAAGATAGCTAACTCCTGATATTTCCTCACTTGATTGCAAGCCACCTTTAAATGTATAAATGATTATATATGTGCTTGATGATGGAAGGATTCATCAAAGTTTAGGATTTATCTCTAAAATTAAAATATTAGAATAAATTATATTGTGAGGATAACATGCAATTCATTTGGTTACACTTTTCATTTGTCTAGATCTTCAAGTCGACATCAGGCAGACAATTCAACAAAAATGCATATATATAACATTAACATTAATTTTACGTATACCCGCTATAGAAATTTTCATGATCATTTAAGCAAAGACATTTGATGAAGAAATCAACCAGTCTCTTACAATAAATATGTTTCTGTCAAATAATTTGATATCATCAGCCGTTTTAGAAACTTTAATATCAAATTATGTGCCATGAATGTAATTAACTAGAAATTGTGTTCTTGCGTTTCATAGAATCTCAACTAATTTCGAAGGTTGATAATGATTTGAGATTATTTTCAGAAACATACATCCAGCAAGAAATTGTTTGATTTTTTTATGACATATGTTCCTGGTTAAAAGATCTTGAATTTTTTTTAAGAAGGGATGTGTAAAATTAACATTAATATTATTACATATATGTGTGGGGTTTAATTAATTATTGTATATATATATAATCATCATCAACCATTATCAGTCCACTGCAAAATGAAGGTCTCTCCAAATTCAATCCATCTTCTCTGATCTTTAGCTTCTCTTCTCTACATCACCCCTGCACACTTTCTTATCTCACATGTGGTCTCTTTCTAGGTCTTTTACAATCTCTTGGAATCCAGTTTAAGATTTCAATTGTCCATCTATTATCATCTCTTCTAGCAATATTCCAGCCCAACTCCACTTCAGTCTTTTAATTTTTTCAATGAGGTCAGTAACACCTGTTTGTTCTCTTACCCATATATTGCGTTTTCGATCTCTTCTTGTTACTCCCAACATGCATCTCTCCATACTTCTTTGAGTGGTCTGAAGTCTCTGTATTGCTCTTCTATTAAGTGTCCAAGTCTCAGATCCATAAGTAAGAACTGGTAAAACACATTTATTAAAAACCTTCCTTTTCAAACACATAGGCATATTTCCTTTTAGTATCAAGTTATTTCTACCAAAAGCACTCCAACCAAGTTTAATTCTATGATTAATTTCATCCATTATGTTTCCATCTGTATTAATAATCTGACCAAGGTATTTGTAACTGTTAACTTCTTCTAACTCATCATAATCAATCTTTATTTTCATATTTTGAGAAAATCCATTAAACATTACTTTAGTCTTTTTAACATTTATCTTTAGTCCTACTTTCATCTGATAACTCCTGCAACATTTCCTGCAGCTCTAAAGCATTATTTGCAAAAACAACTACATCATCTGCAAAATCTAAATGACTTAAATAATCTCCATTTACTTTCACTCCTTTAGCTTCCCATTTTAATCCACAAAATACTTCTTGCAGCACTGCTGTAAAAAGTTTTGGAGATATGGAGTCACCCTGTCTTACACCCTTCTCAATGTTGACTTTCCTAGTATCATTATGTAATCTAATTGTTGCTGTTGCATTTTTATAAATATTCTTTAAAATATGACAATATCCTGGATCTATACCTTGATGATCCAATGCTTTAATCACTGAAGAAATGTTTATAGAATCAAATGCCTTTTCATAATCTACAAATCCAAAGCATAATGGCAACTCATATTCATTTGTCCTTTCTATAACTTCTCTCAATACCTGGATATGATCTACTGTACTAAAACCACTTTTAAATCCAGCTTGTTCTCTTGGTTGGTGGAAATCCAATGTTCTCTGTAGACGAGTTGTAATTATCTTGGTAAAAATTTTGTATAAAACTGATAAAAGGCTGATAGGTCTGTAATTTCTAATATCTTCTTTATCACCTTTTTTAAATATTAATATTAATACTGCATTCTTCCAATCATCTGGTACATCTTTATCATTTAGACATTTGGTATATAACTTTGCTAAAAAAAATTCTATTTCTTCACCTGCTTCTTTTAATATATCAATTATAATTCCATCATTACCTGGAGCCTTTCCTTTCTTCATACATTTAATTGCATGTCTCACTTCTTCATTTAAAATTCTGGGCAATTCAGAAGATATAATAGAAAAAAGAGGTACTTGTTCTTTATTACTATATAATTCTTGATAAAAGTCTTCTACCCATTTCATGATGTCATCTCTCTTTTTAGTAATAATTCCATCTTTTTTTCTTATTGCAGATATAAATTTCCTACCAATACCAAAATGTTGTTTTACACTCTTGAGACTTTTATTTTCTTCTACAGCTTTCCTTGCTAGTTCACAGTTATACTTTCTTATATCATTTTCAACTCTTTTCCACACCATTTTACAAAATTCAAGATATTCAATCCTTTTTAATGCATCATTTTTGTATATCTTCATATTCCTTCTTTTCTTCATAAATTCTCTAGTCTCAGTAGAAATTTTATTGGTCAATTGCTGCTTTTTTCTACCAGCTATCTTTGTTGCAGTTTTTAAAAGTGTATCAGTTATTTTCATATTAATTTCATTCAAATCTGAATCATGTTCAAAATCTACTAATACTTGAAACCGATTTGTAAGTTCTAATTTAAATTCATTAGAATGTTTCTGAAGATTAGGAATATCAACTGTAAATATTGTTTTTCTTAATAATTTTTGTCTCTCTAGTTTTGCATTAACACATATCTTACATCTTACTAATCGATGATCACTTCCTGTGTTAAATTTATTAAGAACATTACAATCTTGAAATATGTATTTTCTGTTAGTCAAAATATAATCCAATTCTGCTGTACCTTCATTTGGATGCTTCCATGTCCATTTCCTTTTAACATTTTTCTCAAAAAAAGAATTCATAATATAAAGTTTTTCTTTTTCTGCAAACTCCACAAGTCTATGTCCTCTCTCATTTCTATTACCATAACCAAAATTACCTACAGCACTTTCATCTTTCATTTGTTTACCAATTCTAGCATTAAAGTCTCCCATAACAATTTTAAAATGTTGTTTACTCTGATCAAAAGCCTTTTGTACATCCATATAAAAATCTTCTACTACTTCATCACTATGAGAACTTGTTGGGGCATAAACCTGAATTATCTGCATTTGGTATCTGCTATTAAGTTGTATAACTAATCTTGCCACTCTGTCCGATACACCATCAATCTCCACAATGTTGTTCTTCCACTTTTTATTTATAATGAATCCTACTCCACTTGTATTTCCAATATTTGTGCCTTTATAATAGAGTACATGTCCACTTTTTAAATCAATTGTCTCTTCACCTTTTCTTCTAACTTCACAAAGTCCAATAATGTCCCATTTAATATAAGACAGTTCTTCTAATTCTTGCAATCTTCCTTCACTTGAAAGTGATCTGCAGTTGTAAGTACCTAAATAAAAAGTCATCATCAAATGGCAGCCTGGGTCCACAATCAGGGGATTCTTAGCACCCTCCGCCTTCAGCCACCAACTGCTGCCTTGGTTGGTGACTTTACAGCCTCCTGGGAATAAGGGCCATGATTTATTTTTGTCTGTCATAATTGTATATATGTATTGGAAAAATATTTATCATTTACACAAACATTCATTCTGCCTTATCAGGCAACTGAGAAGAAAGACCATGGTGTTTCTTGATCTTAAACTCAGAGGTAAAAAGCCAATAAACTCACCATGCTGGCTAATGCGTGTTGGTGAGCAGCCCATCCATGTTTTATATATATGAATAATCACATAGTAATAACAGCTGCAACGACAAGAACGTATGGAGTGGACATTTAGGAGTTAACACTGCTCAGTTCCTTTAAGGCCTCCAAGAGGAATTAAATGGTCTCCTTTCAGTTGATAGCAAACTCCTTTCTGCAATTATATATATATATATTAAATGTAAAATACAATACCCATTATAAAAAATATTATATATAAAATATAAATAATTAACGGTAAATGCAATATTATAGTTTAAATTCTTTTGAAGCGCTTTTGATTACGTAGTAATCTATGCTAGCTTTAACTGAATTTCAAATTTTTTAAACTTAATGTTACGTATATTTCCATAGGCTGTGTATGGCCATATTTGCAACTTGCCTATTAATAACATCATCCTTATATTTATCAATCAAAATTGCCTCTTTAATTTTCCTCTTTTTATGATTTCTTTCTTCCATTAATATTTTTATTTCATTACTATTAAATGTAAACCTATAATTACAAGTTTTTTCATGGTCAAAGAATACTGAAGCTGTATTAAATTGACTATTTACATTATTTTTAATTCGATTATATAATAATTGATGCTCCTTCAATCTTTTTTCCACAGAACATCTCGATTCACCAATATATAATTTCTGACATCCACATGAAATCTGATAAATTATATTACTTCTTTGCAATTTAGGAATTATACTCTTAGAATTATTAATCAATCAATTAACATTCGGAGGAACACAAAATGAAATATTATACTTTTCTTTAAATATATTCTTAATTAATTTAGATTGCATGTTATTTATAAACGGCATTGATATCCATTTTTTATTATCTAAGGTAACACTCCAAACTCTCTTCATATTATTAAATGAATTTACTGTATGCAAGATTTGGTTTTTATCTTAACCAGCCTTTAAAAGTTCATTAGCAAAGAGTTCAATATTTAAAATTTTATCACTCTTATATTTACATAATTTATCATTGCGATGCAAAAACGATTTCAGACTTGCCATTTTATGCATCATTGGAACACGTGATTTAAAATGAATATATCCTCTTTCTCCAATAGGTTTAAAAATTAATTTATAATTTAAATCAGTAGCATCTCTAAATATTTGTCAATCCAAAAATTTTTTATTTTTATTTTTCCATTTTGTTCATTGCATCGCAATGATAAATTATATAAATATAAGAGAGATAAAATTTTAAATATTTAACTCTTTGCTAATGAACTTTTAAAGGTTGGTTATGATAAAAACCAAATCTTGCATACAGTAAATTCATTTAATAGAAGAGAGTTTGCAGTGTTGCCTTAGATAATAAAAAATGGATGTCTATGTCGTTTATAAATAGCATGCAATCTAAATTAATTAAGAATATATTTAAAGAAAAGTGTAATATTTCATTTAGTGTTCCTCCAAATGTTAATTGATTGATTAATAATTCTAAGAGTATAATTTTTAAATTGGAAAGAAGTAATATAATTTATCAGATTTCATGTGGATGTCAGAAATTATATATCGGTGAATCGAGATGTTCTGTGAAAAAAAGATTGAAGGAGCATCAATTATTATATAATCGAATTAAAAATAATGTAAATAGTCAATTTAATACAGCTTTATTATTCTTTGACCATAAAAAAACTTGTAATTATAGGTTTACATTTAATAGTAATGAAATAAAAATATTAATGGAAGAAAGAAATCATAAAAAGAGAAAAATTAAAGAGGTAATTTTGATTGATAAATATAAGGATGATGTTATTATTAGGCAAGTTGCAAATATGGCCATACACAGCTTATGGATATTTACGTAACATTAAAATAAAAAAATTTGAAACTCAGTTAAAGCTGATGAGGATTATTACATAATCGAAAGTGCTTCAAAAGAATTTAAACTATAATATTGCATTTACCATTAATTATTTATACTTTATATATATACAGAGAGAGAAAGAGATGGATGAGAGGAATAATTCTCCTTATCTATGGTACAAATTTTGTATATATAGCTATTAAGAAGTTGTGTGCAATATAAGTTAAATACTGCAAATTATCAAAGCATTGGAATATAATCAGAATACTGCTAAATATTTGTTAAGATTGTACATTAAATAATTAAAAGACTGAAGTGGAATTGGACTGGACATATTGCTAGAAGAGATTATCATAGATGGCCAGTTGAAATCTTAAACTGGATTCCATGAGATTATAAAAGATCTGGAAAGAGACCACTCTGCAATGGTTGGATTAAATAAAGAAGTTTGCTGGAGTAATGTGGAGAAAAGAGGCTAGAGATTGGAGAAGGTGAATTAAACTTGGGAAGATCTTCATCCTGCAGTAGATCGATAATGGATGAAAACGATGATGATGATGAAGACTATAAAATCTCATGGATATTTTTTTTTATCATTGAATATGCATGAGTTGCTAAGAAAAAATTATCAAATGATTCTCATTATTAAGCTTTTATCAATGAAATTACTAAGATAAAAAAATAAATGCACTATTATATAACTGATAGGGTATAGTAAGAATGTTGACTTCTAATTGGTTCTTTTAACTGTTTTACATAACTTTAAAATGTTTATTTTTATTGACTAACAAATTAATTTCTGAGTGTGTTTGAACCTCTTTATTAATTATTGGAAATCAGTAAATATCTAAGATTTCTTCTTGCTAGAAGGATACCCTGTCTTAAAAAATCAGACAGTTTATTTTTTTATTTTGATCTATCTATCACTTAAATCAATCTAATCACTTTATATTTTTTTGCTTTTTTATGTAATGCCTATGATTGAAAATTAATAATTATTGGCTTTATATTTTATAATATAGTTACTGTAGATTACTCTTTTTTTTTTCTTATTCAGTATAAAATGTCATCCAGGTATTTTAGGCATTTCTGCAATTTAATGTGCGCCACATATACAAGTTCCTCCTCCTCAACTTCATCCCACAAGTATCAAATCTCTGGTTATGATATTTTTGTTTTTGAGAATTTTCCTTCTCAGGCATGTTGATATATTAACACTTTTATGTTCATGAATTGTTAACTAATATATGTTCTAGTTCATGTCTAATCATTAATACGATTGTTTTGTAACAGTTTACAATTTTGTTATTATTAACCTTCACATACTCGAAATCGCTGTCTGTTTGGTGCAGTGGCATGGCAGAAGATTCAAGAGCCAAAGATTCCTGAAGTGATCTTTAGCTAAATAAAGTAATAAAATGTTTTCTCAGTCGAATAGAACTATTGAGTTCAATTTGCCACTCAGGTATTCAAATATCACATGATCTCACAAGCAACTAAATCATATAATTTTACATATATGTTCAAATTTAATTTTTTTTTATTTAATCAAACTGTATTTTAATGAAAAATATTCCAACTTTTCAGAAACTGTTTTTTATAGTCATTATGAACGTAGTAAATTTTTAAAAAGGTCAAAAGAGAATGTCTAACTAACATTGTGACATAAGTTTAGCGTTTGTGCTATTGCTTTTATATAACATAGTAATATTAGGAAGTATACTGGTAGTTAATTTTATTCTCTTTAATAGTGAGTTTGAATGAATTCATTAACATTAAAGTCTTATTCTCTCATTCATAAGTTTCAACTATAGTTTTGATCTTTTACTTAAATATTTTATTTTTTTGAAGTTCTTTTTCTCTTTGATTTTCTGGTCCAATGTAAAGTCGAATGTCTATTTTATTATTATCAATTATCTGCCAGCAAATAAATCTTAAATTAGTATCTCCAAACTTTCTTATTTCATTCTTTTGCCCAACCAATTAGGGAAACTCTTATACTCAAAACGTTATCACAAATATTTATCTTTATTATTATTATTATTATTTCTAAGAACTTACTGTTTATAAACAATTTTTTTTTTTTAGTATTTCTTTATTGTTCACAATTTTGTTCCCACAAAGTTAATCTACCAAAATCAATAATATATATATATATTTCACCTTTATTGTTAAAAGGACGTTGCCTTGACAACAGTTTGAAATTGTTGATTGTTATCTATATTGAGATTGTCTAAGTGTTGACTGTTTTCTAATGGTTACATATATATAATTTGGCAAAGTAAACATTGAAACTAACATGAAGCACAAATGATGTTTAACCTAATGCATTTTTTGGTTACAGAGCACCATAATCATATACATTAATAACGAGTATGGTTCTCCGAAAGTGAGAATGTGTTACACTAAATTGTATTTAGATCTTATGTTAGATTCACTGTTTACTTCATGAATATATATATATATTGTGCCAACTGAAATTTGGTGTAATTTCAGTATTTGGTATAATGTCAATTATAATTTTAAAAAAAAAAATTCTTTTTGTTATTTTGTAATTGGTTTCAATAGGAAATGCATTAGTCTAAGAGCATTGAAATAGGTTGCTATGACAATGAATGTTAAAGCGAGAAATGCGTTATTTTTGCAACATAAATTTATAGATTAATTCTAATTATTTAAAATACATATGTAAATAATAAAATTTATAATTTTGATAAACTTATTATTGTTTCTTTATTCTATATATGTTATTTACTGCATTCATAAGTAGTAGATCGTAAACAGTACACACCAATATTTAATGTCCTAAACGTGTATGTTGTTATGTTTATGTGATACGTGCAATATTTTATTGGAATAATATATATATTTCCAGTGCCATATTGTGAGAATGTAATGTTCATTGTTTTAATTTGTGTTGAGTTAAAAGAGTATTATATGTGTTTTAAAGTGTACGTATTATTTTTTAAATGAAATGATTATAAAATATTTATTATTAATATTATTATTATTGTAAAGAGATTTTAAGTGTGGATCACAGGGTGATTTTGATATTAGAATGAATAAAAAGCTTAACCTTCGTTTTTGATGATGAAAATGACATCATTTGTAAGAGGTTATAAGTAAGGGTGAACAATTTGAATTCGTTCTTTAAAATCCTGACTTCATAGAAGCAAACCTACGCTCTTTATATTTTTTATTTTTTTTTTAATTTTAAAAGTATTTGCTTGATTACTACAAAATGATGGAATTGAAAGGATTATATTTGTCCAGGAAACTGGGTTGGATTTCCAAATACTTGTTTAAAGAAGGAGAGTAGTAATTTATGGCATTCAAATTCATCTTAATACTTCCCTACTGAAAAAATGATTGTTGCTTGTGAACAAAGCATTTTAATAACGAAACATCAAAGCTAACAACTTACTATTGTATATAAGAATTGTTTCTACCAACAGATATTTTATAATATCGATGTATTTTAATGTAGGATTTAAAACAATTTATTTCTATGTTATATCGCTGTAAATGGAAACCGGTGTCTGTTTAATCATAATGCCATTATGATATCAAATATTTAATAAATAGAGAATAAAAAAATAATACTTCAAGAATATTGGAATTTAACAAATACGCATTGTCTTGGATAACTATTTATGATACTTTTATCTTGTTTGGATTAGTGAATATCATTAAATTATAGCTCACGGAATTGATATTGGAACTATTGTGTTTCTTCAAAGTGCCCCGCAGGAGGATTGTGTTCAGATCGTATGTTAATATGTGTTTTATTTATGTATTTGTTTATATAATATTGTATAAATATTATTGATTACTTTATTTTAAGGTAGTTTATTGTTTGTTTTTATATCTATGAAATAAAAGAAAGTTAAACTTAGTTTAAACTTAAACTTATATCCTAAATTTTAAGGATTAAAATTTTGATTTGAAATATTATATGTTTATCTACTGGCTGCAAATTACTTTTGGATATATATATTATAAGTATTGAAAATCTGGAAAGATTGTGTTGTAACAATTATTTATTGATATTTTATTTGGAAAATAAGGTGAACAAACAAATAAACAAACTTATTATTATAATTTATCTTAATCCGTTACTTTATTACGAATATCATAGAATTATCATTAGCGTTCTTATAGTTTAAATAGTGTGTGTGTGTGCAGCAACATTTTCGTTTCACATAAATTTTATATATCGTATATTAAGCATTAAATAGGTGAAATTTGCTATATAAGCACCTATTTTTATTAATACTAATTTAGTCGGAGAATAGATTTCATGATATTTAATTAGAGAGTATGTCACAAACATTTGTCTATTTTTCAATTTTATATTTATTGTTAATAAATTTTTAATTCATTTAAACAAGTAAACTTGCTTTAGTTGTTATTTCAATTAATAATGAAAATCTATTGGCTAATAAAATTTTAATATATAGTAGTGTTATGTATTGGATTGCACTATATATGTTATAACAAATAATCATAAAATAGTCCTTGAATCAAATGATTGGATTGGTAAATGTATTACTACGTATTATTTTCTCTGTTACAAATATATTATCTTTTGAGCTGGCTATACATCTTATGTGATAATAGATTAATTAATTTGGTATAGCTAGATATTTAATAACTAATTAGAATCATCATAATTATTTTAATAGTTATATGCAATAGTTATTTTTGGATAAAAATTTATATTTGAGCTAATTTATAGTTTATAAAGTATATTGATTATTTAAGATAAACAGAGGCCACTATAATTGGATGCCTGAATATTATTTTGAACTATTAATTATTGGATGTATGTTATAGTAACTTATTATTTACTTAGAAAGATGGTAATTTTATAATGTTATGAAATCGGTAATTGCATACATCGAAACTGGTATTCGAATTACATTAAATAGAATGATTTATTTTGCTTAGATATAAAGCTCATCACAATAAATTATATATTTAATTTAAATATTAAGCTTTTAAAATTACCATTTGCTTATAATAGAGTATTAATAATACTACACATATTAGGGTAATAATAATTTAGAGTTTAATAACTTAGTTTTATTGATTTGAAGAATAATTCATTGTGATTTGCTAATCATATTGTACTTTGATATCTCTTTAGTTACAAGCATTATCCTAATGTTCAGGTTTTGAAGGCCCCATCAAAAAAAATTTAGGTATCTTTATTAAGCAAAACGTATTTACCTTCAATATTACTACTACTTTTGGTTTTGATGTCACTGTGGGTATTATAATTGTTTTTACTACACAAAGGAGTAATTTTTTTGTCATGATAGCCTTTTATGACATAGATATTATTATTTAGGTCCTTCCACATTAGTAGAGGGAAGCGTAATCTTTAAATATGATCCGATAATTATTGAATTAATTGCTGAGTAAAATGTCTCTCAAATCCAGTTCTAAGGCATCTCATTAAGGACTAGACTGCCTTCTGTAAGAGCATAATTAAGGGTCTAGCTTTCTAAAACTTTTATTATCAAAAACCACAAGCTTTGCATATTTATCTATTCATACATATTTGCATGCACGCACACAGAAAGATTGAACTAAGAATTATGTGTGTAAATACATTGTGGTAATTTGATTGTACAAATACACAACCTCAATATCACGGTTAATATGGAGAAAAGTTATTGATGATGTAAGGGAATAATGATGATGAGATCCTGTGGCAATCCAATAAATAAAATAATCAAATGGCTTTGTTGCTCAGAAGTTCAAGCATTGGAAGTGCCAGAACTGGAATCCATCGGAGGATGTTATGCTCCAGGGTCGATACTCTACTATTGCTCTAAACCATGCATGGCAAATTGAATGGCTTTATTGCTTGGGAGTTTGTCAGAAGTTTGAACATCAGCAATGACAGAGCTAGGTGATAATCGGTGAACCTTGAACTCCAAAGCCTGTCTTTTTACCATTGCACCAAATCGTGTAATACAATGACAAAAATCATAAGATAAAACAAAGGGAAAGGGAATAAGAGAAAAAGCAGAAAAGAGAGATGCTAAGATCTTTTTATCGCAAATGGATGTCTCATATCCTATACTACAAGATAGTATTAGCTACTCATAGTAAAACATTCAAAGTTATTGCTCAAATATGATAATCATTCTAAGATCCTAGCCTATGGATCCCCATTAGTAACCAAAGTTCAGAGCTTAATTGTCTTTTTTTTATTGCCATAAATGTTAATAGTTTCTAATATTACTTTAGAGTCTTACACCAACATCATTGATGAATAACAAGTCTTAAAATTTCAGTAGTTTTATAACGATTCTTGATGTGTAATTTTATAATATTTAAATAATTTCTCAATGATTTTCTTGCTATTCAATTTGACTTTAAACATCTTTAATGGGTAAATAAATGTTGTATTGAAATAAAGAGTTTATGAATAATATTTTTGTTATTAAATTATTATATCTTTATTTTTAGGCGCTTCTTAAAGTTGCTGATTCTGAATGGTCCGATAAGTTTCCTATCGATGTAGTCGGAAGTTCTGGAACTGTTTCTTGCAAAAGCAAAGATAAAATTTATGAGGCGAGTATAAATGTAAATTTTTATAATTCTACCATCATGGTCTGTAAACCCATTGTGCTGATTTGTGATAGAATAATACCTTTTTACATATGTTATTTGCTTTTAAAAGGTTACAAATGTTTTTTAAGATATATTTTATTTATGCGTTATTTTTTTCATTTCATTTTTAGCTGTTATTATTTATAAGTTGATCAAATTTTTCTATCGCTAAACCCATTTTAAAAAAGAAAAAAGAAATTCATTCTTTTATTTATGTAATTTTTTTTAGAGTAATTTATTTTAAAAGAGTATTTAAAATAAGATTAAATGTATTTAACAGATGTAAATATTAATAATAATAAAAATTATGTAATATAATTAATAGTTACTTCCCATATAGTTGTTTATCATTGGTTTTAGCAAATTTTGATTCCGAGCCTTTGATGGATTAATAATAATTCAACAATGTATTTTTTGCCATTCATCATTATGCGTCATTTGATTACCAACCTCTCCATATGGTAATGTCACCAAGTGCAAACCTTCATAATCAATGGATGCAGGAAGATGTGTGCATAAAATCCCTATCTATTGTACTCATCCAATATCCCCAAACTAGTTTCTAGCTTATGGATTTCATCAGTGAGGAGCTTTGGATTTGAGAGCACTACACACAAGATAGAATCTAGTCTGGGGATATTGGATGAGTATGTGCTAGATATGGATTTTATGCACAAACCTTCCTGCTCTCCATTTATTATGAAGGTTTGCACTTAATGGCACTACTGCATGGAGAGTTTGATACTCATTAACAGCATGTGTAAGCATATGAATTGATCATGTGATATTTTAATAGTTTTATACATTATTCAATGCTTTTAAAGCAAAATGGATTGCTGGAAATATAAATGAATATTGATTTATGATAATAATTATTATAACAAAATTACGAGCATGGTGAGGCGCTGGAAAGAGAAGCTATAATAAATACTTATATGAATCGATAAAATAATTGACAACTGAGCGCTTTCGAGGCATTTTGCCTCATATTCATAGCTTTACAAAAAACAAATAGTGCAGAGTAGAATGTAAATGGCAATGTGCACATTATATTTAAATTATTTAATTAGCCCAACGTTTGGAAATATCAAAGCAAGTGTCACGTCTATTAATAATTATTATATTTAATATTCTTTGTGTATATATTCCACCCACTGTATTAAAAATGTATTTTTGTTATTAAAATTGTTTTGTTCTTTTTTACTTTATTTTTTTGTAGTAGTGAATTAGTAATATTGGCCAATAAAGATGAGCTTCTTTTTTTTTTCGTATTTTCTTGCAATAAAGTTTCTAATGGCTTTTTTAATAACATTTATATAAATATGGAAAAGTTTTAAAATTTAATGATTTTTTTTTTTTTTTTAACTATTTTCAGTTTGAGTTTTTTTTTTTTTGTAGATCAAAGAGACATATTAAGAAAGGCTAAAAATGCACATGTTTAAAAACAACAAAATATTTTGTTGTTTTATACTAATACTGACCACAGGATAGAGGTGTTTATAGTTGTGGAAAAAACTGTGGACACCATAATATAGAGATACTGAATGGGTTTCATATCTATATGACTATATAGGCAAGTTGGCTTAGATTGAAAATACATTTTTTCAATTTGGGCTGATAGCTAGTTAACCAATGTTAATAGAAATGAAAATATATCTGGAAATAGTTCTTGCTCTTCTATTTGCATTTTTCCGGCATGATTTAGTGCAGGAAAATATCACATTCTAGAATATGAAATCTTCAGTTCAATTTCAATATTTGTAACTTTCAGCATTTCAAACTTCTTATGAAATCTCAAGCAGTAAAACCATTCAATTATTTCTCTGCACAATTTAGATCAGTTGTGGAATGTCAGACTGGAATGATTCTAGAATCGATTCCAGTGCCATCACTTTCGGTGCTCGAACTTCTTATGAAGTCTCGAGCAATAAAGCTATCCGAACATATTATTTGTTTGCATAGCTTGTCTTCCTACTAACCTATAATGTTTCTACGACAAAGACACCTTTAATTCAATAAAAGTACATTTATTCAAAATTTTGAAGTTAATATTTTATTACTTATAAGATTTAAACTAATTAGTTTTTTTTTTTTAATTTTCTGATCGTATTCTGTTAAACTTTTTTTCCTATAAAATCTTAATTGTTTTTAAAAAATAAAAAACTACCAGCTAATTGATTACTCTTAAATTTTAATAGAAGCAGCAGTTTTTTACCCTTAATTTTTAAAAAAATTTAACTGGCATCTATTAGTAATATATTTTTCATTTCAGCTACGGCCTTTACAACAATTTCCACCCCATTATTGGGAAATTTATTTAATCATTTTTGTTTTTTTGTTTTTACTTCATTTCTGTTTTTGTTGTTTGTTTATCTAACATAATGAGAGCTTAGAGCTTTGCTAATTGCTCAACAAGCTTTGTGATAAATGTTAAGCAAGAGAAAGCAATTAAAATATCTTTATCAGAAACCACACCTAAACCCCAGATCAATGGTTTTGTGCTTTGGCACTCCTCAGTGAGGCGCTAGAGTAGTTTCAAACACAAGCCAGCATTTATCTAAAAGTTAACAATTGAGTAGAAAATCAAGTTTTCAGATAATTAAATGTCTTCAAACCCAGCTATTTAATTCAAATAGCTATATGGAGCTGAGAGATCTTCAGCCAAACCATATATTAGTAGTCTTAGCAGTATAAACATCACTTAAGACTTAAAGCAAAGACTATAAATAATCAATAAAAAATAGTCATATATCACATGACCCAATTTTTTTAAGCTTGTAAATATAAACAAAGAGCTTTGCTAATTGAGCAATTAGCAAAACTCTTTGTTTATATTTACAAGCTTAAAAAAAAAGGGTCATGTGATATATGACTATTTTTTATAGTGAGAGCTTATTTGTAATTATGCGTTGAACTATTTCCATCACCTAGAATTAACTGTTAAATGCCTTTATAAAAATTCCAAATTTTTTTTTTAAACTTTTTCAAATGTATTTAACTTTTAGTTACCGCATATGGATTAGTATCTAACGCGATGTTGCAAATGGTATTATTATGCCTTTTCCAGGTGTTGCTGATCATCTAGGTCATTCTGGCAAAGTCTAGTCAGTTAGAGCATCACTTTAAATTCGGTATTCACAAAGCTAAATGTCCCCAGTTTGATTCCCCTGTTAGGAGGCTAGCAACATCTGAAAAAGAAAGGAAAATAATACCATTTTTAATCTTGTTATATATACTAATCTGTGAGTTCGAATTCTTTTTCTAAAGTAATTTAACAATTCTAGATCATGGAAATAATCCAATATAATGTAATTACAAGTGAAATGCCATCTTCCAAACTTTCAGTCAAACACAACAGTGAAAGCTTATTATCTTTATTACAAGAATTATTTGTATTTTCTTCTCATTTTAAATACATGTCCATTTACAATTTTTTATGGATTTGTTTCACCTTTACTTAATGTAGGATTTATCTCTAGATTCAGAACATACAATAAGTTATGTAACTGTTTTTCTTTCATTCGGTAGATAACAATTAACCTAGTGCTAGTAATTTAAATTGCCCAGATGTGTGTGGCTGTTTATTATTAGTAGTAGTAGTTAATACTCAGCAATGGGGAATCTTTATTCCATTTGTAGAATTTTAGAATTACTTTGCAACTTCACGTGATTACCATTCTTTAGGCTTACACAAGCTGTTAACAGGGGCAGAATTCTCCATACAGTAGCACCACTTAGTGCAAGCCAGTGTAATCAATGGATGCAGGAAGGTTTGTGTATAAAATCCCTACCTAATGCTTTCTGGGGATATTGACTCTAGATAGGGACTTTATGCACAAACCTTCCTACATCCATTGATTACTCTGGCTTGCACTGAATGGTGCTACTGTATGGAGAGTTTTACTATGCAACTTGTTTTGGGTGTAAGTTAATTGTCTTCCATAAATATCTGAAAAAGGGTAGTTTATAATATTTTTTTGAATAAGTGTTTTTTTAATAATCATATGTGATCTCTTTGCCTATTAAGGTCTGTAAATAAAGAAATAGCATTCTGTATTTGTACCTATGATGGGATGCTCTAGGTAGCATGAGATCCATACCCTGAAATCCAATCCAACCCAGATAAAGTTGATATGTAATTATAATAACAGTTTTATTCTTTGAGTCTATAAGCAAAAAATTGAACTACATATAAATTCTTATTTATAATTATCATATATTTTTCTCAATAAAGTTAATATTTTTCTGTATAATTTGTCAAGTCACTTGTAAAAATATAACTTTGAAGCTACAGATAATGGAAGTTTAATCAATCCTAGATGGTAATGCGTCTAACTTAGTCAGAATTATGTCTTATTACTTTGAAGGAAGATGGCATACCCAGCCAGCATGTTCGTCCGATTTTAATCTTAGTGATGTGATTGGTATGCTTTTAATAAGGACATTGTTTGATCCAATATTTTTACAAACTGAGAAGTGATTTGGTGGAGTGATTATTACTCTAAAAATATCAGAATGAGACATATCTTATGAGATTAATTTTAATAAGCCCGTAAATAAATTACTGCTGTTAAATACGTAACACTGAGAATCCAAACTTATTCATGGACTAACTAAGTCCGAATATTTACTACAATAATTCACAAGTCAGATTTGTAAAGAATCATTTTTTAACAAATTTGCAGCAAGATCCACTTCCTCTTATATGTGCTAATTTATTTGGTCAAATAGAATTTTTTTTTTTTTGATCAATAGATCAGTACTGAAGTCTGACATAAATTTTGTTTGAACTTATTACTATGAGAATGAATTTATTATCAGAGATAAGTGATATTCTGTATGGAAGTTAATATTTGAAAAAATGCTCAAGTTAGTAAAAAGTTGTTGTTATTGTTGTTTTAATTAGATCGTTTTTTTTTTTAAATAGTTCTTAAATTTTGGACGATATTTGATATACATTTGGGTTTACAGATCATCCTGAGAAAGAATTACATTATAAAGGTAGATAAAGAATTTATTTTTTTTATGCAATGTTTGTTCAACTTTACAATTTTTATTTCAGATTGGAATTCAGATAAAACTTTCAACATATGGGCTAACCAAAATAGTCATCTTTATTCCATACTATACTATAGTCAACAACACTAAGGTAATGTATTAATATTAATAGAATTCTTATGAGGCTGCATTTTATAAATGTTTATATCATTTTATTTTTTATTAATAATTTGTGTTATTTAATATCTAAACATCACATGATCACTATCTCATCCTGCCTAATAGGATAGTGGTGGCTATGGTTGTTAAAGAGCCAAAGACACCAAAATGTATGGGTACTGAATTGAGTTCAGACCCATATGACTATATAAGCTATTGAGCTTGGGTTGAAAATATTAATAGTGTTTTCAATTTCATTCTCATAGTTTTGTAGTTTGAGTTAAAAGGTGGGTGCTGGAGGGTTGCATTAGATCCTAAGATCTAGGTGCAGTGCTCTCAGATCCAAGGCTCCTCACTGATGAAGGCCACAAGCCAGAAACTAGTCTGGGGATATTGGATGAGTAGGCACTAGATAGGGATTTTATGCACAAGCCTTCCTGGCATCCATTGATTGCTCTTGTTAGCACAAGATGGCACTACTATATGGAGAGTTTTGCTGTATTTTGAATTGTTTAATTTAATATCTAACAGTAAATTATTATAAAAAATTCATGTTAATATTAATAGTTTTTATAATTTGTAATAATAAATTAGTCATTGTTGTTTAAATTTATATTACTGTAAAAAACAATTGTTATATATCATGATGTCATGTGACTTAAACAATTTTTAACTATTAAATTACAATTATTTGCTATTTTTTAAACTTATATTTAAATCAAATCTTTGTTTTCTTGTTTGTTTGTTTTAATTAAGCAAATTAGAATCTCTGATTTTTGTTTGTTTCAAGGTTTATGTGGATTAAATTTTAAAATCGAAATTTAATATATTTATATTGTATAGCATTTATTCAGATTTTGTACATTTGTTATAAATCACTATCAATGTAATATGACACTAAAATATTTTAAGTTACATTTCCTATTTTCTTAAATCCAAAGGGATTGACAGATAATTTCAATTATTTTGATATCAAAATTTGAAATACTTTGATATCACTTTAATAAGTTTTCAGTAATGGACATGAGAGGGTGGTATATATTTTTTTTAAAAAAAAAAACTTTACATTAAAAAAGTATCTTAATATTTTTTTTAAAATTGAAATAAAAACAAATCTTGATTATAAAACTATATTGTAAACAAACTTTATTTAATATGTATAATTTTACTTTCAACATAAATACTAAAAACTGAAAAATAAGACATAAAAAAAAAAAAATTATAAAATATTTTATTTACTTTGGACTAAAAACACACAAAATAATGGAGGTGTGGGGGGGGGGGGGTCCAGAAATTAATTAAGTCAATCCCTTTTTTTTATAACAAGGGATTTATTTGCTTAATTAATTTCTGGAATTCCCCTTCCTACCTTCCTCCTCATTTGTATTTCAAATTAAATATAATTGAAGAAACAATTATTTTGTGTGCTTTTAGTCCAAATGAAGTATAGCTGCCTTCCAAGCAGCTGGCTTGGGTTCGCTTCCTGGTCAACGTATTTGACATATGAAAAAAAAAAGTGTTTTTATAAAATATTTTTTTACATCTATTATTTAATTATTTGAAATTATTGCAAATAAAAGGGACAATTGATTTATTTTCAATCAAAAAGATTCTTAACTTCAGTTTAAAACATGTTTCAAATTGTTTTTTTTTTTAATGCTGGTAGAAAGAATGGTTTTCGACTGAGAGGCAAGTCAGTGGTCCTTGAAAATCATCAGTTTCTCAAGGCAGTAAAAAAACATAATAATGCAAAGAAGTTTGAAGTTCAAAGTAATATCTCAAGGTTCAGTTTTCAGACATTTTAATCTGAAAGACTCGTAGGGTGAGGGTTGTCCATCTTTTTCTGAAATCTTTCTTAATGTTTGTGCAATTCTGGTTTACTTATTCAATGAAAGAAAATAAAAACAAGAAATC
Source organism: Epiperipatus broadwayi (assembly GCA_028023455.1). Classification (NCBI taxonomy): domain Eukaryota; kingdom Metazoa; phylum Onychophora; class Udeonychophora; order Euonychophora; family Peripatidae; genus Epiperipatus; species Epiperipatus broadwayi. Next base: position 6,650,898 of record JAQFVV010012446.1, read on the forward strand.
CAATACCTTATCAAATTGTTGCTGCTTCACTTTAGTAATAATTTTATATTGGCGTAGTTTGCTTACATTTTTCCTATTATTATTGTTCTTTTTTTTTTAACACTAAATCTGTTAAGGAGTTAGATCCAACCCCCTATAATTTATATTATGATTGGTGGCCCTAAAATTCAGACATGGAATATGACAGTGTGTTATATAGCTTAACACACGTTGGCGAACAAGAGAACATTAAATTTTGTTTTAAATTGAAAAAACTGCTACTTAAATGTTTGAAATGATTCAAACTATGTATGGCAATGAAGCAGTGAGTCACTAGAAGATTTCTAAGTGGTTTTCAAGATTTTATAAAAGGGAGAGCATTGAATATAATCGACGAAGATACAAAACATAGTATCATATTTCATGTCATGACTTGTGAGTTAGACATGCTAGTGTCTTAATGTTTTTGTGATAAATAACTAAACTGTCATTATATAATACATGCATTAATTCTGAGATAGTGCTGCAAGTAACTTGGATGAAAACCAATCACTTTTTCATTGAGACACACTAAATATACCTTCGTGTATATTGAAAATGCTTATAGGTGTCACCACTATCTAAAAATTATATCACATATATGGATTGGGGGACTATTCTACTTCTAAAATTTCCTTTTTTTTTAACCTCACTTTGTCTGCTTTGTTGCTTTTTTTTATTATTATTATTTATCTATATTTTAACTTCCTATATTACTATTTGTAATACATACATATCTTTCTTCTTTTTTTTTTCCAGTGCAAATTCAAGTTTTAAATCTTGTTAATACAAATTATTTATAAATTTTATTTTTTAGCTTTTAACCTTAATAAATGTGCATGTTTGTGTTTGTCATGCACATATGCTAAAAGCTTTCTGAATGATTTGTGAAACTGAATCTTGTCATGTGGCTGTTCATGTTATACAATGTAGTCTTCATATTGAGTCTACTATTCAGTTTGATTTTCTTTATGATTGGAGTCTTCTATTATGATTTTTAAATAGATTTTATTTTGAAAACTTTAATCTTTTTCAAATATTTCAAAAAAAATGAATTTTAATATTATTATTATTATTATTCTCTAATATGCAAATTTATAACCAATGATTAAATTTGATATTTAATTTCTAAGTATGGCTCTATCTAAACATTTTTATTAATAAAAAAAAAAAACTGTTCTGTAATGCTAGTTTATTCAAATTTTGATTTTTTTTTTTTTTTAGTTTGATTTAGAAGTGATTGAAGATGCAGAAGAAGCGGAATGGATACCAATTCCTAGTGGAGAGGTAAAGATGTTTTATAGTTGTCGATGTTATCCGGTAGTAAAGATGCTGTATTGTTGTTGTTTGCTGATTGTTTTTTGACTTCTATAAATGAAATGGAAAGTGTTATAATCTATTTTTGTGATAGCAATTGTGTTTCAAGTTTATATTTGCTTTTGGACTCCCTTTTTTTCTTTAACATACAGTATTCAATTAATAAAACAAAAGCAGCTCTTCACTTTACTGCCCTCTAGTGTAAGTTATAATAATCATTGATTATCCCAAATGCATGTATAATTTCTTTCCACCACAGTATTGAATTCCCATTCTCAGATCGGTTTCTAGCTTTTATCTATATCAATAAAGCCTGGAATTCATCTTAATAGGAAGAAAGCTGATTTTGTCTTGTTGATTAAGCTGGGTGTTTTGGTGATATATTGTTTTACTTGATTAATAAATAAATCTGAGTCTTAGCAGTTGTAGAAGTCATTGATTTATTAAATAAGTAAAAATGTTGAAACATGATTATATAAATAATTAAACTGTTTTAAATGATTATTTAATTTATAGGAAATGTGATCATGTGATATTTAATTTAGTTGACATTGTTATATGTGTATATGTATTTTATATTATTGCTTATGTATTTATTAATGACAAAGGTAATGTTGGTCTAGCTTTAAAATATACGTACATATGCGTTATTTTTTGTACTTTTTATATTAGATACCATACGTTACTCGTTTCAATAGTACTATGAGTTCCCTCTCAGAAATGTTTTCAGGATCTGATTCAGGAACTACCATCTTTCGTCGTCGATCCAGCTTTTATTATCCTGGGTCTCCCTTTTATCCCAGAAAGGCATGACATGTTCAAAGAAGAAAACTTATTAACAATTTATTAAAGCACATATAACAATTATTTCTGAATTAAAGCTGTTGACTTGGTTTGACGTAATTTTTTTTTAATTGCCTTTAGACCCCATATCAGATGTGAAGGCAATTAATTATAACATTAAAACATGATACCATTTGCAGTAACCTAGAATTCTAAGGGTTTACACATATTAAAAGTTCTTTTGTGGCAGCAGTTTTCATATACTCTTTCAAATCAATTAACTTCCTATATCTGTGCTTTAATAATTGTTTTACTGTTAACCTGTTTTTCTCGAACGTTAAACTAATATAGTTAATATTAACTCTTGGTCATATTGTTAGTTTATTTTTTATGTTAAGTTTTTCTAATTCAGTTTATTATTATTGGAATCTTTTTTTTTAATTAAATTCATTTCGTGAGGGGTAAAAAATGTTTTACTTGCCAAAAAAAAAAATCATTAATCAAGCGTTGGTGGTCGAGAGGTCAGCACAGCTGCCTTAAAAGCAGTTGTGTCCCGAGTTAGTGGGTTCGCCTCCCAGCCGATGCTATGACACATGAAAAAAAAAAAAAAAACTATAAATATTTATAAAATGTGTAAACTATTTTTTTTTGTTCACACTATACAACTTTTTTTTTTTTTAATGTGTTTTTAAAGTAATATAAAATTCAAAATGTTTCAAGGAATAAAATAATTTTAAAATTTTATTTTAAAATAATAAATGGATTTATTTTTAACTTTTAAAATATTATAAGTACATTCTTCATTTGAACGTTTCTGGTATAATAGAAAAACATCCGTAATTAGTTAATATCTATTTTATTAGTTAAACTTGATAAAAGTACGTAGTAATCATACAAAATAATGTCTGTAGCAAATAGGATAATATTGGTTTAACTTTATTTATAAAAATAATAAATAATCTTTTTTAGTATTGATGTTAGTAGTTATTATGACAAAAGTGAGAATACTTGAAATACAAGCGAATTATTTTAAAATGTATAATTATATGCGACTTCTAATTTCAGAATACAACAGAGAAAAAAAGATAAAATTGTATATTTGAAAAAAATAAAATTTATTTTTTTATATATATTTTACGAGTTGCAAAATTCATTTTTTATTTTAAAATACATCATTAGAAAAGCTTAATCTATAGTTCCAGATTAATAGGTTGTTTTTGTTTCTATTACTTCTGTTTTATTATCGTTACTACTTGTTAGATTGTTATTATTTTTGTTTTATTATTTTTTCTAATCACACCATTAATTTGTTCAGTTCGTTTATTTGTTAATAATTTAATGTGTAATAGAGTTTCAGACTCTAGAGCTAATGGTTCCGTATCAGTATTCGACTGAGTAAATTGTTTTTAATAAACTCAGTTGGTTTATTCAACGGATCTGTTATACTCTAATATATCACTTGGTTGCTTGAAGGTCATCTGATCTCACAAGCAATCAATCATACAACTGTTATTACTAATTGACAGTTTCACTTTAGTTAAGATTTTTTTTTTAGTTTTTGTTTGAATTTTTTTTAGTGCGAGCCATTTTGGCCAAGAACAAGTAAAAATCAGCTAATGAAAATAAGATTGAAAGAAAGACAAGAAGAAACTGCCTTATTTTGGTATAGCAAACAGCACACAACTTTACTGCAGTTAGACAATGAGGTATTATTGCCTGTTTATCATTTTATTTATTTTTTAATATAAAATTAACTCTCAATGGATACCAATGGTATGTATATTGCTAGAAACATTCATATGCTCTAATTTTGTAGAATTTTATAAATTAAACAGGTGTCTATCTCAGTACTTTTCTAGGGTTATCTTCTGTATTTTTTGAAAATCAAATTAATTTGAATTTTGCTCGCACAATGAAAATTTTATACCACTTGTTTGTGTTTAAGCAGTCGCTATTACAGCTATAGTCTAAACTAAGTAATTTTTTTTTTTTTCCAATTTTTTGTAATCTATGGTTGCTTTACTTTCTTTTTTACTGTGCGTAAGCTTGTGGTTAAGACCTGTAGAGGTCCCTACCTTCGCATTTTTCAGACGCATATTCTTGAGGTTACAGCCTTGGTAAATATTACTTAATATAATAATGTGCATTTAAATAAATTTATAATTGCAACTATAATACTTTTTGTAAGTAAGACTTATGGAAACCTAATTAATAGAATATCTGGATTGCCTCCGCTATGATCGATGAAAAAAAAACATGGAACTTTATTATTAGAGAACATTCTTCACCTCATCACTGAAGATAATAGGACAATATTTTCCGAAACAACATTTCAGATTTTATTTGTGTGTTATATACTTCTGACATCTAAATTTTACTTCTTTTGTTTTTCAAAAATCGTTTGTGCTAGGATTGTTTCATTCCAGAAAATTATCTAGATGAAGAGAAATAGAAAATATGTTAAACTTTTTTTTTTAATTTTATTTATTTAATAAAATTTAGGTCTTCCATTTTTTTTCCCATTTAAAAGAACAAGCAACATTGACCGTAAATGTAAGACTACACAAAGCAAAACTCTCCATACAGTAGTGCCCCCCTGTGCCAATCAGAGTAATCAATGTATGCCAGAAGGCTTGTGCATAAAATCCCTATCTAATGCCTACTCATCCAATATCCCCAAACTAGTTTCTGGCTTGTGGCCATCGTCAGTGAGGAGCTTTGGATCTGAGAGCACTGCATCTAGATCTTAGGATCTAATGCAACCCTCCAGAACCCACCTTTTATCTCTACTTAACTACAAAACTATAAGAATGAAATTGAAAACACAAAAATATTTTCAATCTAAGCTCAATAGCTTATATAGGTGTCTTTGGCTCTTTAACAACCATATAACTATATAAGCTATTGAGCTTAGATTGAAAATATTTTTGTGTTTTCAATTTCATTCTCATAGTTTTGTAGTTAAGTAGAGATAAAAGGTGGGTGCTGGAGGGTTGCATTAGATCATAAGATCTAGGTGCAGTGCTCTCAGATCCAAAGCTCCTCACTGACGATGGCCACAAGCCAGAAACTAGTCTGGGTATAAGTATATTGGATGAGTAGGCATTAGATAGGGATTTTATGCATAAGCCTTCTGGCATTCATTGATTACTCTGGTTGGCACAGGGTGGCACTATTGTATGGAGAGTTTTGCTTTGTTTATAAACAATTATGTGCTAGTATAAGAGATAGTGATCATGTGATGTTGAATGTAAGACTAACTCCATCTGGAGGTAAGAGTTTATTATTCTCCATATTGAATCTATACATAACAGAACAGAAATTCGTTTATTACTAATTTTAATTAACAGAATAATATTTGTTAAAAATCTTTGTGTGAAAGGTTAACCTCTTTGCACGAAATTTCTTTATTTTATAATATGACTATACATGGAGGGATTTATTTATAATACCAATATTACTTTACAAGAATCTTATAAGATGAATCTTTTTTTTTTTTTTTGATACATATAATTTTGAACTAATACTTAGTTAGTTAGTTAGTTAGTTATATTTTAATTTGAAATTTAAAATTTTTAGTTATTGTTTTATAAATTATTAAAATGTATTTGTGTCACGATGTATATTTCTATTATAGGAATATGTGGGTAATAATTAACTTTATGCTATAAATAATAGAAATATACGCAAGCACATGTTATAATAAAATTTTTAAAATTTTCTTTTTGTTTCATAATATTTTTTATATTGTTACTCATTAATAAACATGTTACGGTTAATTTTTTTAAATTTAAGGAGGTTTTCTTTTTATTTATTTGATTTATGTAGTTATTTTACTAAATAGGTTAATGGGAATGCACATACACTTATATAGCATACTAATTTAATATGTCAATATTTTAAATAAATTATTTATAGAACACTTTATTGAGTTAATTATTACTGTGGGATATTGGTGGTAATGCCTGAAGAGAATCAAACGTGATATCTGCCCCGAGTTCGAATTTCGAGCATAATGAAATCATCAGTAGAGGTGTAGATTGAATGAATTAATCTAGATTGCATTGGTATTGAATAATTTGATTTAAAATTATTTTGTTTAATATGGATTCAAGTTTAGATTACAATTACATTGTTTCATCCTTGGCATCCTACATGAAGACCTTAAGTCTGACTATATTTAGATGTGACCACCTGGATTACCCCAAAAGGACCGTACCATTACAATATTTTACTTTTTTACACAAATATTATATTTGTTGTTAATAATGCTTATAATAAAGAAAATAAAATTTATTTGTTATAGTAACAGATCATAATTTTTATTAAAAAAAAGCAATCAACACATTCCAGTTAGAAGCAGTTTAAACAAAAATTATTTTATTTCTCCATTTCTCGCAATCTATGGTTATATATTGTACCATCTACATTTAGATGGTCCAACTATATTGGCATTCTGTAATATTTAAAAAGCTAAAAAAAAGTAAAAATTAAAGTTCGTTCAAAAGACACAATTTAGTTGTTTTTTTTTTTTAGTTAATATGATTTATTCTTGGAAATGTACAATGAAAGTTATTTTTGTTGATATTAACTATTTAATTTAAATAAAGTTAAAATTGGAATGTATGTGTATACAGATTGTTTATCCAATAAATAAAAGAAAGACTACGCTAATTAAAGATGGTGGAAATATTTTATAAAAAAGAGACTTTGTAATTAAAATCTAATAAAGAATGTACAAGATTATCAACTTGTATTTTTAATAAAACAAAACGTGTGCAGAAGTCCAAAAACTGACTCAAGGCTATAAAAATGGCAGAAAAATATCAAACCGGATCTTGTTGTCTTGTTCTTTCAGCGGGATGTTCCTGTGAGGGTTCTGCGTAGTGAAATGCATCTGCCTAGGATTACTACTCACCTGTTAAATAAAATCTTCATGTGGGAGTGGAAACGATGCATTGCAGACACCATCTTTCATAATAAAGAGGTCACCCCAAAAGAGCTTTCAAATCTAGCCTTAGGACAGACCAGGAACAATTTAAAATCAATGGCCATAAGCTCATTCTACATCACAAGAAAAACCATTTATGGTATAAATCAACGATCTACCTAAACTCGCTAAGCTTACTGGTAAGATTATTCACACCCGATTTGTGACAAAATTAAGTGTTTGCAAAGTAGCCTAAACTATAAACTTATAATATACTACCGATAGAGACATTCACTGTTTTATTATTCAAAGAACTTGTGTTTACTTAAAGAAGAGAATGAGAATATGGACTGTCTAATTATTTTACCTAACTATCTGGATGGGAAACTGTATGTTCTTTCCAGTTTATTAATAATTCTCGTTTAAATATTTTAATTTGTTGCAATAAAATATTTACCTTTAATATCAAGTTTTCATTGTGCATAATTAATGTTAGTTTATTAGAATTTATTATCGTAATATTTATTAAGGCTATAACCTTAAGACTATGCGCCTGAAAAAAACGACAGTAGGGACCTTTGCAAAAATCTTAAACACAAGATTTATTTAAAAGACAAGAGCGTTTGCCAATATGCTTGCTTAATAAAATTCCTAAGAAAATTCATATAATATTAATTAAGTGACTACAAAACGTAATTCCTGATCTTTTAATTATTTGTTTTATAAGTCACGATGTGCTTCATGCAGAATCAATGAGTCTACCGACTCTGGCGCCATCTGAATTAAATAAAAAACTGTTTCTGCCAACAATTTAAATTGTAAATAATATTAGGTCCGTTATTCTGGAAATATAACTATATTCTTGAAATATTTGAACTTATAAATGAATGGAATATTTTTTTCTATAGTTTGATCAACTTGCGCTTTCTAGTGCGTAAAAATAGAAGGCCTAAATAAACCGTGAACTGTACAACATATTTTTTTAATCCAAATATTATAATACTTATTGTAAATAATGCTTGTAATAAAAAAAATTGTATAACTTTAATTATATTATAAAATAATACTTTTCTTAGAAACAATAACACACACTGATGTAGCCATTATGTTAAACTAATGAAGTTGTAGCAGTTTCAGGCTAATATAATTAAATGTATATTGCATACAACTAATGCTTTAACCATTTCTTGGACTACACGTGCATAATAATTGTACTTAATTTTAATTATTTTATGAGCAAAATTATTTGTTGCTCATAATCTAATTAAAACTTGCAGTAAATTTCAGATACAAAAGCCATCGTAATTTGAAACAAATTTCAGATGTGTATATCTATTTTTGGAAATTGTTTATGTGGACATTTAACATATGATCCCACAAATTGTTTTCCATTTATAGTTTTAAAAGTGTATCTAAATTTGAAATATGATTTTTTTTTTTTTTTCATATGTCAAATACGTTGACTGGGAAACGAACCCAGGCCAGTTGCTTGAAAGACGGCTATGCTAACCACTAGGCCATCAACATTTGACATGAAATATGATAGTTTATAATAGATAACATTAAAAGTGAATGCTTTTTCATAGTTCTTTTTATTGCTTGTTTGTGAACCCAATCTTATTAAGCGAGGTCGATCTGGCATGGGACAATCTGACGATGATCATCAATATCCAAAAGATTTTGATTATTCTATATCAATTTTCATGAATGTTTAGATTAAAAATCAGTCCGTTTAAGCCCAAAGCAATGTGTGCTAGAGATAATGAAAGATTAAGAGATCTTCATTTAGCAGGAAATTTTAAAGAAAATCAGTGTTTTAAGTATTTGAGAAATTGTTTGTCTTATGCTTGAAATAGCAATAAGGACATTAAAATGTGAATTGAAATGGTTTAATTAAAAAACTTCTAATAAATTTGGAAGATTATTCTGCGTCCCTTAAAAGTTGGGATTAAGAAAAAGATTCGATAAGTTTTTCATTTTAATGTGGCTTTAAGTTGGGAAAGTAATTGAGAGTTTAATTAAAAAAAATAAAAGCTCGTGAGTTGTGGATTTTGGGAAAGAATTGAAATGTTAATTTGGAAGGATACGATTTGCAGTGTTGTTGTCTTGAAGAAAGTAAGCCAAAAAAATTATTTATTGGGAAAATTATAGAGTGGAAAAATAGTAGGATAGAATTTTCTTTTGGGGGGCAGAGGAACTGTGAAGAATGTATTGGAAGGATCCATGGTAATATGAAGAAAAAAAATAGGGGAAGAGAAGTAAATTGATGACCTAAAGAAAAAGAGTAGTTATGAGTATCTGAAGGAGAAATGAAACGGATAGAGACTCTCAGAGAAGATTATTGTGTAATGGCAATAATGATCGGTATCTTGCAGTATGAATGTAAATTAATAACTCATTCTTTTTTTAAACACTTTCATTGAAATTAGAAATTCTGTTTGTTTGTTCAGATCAATGTTTAGCATATTTTTATCGGTTTGGATTTTTTTTTAATGTTGTACACATGTTAGAGATCAGATCGAATTTCCAACCACATTGTTATTGGTTCACTAAGTTTTTAATGATGCACACTAGATGGCAGTATATTTTTTTAAAATATTTTTTCATTGAATTTCATTAACCAATTCACTAAAAAATGTTTACAGTCAATTAAAATAGAAAGAAAAATAAATGTAGGATTTATCTTGATTGCTGAACTAAAACTTGTTCTTCCTAAACACAAAAACCTTGTAAATAATTTCATTTCAAATACTAGAAATGCAACGACATTGTTTACACTGTCTGTTTTTCAATTTGAAGATGATTAGTTATAAAAAATGGCATATATAAAAAATATTTTATAAAAAATGCTTTTATTTAATTTGAGGATTATCACAGTAAAAACCAAAAAAAAAATTAGTTTTTTTCATGAGTGCACCTCATTGTGGTTGGGGAAAAAATTATATATATATATTTTTTTTTTCCAGTTTTACTGCATTATACTCTTCAAATTATATAAAAGTATTTTCTGTAATATATTATTTTTCATTCCAATTTCAAGTTTTGTAATGTATATCCAACCACTAATGAACAAATGTTGTATGTGTTATAAATCAGTAAATATTCTCAAGTTAAACCTTAACGATATTTTATAATGCATTTCTGCTTTTTATGACATGTAAGCATCCACTTTTAAACCTGCCTAAGTTTTTTTTCTTCTTCTTAAATAAATATGCAGTCTTAGCATCTGATATCATATTGGTTTTCTTGTTATATATGTATATATTTCATTTAAATATATTTCATATCATAAACTCATTATGTTAAAAGTGAATAGAAACCAGTTCTTATCTTGTGTGAGAGTGGTGTAATAAAAGCGATAAGTATGAGCGTAAAGATTTGAATGTTGATATTTCTAGTTAACCCATTGTTTGGGATATGCACATGTAGGAAGAGAAGGTGATTCTGGTTTTGTGCATTAGGGAATAGTTACGATATTGTAGAGTTGAGCTAAGAGAAGCACTAGTAAAAATTTGAATATATATCTACAGTGTAATGAATGTTTACTCTCTCGTAAGGTTCCAAAGTAGACAGAAACCAGTTCCTACCTTGCATGAAAGTTGTGTAACAGAATTTTTCAAACTGTCAATATGGCCAAGGAGATTCAGATGTTGATACCTCTAACTGCTCTGAAGAGCAAAGGTTTATGATAGGTAGGCATGATGAGAAAGGATGAATTGTCTTTGTGGTCTGATATAGAATTATGATGTGGCAGAATTGGGATGAGGATGCATTAATAAAAAACAAATTGGCAATATATATATATAAAGATATGGGGGGGGGGGGTCTTGTTGAATAAAAAGTTTTTTTTACAAGTGAAAAGTTTGAATATAGTTTTTAAGACAATACAAAAACTGTATTCACATATATATATATTGTAATGGAAATATACTGAGTAGTATACAAATGCTAAATTATGTTTCACATTGCGTGATTATAGGTACTGTAGTGTATCCGTTCAAACTAGGAGTAACAGATAAGCTAAAAAAGTCTGATACCAATATAACATCAAAACGGCTTTTCAAAACCATACTACTCTATAAGGAATCTTAATCTCTGCAAAGCCTAAATTTGAAATGTTAAAAAACAAAACTGCATCTAAAGATGAAATATTGTGTGAATGTGGAAGGATGTATATATCCGTGAAACTATATGCCCATTGAAAAATGATTAAAAGAGTACAGACTGGACATTAGAAAGGGAAAAAAATTCATCTTAAGTAACATACCATGTATGTATCAATAAATGTGGGTTTGATTAAAAGATAAAAATATCGGAAGCAAGAATAAGCAAATTTAAAGAAACTGATAACATGATAGTGGCAAATAATTCTATTATTAGTGTGATAATCCATAATATTTGGAAACCATTCATTAACGCTTGCCTTTAAGGAAAAAGTGATAGAATCGTGAGAACAGTCATAGATAAGTTCATATTTCTACTGACTGTTGTGCTTGATAAAAGTGCCTAATTCAGGGATCAGGAAACTACGGCTCAAATGTGATTATTTGATCCCAATATTTTGGTTCTTTTTATTACGATAAACATAAGCACATTTTTTTATTTCCTCTTGTAATTTGTAAATAAATATTTTTATGATTAGTTAGAGGGAAAATGTACATTTCAATGTTGTTTCTTGAATTCAGTCTTAAAGAATAGTAATTATTGTATATGATGAATATTTAAACGTTGGAAATTTGTGAATAAGTCGAACTGTCAAAAGTCATTTTTTGTTTTTATTTATTTATTTTTAATAAAAATTTTATTTTTATTAAGTTGTATACAGATTCTATTATGTTTTATTATTGAAATAAATGTTCAAATATATTCACAGTCATTCAGAAATTTGTATTTTTTAGGACCATATTTTCACCTTTTTCTTTGCAGTTCATTAATAGGGAAAAGGGAAGATTTCTTTGTGTTAAAAAGTTTGCCAATCCCTAGTCTAGTCTAAGCTTCTTAAACAATCAAGAGAAATTAAGATTGCATCTTTCATTTCTTTTTCTTTCTGTTTTAGTTATCTGTAAATCCTTTTTAGTGAATTAATCATGAAATTAAATGAAAGTGCATTTTTAAAAGATAAATTGCTACCTATTGCATATTGTTGAAAACTTACTGAATGGATTTTAATGCAAGTGAGGTCTGCCAACATTGTTAGGACAATTGTCTGGGCAATTCTGAGATAATACATTTTCATCGATCAGTAATACGTGTACAAAATTTGAAGAAAATGTGTTCAATAGAAGAATATTAAAAATTTGTTATAGGATTTGATCCAAATAAACAGAATTTCTATATTAAAGCATTTTTTAAAAATATGAGATTTATATTTGAAATAATGTAAAAATGTTTAGATAAATTCAAAATAATCATAGTCTTTATTTTACATATTCTCAATGTTTTTAATATTTTTGATTAGTCAAATCAGTATTGATTGGTCTTAATTAGTTTGGATATAGTTATTCTACTGTATTGCATATATTATTATTAGTTTCTAAACATAGAACTATTTTGCTCTCTTTTTTTCTTATAGAAAGGTGGTCTGAATGTTGACTGCCATGTTAGTGAAGCATCAATTGTTATAACGATAGAAGAATATGGCCCTGGAATGGCTACTGTCAGGCTTGTCAATGGAACTGATAAACTCATTATTGAATACAGCCAAAGGTTTGTATTTCACTTGTTGTTGTTTTTATTATATAATATTTATTCTATTACGTGATTATAAACATTATTTACAATGGATCTATATTGAAGTCAAGTGACGTCTTTTAAGTGCTATTAATATTTAAATTTATTTAAAAGATGGTCTTTGTTCACTGCAAAAGTTAATCATGGCAGCTAAAGGGCAATTCAATACTTAAAAGTTATTTAATTATATGATATTACTAATTTCAACAACATATAAACAACTTTTTACCATTGTTTAAATATGTAATCGATCTCAAAACATTCTCGTTCAAATACGTTACCCAAAAATATTTATGAACAAACTCATAATGAGTCACTTTTAATAAAACATTCTCATTCACATAAGTTACCCAGGAATATGTCTAAGTAAAGTCATAATAAGTTATTTTTAATAAACTTGCAAATTTTATTAAAAATGATTTGTTATGAGTTTGCTTACAAATATCGCTAGGTAACGTATTTGAATGAGAATGTTCTGAGATTGATCATATTCCTACATGTCATATATTTTAGCCATGATAAAAAGTTGTTTACACGGTGTTGAAATTAATAATATTTAATTTCAAATGATATATGAAACGTTAAGCTGACATAACTAATTTATAAACTTAAGATCACCACTAATAATAAGTTTCAGCCATTTTGGATATCAATGTTGATTTATTTATAATATATACGGTTGGAGTTCAGATGAAAGATGAATTCTTTTATCAGCCTGAGTGAATGGGAATTGATAAATGAAAAGTGAAATTGTATGTGCAAGTTTATTAAAAATGGCTTGTTATGAGTTTGCTTACAAATATTTCTGGGTAACATATTTGAATGAGAATGTTCCGAGATTGATTAATTATATGTGCAAATTTATTTCTATAACTAATCCCAAAAATTAATATTTTTTTTATAAACGACAAAAATTTTCGAGTGCATACACATACCTAATAAATTTTGGCATTGTTTATATATGTATAAAACACACATTCAGATATAAATAATATATCCAAGACATCAGTCAAAAATATCCTTGAATATATGCAATAAAGTTGGTTAATCAAATTACACAAATGTGAATATTTTGTCACTCATATCAACGGATGGAGAAAACAAGTAATTGTTTTATCATTCTATAGTATTTCATCTCAAAGCAGAATCTCATCAAGGGTCTCTAGAAAATAATATCCCTCCTCCTCTCTCCTTCATACTTCCTCATGGTGAGTTTTAATACTTAAATTACAAATACATGATATTATAAAGAGAAGTAGAGAAAAAAATTTGTAGATGCTTATCCAATGATATTAATGAGCAGTAAATAATGTTATGGCTTATCAAATATGTAACGTTAAAAATCTAAACAAAATCATGACACAAACTAGACCAAATACATTATTAAGATAATTCGCAATCTAGATCCGCAAGGCACCATTTAAGCAAACTTTGAAATGACACCCACTTTTAATGCCAATCTATTTTGCCAGATAAAATCTATCTTGTTAGATCTTTTATCTGAGAAAATAAATTGGCATTGATCTAATAAAAGATGGGCATTGTTTACAAGTTTGCTTAAATGATTCTTCGGGGATCTAGCTTGTGGAATATCTTAATAACATATGTCTAACAAATTACAATCAGCATGCCCCTATAAAGCTAATTACTATCTAAAAATTATTATTATATGCAGTTATTAAAATTAGAAAATGTGTGAATCTAATCAAGATGGTAAAAATATAATAATCTTGAAAAAATGAATATTTTAATATTAATAACAAGTTAGGAATCGAATTTCATGAAGCTGGATTCTATATATATAAATAATTATAATATGTGATTTTCATTGTAAAAGATCCAGAAAGAGACCACATGTGAGATGGATGGATGAAATATGAAAGTGTGCAGAGATGATGTGGAGAAGAGAGGCTAGAGATCAGAGAAGATGGATTGAACTTGGAGAGACCTTCATCCTGCAGTGGATTGATAATGGTTGACAATGGTGATAATGATGATAATATGTGATTATAAAAGACACTCTCACATATAAATAATATAAACAAAACATAGATTGAAATCATGCTTAAGTATATATCAAATTGGTTAATCAAATTCTCTCAAGAATACATTTTAATAGAAATATTGAGTGACTTACATCTTCACACAGAGAAATCCTCAAAAAGAGATCTCACAAAGTGAGGAGACAGATTAATTCCCATGTTAACCTGACGAGAATCACTGTTTTGTTACAAAATGTTATGCAATGATGAAATAACTGTTTTCTCTGTGCATTTGGCGTTGGTGATTTGATACTTTTATTAATTTATGTGCTTAATTGGACCTTGTCATAGAAAAGCTTTCTGTGAGAGGCAAAGAATAAAGGAAAGTATGACTCTGCTTGTTAATCTCTATTATTAATTGGTTGGCTGTGAGCCAACTATCAAAACAAATCCCTAACTTCATTTTGATTGTAAAAAAAAAAATTCCATGTTTATCTAGCCTGAATTTGAACTGCAAACTATTGGCATGATAGGCATATATACCATGAAATCATTTCCTGTGTGTGTATATATATATAATGCTAGCGGATATATGTTATAAAATTTACATATATCTGTTATATATTTTCTAATTTTAAAAAAATATATGATTAAATTTATTTGAAAGAAATGATTATTGGAGAAGCAGATTTTAAAATGCAAATTTTTAAAATAAAAAGATTGTGTTATATTGTTCTTTTAAAACAGAATAAAACTATGTATTGAGGTCAGGTGGGGGGAAATCTAAAATAGAAAAAGATTTAAAACTCATTCTCTCCTTTTTAAATAAGTTAAAAGAACAAATGCGTAAAAATAAATGTTAGTGAAAATTCAAAAATAAAAAAATTAATTAATTAATTAGTGAATGCCAGTAAAAAAGATTTCCTGGCAGATAATGATATTGAAATTGTAATAATTCAAAACTATGTAAGCTATCTCTTCAGGATAAAAGTGAGAGATAGTAGATTAATTTAGAAAAAAAGATTAAGGAAAATGTAAAAATTAATTAGATCAAAGAAATGTAAAAATTAATTAAAAACAAATTCAAGTTACAATCAAAATTAAAAATAATGATAAGAAAAGAACAATGGGAGAGAAGGGTATAAAATTCACAACCATCTCTTATTATATTATTTCACTCTTGAGTCTGTAAGTCATTTGGGTCTTCATTTTGTGATTGATTCATTACATTATTCATTGCTCCAGAGATGTAGAAATATAGCAACAGAATAGAGCCAGTCATTACTGCTGTGGAATATATAACAGAAGCTACAGAACTAGCAACATGCATTGCTAGACCACTTTAGAAATGTTTGACTGGGCTTCAGTCCCCAAAGTCTTTCACCAAAAATCAACTATCCATGCCTGGAACTAATGCTTAAGTCATAAAATAGATGTTGCCACTACTCTCCCATTGTCAAGTTGCAAAATGGAAGACAAGCCCTGGAACCATTGACAGAGGCCAAAAAGCCAACCAGTTGGAAAGTAACACTAATGAAACCAAAACCAAATGAATTGTGTAAATATATTTTTAGACTCTTTATAATTTTAAAATTAAATGAACTTTAATAAAGGACTATTATAAAAATTAGCCTGATTAATTATTTATATTTCTTTATATAAAATATAGATTGTTATATTATATTATATATGTGTGCTTGAATAAATATTAATGCTTGCTTAAGTATTATTTGGTCTCTCTCTCTTGTCACTGTGTCACTATTAATTTAAAGTTATAAATAATTATATATGTCAAGTTAAATGTGCTGAACTCCCTAATGCAGAGTATGAACTAGCTTGGGATATTTCAAGCGATAGATTTGTGACCTGTCATCCAAGCATGCTGGCTTATATAATTTATATGGTCAGATGGCACCTGAGTTGTATACTCAAAAGAACTAAAGTTCTCTGAATGTAGGGGGTTGAACTAGCAGTCGAGGAGTGCTATGGCCAGGAAATGTGATCATAGGCTGTGCTTTGTATAGCCTTAATCTGACCATATACTGTTAATGGTTAGTCTATCAGTGGTATTCTACTCCTCTGCTTAAAGGGCCAGTCTGTTTCTGTAGTATTAAAAATATAAAATTATAATTATCAAGAATGTTATGTATTGAGCTTAATAATAAGCTTATTAATGTTTAGATTTAAACATAGTTAATATGGTAATTTCAGTGAACCCAGTTCAAATGCCATCTAAGATGAGTGCCGAAGTGCCATAAATGACCCAGCATAATTAGAATTTAAAATTATAAAGTGCAAAACTAAAAATTAAATTAAACACTAAATTGCGTAGTTATAAAAATGAAATCGGTGAGCAGTATGAGAAGAGAAATAGACAAAGCAAACAAGTTATAATATTAAGAATTAAAAATATAAAATAAAAAGGGTAAGATATATAATGTAAATAAAAATGAGGGAGAAGAAAAAATAGAGAGATAAATAATTCGTTATTGGAATTGTTTATAACCAAATGGGAATTAGAGAGGACTCGAGGGATTTTGAGTTAGTCGAACATTTTGATTTAAAAATAATGATAATAAAGAAACAGGAAGAAAGTAATATAAAAGAAAATCAAATCATGAAGTGGGAGGAAAGGTTTGAGAAATGCATAGAAATAATTAATAAAAAAATAGCATAATGCATACAGGAAATAGCCCAAATAATAATAGAAAGTATGGAAACAAGTATAAAACAGTTAAAAGATAAATTAGATAAAATTGAAAATAAACAGGAAAGTGCAAATAAGTACACGCAGTTAAATAGCTTGAATACGGTAAATAAATCTGAACCTGAAAATAAGTTTAACTCAGAAATTAAGTCAGAACCAGAAAATATTTCTGACTCAAACGGTAATCTTGCATATAAAAATAAATATGTGTCAGAAGTAAAACATAATGAAATGGGAATAGAAAGTATAGATATAAGTGAGGTAATAGAAAGAATAGAAATAATAAAATTAAAAAGCAAGGAAGAGATGGGTATATTAAAAATTGGTAGTGTTGTAAGTATTGACAATATAAAACAGAAAAATGCAGGCATGTATGTGCAATTAAAGAATAGTCCTGCTTATGTAAAGAAATTTATAAAAATATGCACTGAAAGGAAAGCTGTCGGGAAAATGGCCAAGTTACTTTATGCATCCAACAGCACAAGACTGAATAATAAATATAAGGATGGGTTTCAAACCCCAGGAAAGGGATAAAATATGAATGTTATGAATTTTGGATCAGATAGAAATGATTGAGATAAAAGAAATAGAGTCATATAATCCTAGAGAGGGAGACGATAAATGTAATGGCTGTGATCCGGAAACCAACCGCCCAGAATATCAAGCCAGGCATAGAAGTAGTCAAGATTTCCTGGTCCGAGCGGATATGTAAGAAACTTAAAAGAACCGCTTGACAAAAATTAAGTATGGCTTTAGAAATTGGACGGACTTTTAGGCAATGAACAGAAGAAAAAAAAATTTATTATACACAGATTATGAGAATGAAATAAAATTAAACAAATAAAATGTTTTTGTTTTGAGAATTAATAATGTAAAGGAAAGATAAATAGAAAAAAAAAAAAATAAGAATTTTTTTTATTATTGAGAATCAATACACAATATAGAAATAAATGGTATATAAATAGAATAAAGTTTTTTTTGAGAGATAATAATAAAATAAAGTGAAATAAATAAAGTTGAATAAATGAAATAGAATGGGTTTTTTTTTTGAGAATTAGTAATGAAAATAGAAGTAAATAAATCAAATAAAGCATATAATAAATAAAATGAAATCTATAATAAAATAAAATGTTGCAAAAAATATTTCAAGTGATTGTAGATTGTGTGTAAGTTAATAGAATCATGGAGGGAGGGAGGAAGATGCATATAAAAGTTTATGAAGGTGTTTTAAGTGTAGGCTGTTGCTTTGTGAACTTAAGACCCGTAACAGGCATGAAAATGGGTGAGATTGTCTGATGTGATGATGATCCAGTAGAAAGGTTTTGTACCCATCTGACACACTGGAAGATGTTGTCCCAGTCCCTTATCTAAAATATAAAAAAGTGCACATTGGGAAATATAAGTCCAGCGTAAACCACAAACCAGTTCGTTGGAAGAAAATTTTCCAACATGTAATAAGCCTTGTTTTTAGCATAAGCTGAATGGTCAGTGAATGAATACTGCAATTTGCAGCGACCCCATATTTTCTAGGATGCAGTCCCAAAAGAGAAAGTCCTGGGCTCATTCAATCTGCTGGAAGGAAAATTCCCAGCAAGTTGATGAATAGTTAAAATATTTATTATTGTATAAGCCAGAGATGTGTTCTGCCATTCGTGGCATTCAACTTCTCTCTACACATTATAACAATGCATGTTGTCCCTGGTGGGCATCACATGTGACATAATCATTGTAAGTCAACATAGATTATGACCTATGAGATAGAGCAGTGTAAGAAGGTGACTGGTTTCTCAATCTGTATGCAATTCGACACTTATGTAAATATATATATAGTAAATAAACGAAAAGTGAAAATCAAATGGAAAGGTAAAAATAAAAGGTCAGAGCTGAAATGGGGGTATTGATATATTTTACCTCTCAAACAGAGTGGGGTGTGATATAACACTAATGGATACATGTTTTAAAACATATATCTGTTACATATTTCATAATTTTTTTAAAAATGTATGATTAAATTTATTTGACAGAAATGATTATTTCAGAAGCAGATTTTAAAATGCAAATTTGTAAAATAAAAAGATTGCTTTATATTCTTTTAAAATAGAATAAAACTATTTATTGAGATTGGGTGGGTCGAAATCTAAAATAGAAAAAGATTTAAAACTTCCTCTCTCCTTTTTAAATAAGTTAAAAGAACAAATGTTGAAAATAAATGCTAGTGAAAAATCAAAAATAAAAAGATTAATTAATTAATTAGTGAATCCCAATGAAAAAAGATTTCCTGGCTGATAATGATATTGAAATTATAATAATTAAAAACTGTAAGCTATCTCTTTGGGATAAAAGTGAGAGATGGTAGCTTAGTTTAGAAAAAAGATTAGGTTAAGAAAAATGTAAAAATTCATTAAAAACAAATTCAAGTTACAATCAAAATTAAAAATAATGATGAAAAAAGAACAATGGGAGAGAAGGATATAAAAAGTCACAACAGTCTATTGTTATATTATTCCACTCTTGAGTCTGTAAGTCTTTCAGTCTCATTTTCTGATTGATTCATTATGTTATTTATTGCTCCAGAGATCTAGAAATCTAAGGACAGAATAGAGCCAGTCATTACCACTGCGGAAAATATTCCAGAAGCCTCAGTACTAGCAACATGCATTGCTAGATCGGTTTAGAAGTGTTCAACTGGCTTCAGACACCAAAGTCCTCCACCAAATATCAACTTTCCATGCCTGGAACCAATGCACACTACTCTCATTTTCAAGTCACAGAATAGAAGGCAAGCCCTGGAACCATCAATAGAGACCAAAAAGCCAACCATAGGAAAGTAACCCTTTTGAAACCAAAACCAAATGAACTTTAACAAGGGACTACTATATAAAATATTATATTATATTATATATGGATACTTGAATAAATATTAATGCTTGCTTAAATATTATTTGGTCTCTATCTCTTGACACTGCATCCCCATTAACTTAAAGTTATAAATAATTGTATATGTCAAGTTGAATGTGCTGGACCTCCTATTACAGAGTATGAGCTAGCTTGGGATATTTCAAGTGCTAGATTTGTGGCCTGTCTTCCAAGCATGATGGCTTATATAATTTATATGTCAGATGGCACCTGAGTTGTATACTCAAAAGAAATAAAGTGCTCTGTATGTAGGGTGTTGATCTAGCAGTTGATGAGTGCTGTAACCTTGAAACGTGATCATAGGCTGTGCTTTGTATAGCCTTGATCTGGCCATAGGTACCATTGATGGTTAATCTATCAATCGTATTCTACTCCTCTGCTTGAAGGGCCGGTCCGTTCTCGTAGTATTTAAGATATAAAATAATAATTACCAAGAAGTTATGTATTGAGCTTGATAATGAGCTTACTAGAATTTAGATATTAAACTTAGTTTAAAGCAAAATATTAATACTTATTAGATTCCATAAGTTATTATAAAAGGTATTTAAACTTAGTTAATATGGTAATTATTCGGAGGGACCCGGTTCAGTATAGAAACTCATTCAACATCATTATTGAAATCTAAGCAAGTACATCTATTAGAAACAGAGAAGTAAGTGATAACAATCATTAAAACGTAATGAAAAGTTTGGCAGTGACTCTGCAAACTGATCTAAATTACCAATAGATTGGCTTTTTAATCTATTTATGTCATATCTTGTGATGCAGTCTTTTAATTTGTTTGCATATTGGTAACTGTAGTACTTTATACTCAATCATGGTCTTCTAATGAAAACAATCTCATATCGCACATTTGCAGATGTCCTCAAATAATTTTTGTAATGTAAATGGGGTCTGTTCTCATGAAAACCATGCTTAATTCATCATATAAAAAAAAATTTTTTTAAAAATATATTGTTCATATGGTCAATTCAATAAAAGTATGCCTTTATAATTGTAGATTTAATTTTATCTCTTCAAGATTTTAGAAAATAAACAAATGTAATAAATTTTTTATGATTTTGTTATTATTTTCTAAAAATATAACATCTTTAAATGGACTAGTGTTTTTATGTTATGTAGGTAGGGGATCCACTTATTTTTTCTGCTTGGAAGAATAATAACCCTTATGGAACTCAATTAATTTTTGCATTATGATGAGATATCCCTTCTCTCTAACTTGTTAGATACTGTCAAAATATTTAAACTAAGTTATAAGTTTTAGCTGACTGCTATCTAAGACAAAAATCAGTGTAATTTTTTTTTTCATTGCATTCATTTAACAAAATTTTTCAAAATATTTAGAACTTTGTGTAAATTATTCCCCAAGCCATAAAGAATAGCACATGCATCAGTCTATTGTAAATCTAAATTATCAAATTATGAAGTTTTTATGTTTAATGACCTCAAATGTAAAATTCCACCAGCAAATGTAAATCATATCTTTATGTCTATTTCTCAAAGTTGTCTATAAATTATTCTCAAAATCAATGCCATAAAAATGGAAAGCGCAATTTGAGTTAGTCTTCTTACTATTTAATGCCTAATTTTATATCAAATGTTTCAGATTTTTCACTACTAATATCAATTCTTCATTTGATAATTCTAGATGTGTTTTATTTGTTTGAATCCTGATTATTAAACTGTAGTGGCTAAATGTGAAGGGATTCAAACATTTATATAGAGCGAAATATACAAGCAGTATATAGCAATTATAATCCTTATCATAGAGAAATAAATGTTTACAAATTATTGTTTAGTTGTCAGATATTTATTAATACAGTATTAACATTACAAACTCAGGTATATAGAACTTACATTAAAGATCAGATAGAATATAAGCCGTATCCTTGAATCCCCTTTCCAGACTTTCAATGGGGATAAACTGAGTAAAGTCAATAAAACCTACTATTGTTTATCTTGTTCTGTGGCTAGTGCATTTTATTAATCTACTTACAATTTTTTTTTTAACTGATTCAAATATCTTTATGAAATCGATAAAAGTATTACAAAAATCTGGCCGTAAATTAACAGATATTACCTTTTGTGAGTCACATAATATTTGAAAGTTGTATTATTTCATTCCGTGCTTATGATTTGTAAAATGTTTTAATGCTATTGATTATATATTTTAATGAATTTATTTTCTACTATGTATTTGAAATTTATTTATAAAAAATATTTATCTTTTTTTTTTTGTACCTGTTGCGGGTTTTATGCATTGTATGAATAAATAAAGACGGAAGTTTTAAAAGAATTAGTGAAGCAGATCGTTTCTTAAAAATTAAATTTATAAAATAATGATTTAAGAGAGAAAAAAAATTTATATATGGTTTTTCTTTTTTTTTTTTTATTCTATAGTGGGAGCAAAATTATCAAAAAATTAGCAGCACAAGAAACAATTTTCTATACGTGGGAAAATCCTTCTGCTAAAAGAGAAATAGTCTGGTCTTGTGGAGAGAAAAAGCAACAAAAAGACGATCTTGTTAAGGTAGGTTTTTGAATAGTAGTTTTAGACACTGATCCCTATAAAGATACGTGCTTAAAATTAATATAAAATATTCATGTATTTTTTTGTTTAAAAATTGTAAAAATACTTTTATATCATCATCATCCATTATCAATCCACTGTAGGATGAAGGTCTCTCCAAGTTTAATCCATCTTTTCCGATCTTTAGCTTCTCTTCTCCACATCACCCCTGCACATTTTCTTATTTCATCCATCCATCTCACATGTGGTCTCTTTCTGGGTCTTTTACAATCTCTTGGAATCCAGTTTAAGATTTCAATTGTCCATCTATTATCATCTCTTCTAGCAATATGTCCAGCCCAACTCCACTTCAATCTTTTAATTTTTTCAATGAGATCAGTAACACCTGTTTGTTCTCTTACCCATACATTGTGTTTTTAATCTCTTCTTGTTACTCCCAACAGGCATCTCTCCATACTTCTTTGAGTGGTCTGGAGTCTCTATATTGCTCTTCTATCGGGTGTCCAAGTCTCAGATCCATAAGTAAGAACTGGTAAAACACATTTGTTAAAATCTTCCTTTTCAAACACATAGGCATATTTCTTTTAGTATCAAGTTATTTCTACCAAAAGCACTCCAACCAAGTTTAATTCTATGATTAATTTCATCCATTATGTTTCCATCTGTATTAATAATCTGACCAAGATATTTGTAACTGTTAACTTCTAATTCATCATAATCAATCTTTATTTTCATATTTTGAGCAAATCGATTAAACATTACTTTAGTCTTTTTATAATTATAAAATTTATTTGAACGCACATTGATTACATAAGTAATATTTATTAAGGCTGTAGAGTAAGCTTGTGGTTTAAGACCTGTAGAGATCCCTACTATCGCATTTTTAGTCTTTTTAGCATTTATCTTTAGTTCTATTTTCCTACTTTCATCTGATAACTCCTGCAACATTTCCTGCAGCTCTGAAGCATTATTTGCAAAAACAACTATATCATCTGCAAAATCTAAATGACTTAAATAATCTCCATTTACTTTCACTTCTTTAGTTTCACATTTTAATCCACAAAATACTTCTTGCAACATTGCTGTAAAAAGTTTTGGAGATATGGAATTACCTTGTCTTACACCTTTCTCAATGTTGACTTTCCCTGTATCATTATATAATCTAATTGTTGCTGTTGCATTTTTATAAATATTCTTTAAAATATGACAATGTCCTGGATCTTTACCTTGATGATCCAATGCTTTAATCACTGGGGAAATATTTATAGAATCAAATGCCTTTTCATAATCTACAAATCCAAAACATAATGGCAACTCATATTCATTTGTCCTTTCTATAACTTCTCTCAATACCTGGATATGATCTACTGTACTAAAACCACTTTTAAATCCAGCTTGTTCTCTTGGTTGGCGGAAATCTAATGTTCTCTGTAGACGAGTTATAATTATCTTTGTAAAAATTTTATATAAAACTGATAAAAGGCTGATAGGTCTGTAATTTCTAATATCTTCTTTATCATCTTTTTTAAATATTAATATTATTATTGCATTCTTCCAATCATCTGGTACATCTTTATCATTTAGACATTTAGTATATAACTTTGCTAAAAAAAAAAAATTATTTCTTCACCTGCTTCTTTTAATATATCAATTATAATTCCATCATTACCTGGAGTCTTTCCTTTCTTCATACATTTAATTGCATGTTTCACTTCTTCATTTAAAATTCTGGGCAATTCAGAAGATGTAATAAATATAGGAGGTACTTGTTCTTTATTACTATATAATTCTTGATAAAAATCTTCTACCAATTTCATAATGTCATCCCTATTTTTAGTAATAATTCCATCTTTTTTTCTTATTGCAGATATAAATTTCCTACCAATACCAAAATGTTGTTTTACATTCTTGAGACTTTTATTTTTTTCTACAGCTTTCCTTGCTAGTTCACAGTTATACTTTCTTATATCATTTTCAACTCTTTTCCATATCATTTTACAAAATTTAAGATATTCAATCCTTTTTAATGCATCATTTTTGTATATCTTCATATTCCTTCTTTTCTTCATAAATTCTCTAGTCTCAGTAGAAATTTTATTGGTCAATTGCTGCTTTTTTCTACCAGCTATCTTTGTTGCAGTTTTTAAAAGTGTATCAGTTATTTTCATATTAATTTCATTCAAATCTGAATCATGCTCAAAATCTACTAATACTTGACACCGATTTGTAAGTTCTAATTTAAATTCATTAGAATGTTTCTGAAGTTTAGGAATATCAACTGTAAATGTTGTTTTTCTTAATAATTTTTGTCTCTCTAGTTTTGCATTAAGACCTATCTTACATCTTACTAATCAATGATCACTTCCTGTGTTAAATTTATTAAGAATATTACAATCTTGAAATATGTATTTTCTGTTAGTCAAAATATAATCCAATTCTGCTGTACCTTCATTGGGATGCTAACATTTTTTTCAAAAAAAGAATTCATAATATAAAGTTTTTCTTTTTCAGCAAACTCCACTAGTCTATGTCCTCTTTCATTTCTATTACCATAACCAAAATTACCTTCAGCACTTTCATCTTTCATTTATTTACCAATTCTAGCATTAAAGTCTCCCATAACAATTTTAAAATGTTGTTTACTCTGATCGAAAGTCTTTTGTACATCCATATTATAATGGTCAGGGTGGATCATAAGTCTTACCATATCTTCTGTATCGAGTGCCACCAGGCTATTGGAACCTGGAAAATTTATATAGTAGGCAGATACGCAAGTTAAAGATCCAACTTTTACATATATTTTTATTACAACCGTCAGCCCTTACCATTAGTTCATGGAGTAGCATAGGTTTAAAACATATTTATTAAAATATATTTTAATGAAAATTAAAAAAAAAATAAACTAGATCACTGCCAGTACTAATAACAAAAGATTTTATTCACGTATATATAGATGACAACAAACAAACTTGAAAAATAATTCAAAACAAAGCAAAACTCTCCATATAGTAGTGCCATCTTGTGCTAACAAGAGCAATCAATGGATGCCAGAAGGCATTAGATAGTGATCATGTGTTGAAAAATAATTACTATAAAAAAAAATTATGCTTTATGTTTCATTATTATTATTTTATTTTTTAACTTTAATTTTTAATCTTAGAATGTTGAGCATAGATAGGCCACCTATACGACGCACTTAAAAGATTTTCAAAACATTTGACTCCAGGCTAAAGGTTCGCAGCCACACCAACGCTCACTTCCCAATATATATCAGCAACCAATGCAATGTAAACATGTTAGCATAGAACCACCCTGGCAGGGATGTGCATCTGACAGCATGATATTATTTCAAGAACATGACCTTCGTCCAGTACAGGAATGTACGTCTGTCTGGCAAAAGGAAAATGCATATAAAATATTAAAGAGAAAACACTATGTATGGATGGGAGAGCGGTCTATCTTGCTAACTTATAGTCCCTATCCATAGAGCTGAAAGGTGTCAATGTCGTGGAAAGTAATCCACATCCATTTCAGTGCCATGACTACCTCTTTGGGGTCATGCATTCAGTTAGACACATTGCCCTGTGTGCTAACACACTTCACATTACATTGATATAAACCTCCATATATCCCTTCACCAGCATTGACATGACTACAAAACAAATAGTCCAAAATCAAAACCCTTTAAACTAGCATATACTTAAACGAGTCTAAGCAGCCATCTACACTCAACTTAAATTTAAGTCAATTTAATAATTTACTTTATTAAAAAAAATATTTAATTTAGGGTATTTAACTTATTTTAAAATTACACATTGTATTCAACTTATTTGTACATCAAATAATAGATTTGACCCTTTTTTTTTTTTTTAATCTAATAATGCACAAATAATGATACGTGTTTGATTTTATCTTTAAATTCGTTTGCAATCGCAAACTTCTGCCCTATTACAAACAGATCTTATACTAAGCATAAATAAAAAAATGTAATACATATTTTAAAAAGATTAGTTTAAATTTTAGATAAGACTTTAAAATTGCAACATTTATAAAAAATAAAGTTCAGATTTGATCAAGAGAGAAAATCTACAGTTCATATTTAAAGAAAAATAAAGTTCGGAGATTTTAAATTAAAGAGAGTTTATAGTTCATTTTTATTATTTATAATTTATACTTTCCTTTCTCCAGGCTCATTCCTTTGTGATGAAGATCTGAATTTACACAAGGGCCATTTCTTGCAAACGATGACGATTTATGAAGACTTATGACGCTTTATGAAGACGGTACCAGTGATTCGATCCTGGAATCTGTGGAGATGAAAGCTGCCTTCAGCCAGCCGATCCGAGAGAAGCACGATTAAACAGATTATATTTTTAGTAACAGCAACAATAACTTTTTTTACTTTTCAGCAACGACAAACGAATTCAAAATTCTAATCTTCTAATTCCTTATTTCTTTTGAATTTTTCCTTTTATAGTCCTGAAGCGTCTTATCTAGGAATGTGCGGATCCATCAAACATATCATATTCAGTAGATTTGTCTCTGTGGTCTGTGTATATATCTTGGGCGGGAAAAGCAAGCCTTTTGTTTCTATTTCTCAACTCTTATCTATTTCGTAATAATCTTTTTAATGGTCATTTTGCCCTAAGGATCTGTTTGTAATTTTATTTTTGTTAAAAACTCTCTTCATTATTTTTGAGATTAAAAGATTTTTATTATATTTATTTAAAGATTAGAACTTTGCTTCCATTCTATAATTTTTTTAAGCTTATTTTATTTCAATATTTAAATTAAACTTATTAAAATAAATTAATAACTCATTATTTGTGCATTTCGAACGTCTGTGCTTTTAATTCATTATTAGATATTTACAAAAAAAAATTTAAGTACTAAAATTTAAATGTAACATATATATATATCCCATTACAATATAAAAATCTTCTACTTCATCACTATGAGAACTTGTTGGGGCATAAACCTGAATTATCTGCATTTGGTATCTACTATTAAGTTGTATAACTAATCTTGCCACTCTGTCTAATACACTGTCAATCTCCACAATGTTGTTCTTCCACTTTTTATTTATAATGAATCCTACTCCACCTGTATTTCCAATATTTGTGCCTTTATAATAGAGTGCATGTCCATTTTTTAAATCAATTGTCTCTTCATTACTTCACAAAGTCCGATAATGTCCCATTTAATATAAGACAGTTCTTCTTCTAATTCGTGCAATCTTCCTTCACTTGAAAGTGATGTGCATTTGTAAGTACAAAAGTCGTCATCAATTGGCAGCCTTCGGCCACCAACTGCTGCCTTGTTTGGTGACTTTACAGCCTCCTGGGAATAGGGGCCATGATTAATTTTTGTCTGTCATAATTGTATATATGTATTGGAAAATATTTATCATTTACACAAACATTCATTCTGCCTTATCAGGCAACTGAGAAGAAAGACCATGGTGTTTCTTGATCTTAAACTCAGAGGTAAAAAGC
The DNA here is from genome assembly GCA_028023455.1 of Epiperipatus broadwayi. NCBI lineage: Eukaryota > Metazoa > Onychophora > Udeonychophora > Euonychophora > Peripatidae > Epiperipatus > Epiperipatus broadwayi. Next base: position 6,679,306 of record JAQFVV010012446.1, read on the forward strand.
CAAATAAACTCACCACGCCGCTAATACATGTTGGTGAGCAGACCATCCATGTTCGTATATTATATGAGCAATCACACAGTAATAACAGCTGCAACGACAAGTACGTATGGAGTGGACCTTAGGAATTTACCCTGCTCGGTTCCTTTAAGGCCTCCAAAAGGAATCAAAAGGTCTCCTTTCAGTTAATATATATAATTATAACATTCATTTTAATTATATAAAGAGCTCTTAAAGTTTATAATAAAGCACCAAATATTGTGATAATGGAATAAATTGTATTAGTATTGTTTGCAAAGCATCATAAAAGTAAAGGTACATATTTAAGATATATTTTTCAGATATGGCCATAAAACAATATTATATATTGTAACGATACAGAATGAGGGGTTTTATAGATGAAATGTCCGAGCGTATAAAACTGTAAAGGTAAATAAAAGATTGTTTATTTTGGTAAATACGCACAGATTTCTTCACCTTAATAGTATTCCCTTTATTGGAAAATTACTCTGGAAATTCACTGGAGAGATCGTCCCAAAATTATAGATTTAATTAGCGTAGAATTTGTGTGAAAATAAAGCTAATCGAATACAAATTATATCATATATATATATCTCCCGGTAAATGAAGAAGAAGCAGAAAGCAGCTAAAATAGTTAGACTGGAGTAAAGTTAGTGTTGATTTGAACTGAGAACAGATCAGCAGTAAAGAATGATAAATGGTTGATTAGTAGATCAACTAACAGTGATTAAGTCAAAAATGGAATAGTTGCAAGCAAAAAGCAGTTACTTTTTTGTGAATTGAAAAGATTATTATGAGCGAAGAATAATTAACTGAAGTTTAACCAAACTGCAAGAGACGATTACTAAATAATGTGCAAATTGTCTGTGCGAAGTAAGCACTGATATTGCAAACTTTAATAGATTTATTCTATACGTGAAATTAGGTATTCTTATTTGTGTTTCAAGAGACATTTGATTTGAAAGCACAAATAATAAGTAACTGGATTATTCCTGGTGTGGAAGAAGTCTATTTTCACCCGAGAAAAATAAACAGCATGTGAATATTAATGGACTATTACCTCTTTATGTTGTTTTTACTACATTATTATTTGTTATTAAATAAATCTTAATATATATATATATACATTTCAGAGTATATTGTTTCATTATTTAGTTCCCTCACTGATCTTTAGAGACCCTCAGGACACGGCAATAGGGTATAAACAAAAATAAACTGATTTATAGATAAACAGGGATTGATTAACATATGGAGTGACAAACATCAAATTAACAGCAATTATATCTAGTTTTTTTCTATAATAAATTACATTAAATATAAATGCAAATAATGACTACGTACTTCTCCCTTGTGTATTTGTGATAATAAAAATTATCAATATCCAACTTTTTATACTATTCTAAGAGTAAAGGGATGATAATTTAAATTTATTGCGAGTGCCAACTATAACTTTTAATGTATAGTACCATAACCATCACTCAATCTATCCCTCACTACATATTCGCTATGTCCCATAATGCTAATTGTTGACACATGGTAATTAGTTACAACATATATAACTAATAGATTAGTATCAAATAGTATACTCCCACTTGAAGAGAGAAGAGATACATTTAAAAACTTACAAATTTTGAATAAAACAAAATATTTTAAAAAAATAATAATAAAAAAATAATGACTGCTAAAAAGGGTTTGAATATGGCATAAGTGATAATTTTACTACACACTTAATACCTGTAGACCATATTCTATTAGTAATTATTAAAAACCTGTTCACCAGAAGGTGTATTAAATGATATGAACATATATATATGGGGGTACATTTAAAGATTTATGGTAGTATTTACATTTTGTGTTTTATATTATAATAGTACTAATTTTATGAATAAATATTTTATGTATTTTAATCTGTAGTACAAAAAAAAAAATCCAACAAAATATAAATGTCATCGTAAGTCATTTTCAATTTTGAATCTATATGTCATATATTCAAGCATTTTCAGAATATTTTTGAGACTACCAATAAGATAAAACAATCAATTTACAAAAGATCTTTAATAATTATATATCAATGTTTTATGGATCCCAAGATCTAGGTGCAGTCTCTCAGATCCTTCTCACTGACAAAAGCCACAAGCTAGAAACTAGTCTGGGGATATTGGATGAATAGGCATTAGATAGGGATTTTATGCACAAGCCTTCTTGAATCCAGTGATTACTCTGGCTTACACTGAGTGGCACTACAGTATGGAGAGTTTTGCCTGTTTTAATTAATCTTGCGACGGTATGTTCAGCTAATATGACCCACTGAACACTGGCGCCTAAAACAAATAAATATCAGTGTTTTATATCATTTGTGGAATATTTATTTATTTATACAAATACTTCATTTAAATGATAGTTTTTTTATTAGACAAAATATTGTATTTTAAAAAAAAAAATTATTATAAATTTATTTTTATTGGTTGTATTATTTTTTTAAAGGTGGGATATAGTCTGTATGTATTTATATGTATACCTATGCTTTATATATGGAAATAATAAATATACAAACTAACTAAAGGAAAAATAAAAACACAGAATTACTTCTCTATAAAACTGCTTTTATATTTCAACCAGCAGACTGGTTTTCATCAGAAAGCAAAATGGCTATTTACAGAAATTAAGTGCTAAAATATTACCGATACGTATCAGATAATGAAACTAATTCCTATAGGCTAAAAATCTTTAAAAACTTTGTATAAATAATTTTTTTAGTATTTTTTATACGAAGTTTTGTAAATATATATATATTTATACAAAGTTTTTAAAGATTTTTAGCCTATAGGAATTAGTTTTGTTATCTGATACGTATCTGTAATATTTTAGCGCTTAATTTCTGTAAATAGCCATTTTGCTTTCTGATGAAAACCAGTCTTCTGGTTGAAATATAAAAGCAGTTTTATAGAGAAGTAATTCTGTGTTTTTATTATGCTTTATATATGTTACATATGCTTATATTTATGTAATTTTTATATTGATATGTAGGTAAATTGCCACCATTCTTTATGGGTAATTCTTGATTCTTTCTTAGCATTTCCAATCATTCTATGAAAAACACAAGTCATTGTTTGAACCATCTCATCATGGACATATTTAGCATCAAAATAAAAGCATTCTGGGTAAAAATACTTTATCCGATTATGGAAGTTTGCATATTGATTGCTATTCTTGATGGAATACTTAGTTACTATAACCCATGGATGTGGTTATTTAATTCTACTTTTAGCAAGCTGATGTCTGTAATAACAGTATACATCTGAGGCTTATTATCACGATTAGGACTGTATGCTTTACCATCTGCAAAGAAGGTTTTAATTTGATATATCCTAAATCTTCTATAACCTATACGCCAAACTGTATATTACAATTTTGGATACAATGCTCAGACCTACCCCATTCCTCCCCAAATCCATTGCTTATTTCACTTCTATATGTCTGGGGATCTTTTTTCACACATCATGCTTGATTAGACCAATGTAACATCAAATTTTCTGTTGACATCTCATTTAGAGATTTAAAAAAGATCGTTTAACCTTGTAAGGTGTCTATGAATAACCTTGTCAGTCATACAAACTCTAACCAGATTCCAAAACTTGTGTACCTTATTTGTGATTAAAATTTTTGATTAATCCACTTCAAGATACAATTCCAATCAAAATATTTCTCATTGACTGATTCAAGCTAAATTTTCAAACCCACTTGTGTCTTGTGCAATAATATCTGGAAGAGATGCTACACATTTTTTAAACCTGGCCATTCTTTTCATCTTTACACTTGTTTGTGTTTCACAAGCACACAATTAACCTCAAGCAATTGCAAAAAATCATAGAATATTTTCATACTCATATTGTTTGTTTACCCATTTAGAACTATGGGCTTGCATCCTTCGCCATTATATTTGGCAGTAAAAAGTACAATATACTAAAAAATAATGATTTAACACATACTTATATTTCCTCAAATTCTCACCTAGAAATATCATATAAAACACTTGTCAGTCCACAATTTTTTTCAGCCGTGCATTATCATAGTCTTAAAGCATCGAATCTTGAATAATTATAGATTAGTTAAGTAATTAATTAATCTTTCTGTTTGGTTCTACCTCTGTCAGTGTTGATAAAGAATCGTATTGCTTTGAGTTGGGATATGTTACAGTTTCATCGTATGTTTATGAAATTTAAACTTTTCTTTATATGTACATCAATATTTGTATATAATATGTTATAAATAAATAAAAAATCAATTTGTAATTGATATTTATTTGAAAAATTGATTTCTAGTTAATCTCATCTATAATTTATCTTGTTATTTCTATTTTAAAATTAAAAAGTAATATGTATATGTTTTTGGATATATTGTGTATAGTTAATGAATTTAAGTGCGCGTCTCTTATTTTCATAATACTTTTCTTTTTACATTAATTTCAATTTTTTTTTCTTTTTAAGATTATTGCATATATTTTTTTTTTTTCCTGTTTGTTTATTTTTTTTTTCTTTTCTGTACTTATTTTAATTTTTTTTTTTTTTTTCCAATGGTTTAGGATGGTATTGGAGAATTCTTTGCTGATCAGAAAAATGATGTCAAAGTATACTGGGTAACATTTTTGGATGGCGTTCAGAGGGTGTTAATGTTTACTGAAGACATTGCATTAGCCACCTTAGCACAAGAAGTAAGTATTGATTTTGTTTATTGATGAGGCAAGGGGCAATACATTTGAATATTGTTTAAATGAACTATGAATAAAAAAGGTCATCAAAATCAGTTTGCTTGAAATTACAAAAAAGTGACAGTTAATAATTAGGTTTTGAGGAGATGCCGGTTCCAATCATTGTGTGTAAAACAGTTTTTATAGCGCATTAAAGTAAGCTAATTTATAGCAAGTGAATGTATTGCTGAATATTGACACTTTGACCCCAAGTTAGTTACAGTTGCAGTATTAATATAAGTCAGGTGGTTGTTGTCCTCCAAGAGACCTGAAAAAAAAGAGGTTATTTCTAAAATGCACGTGATTTTTTAATTTTTTTTATAAATATAGTGTACCGGTCAAGCTAGCACATTCGCGCAACAGAATCCAGAGTCCAAGCAAAGATACCAAGCCGACCAGTAGGAGATGGTTAGATCTCGAGACTGACCGCACTTCAACTCCTTCACCTGTGCTCCAAGACTCACGACCCTACGGATGACCACCTTGAAGATACATATAGATATTATTTCAACCGCGAGCCGACATAGGCCAGGAAGAAGCAATGAGACTCATAACAAAAAAAATGGAATTTATCAACCCTATATCTTTAAAACTAATTAATGCATAGGAAATCACATATATAATATAAAGAATTTTGAATTGGATTGAAATAAAATAAGATCGAGAGCAGAGTAATTTATTAAATTGTATGTTTATTTTTGTAGATTAAATTTGACGATTTTTATATATATTATTCTTGCATTTTACAATTAAAATGCGCGTAGCATCTAACATTTTTGGAGAGCGCTTTAACCTTCTCTCCTTACAATTAAAATTATTTTACATTTGTTGTGCTATTTGATGAAATTAAATATTGTTTTCATCATTTGCTTTATTATCTTATTGATCAGTCACTGCATTGTAGCTATGGGGCAGATTATGCTAATCCCTCTTATTTCATGGTTTTCAGCTAAGTAATCAGACGAAGCCTTGTTTTCACATATATGTGAAACATTTAAAGTCAAATTTATCTATAATATTATTATTTCAAACTATTGTGCATGAGACCGAAACTAGCTCTTGAATATGTCAGGCAATGGCTGAAATTTAATTTAAGGAGGAAGAGTTGGCAACCAAAAGAACCAATGCGCTATAGCGCTGGTAAACAGTTATAATAAATGTTGCTCTGCGGATGGATTAATATTTAGGGTTTTGTGATCAACACCGGAGCCCTATGACCGATCGCCATGCTGCTAAAGAGGGTTGGGGTAGCTAACACTATTGCCTGGAATTTGACGTCAGGTCTTATTCGTGTGCGACCCAAGGAGTGTAAGAGGGATGGCCGTTCCGAGTCCCATCTTAAAGAAAAATGCAACATAACGAGAAAGTTTAAATGTATAATAAAATTATCACATCCGCCAAGCAAAAGAGTTGAAATAATTTAATATTTAGCCACGAGAACGATAGCTAATCAGTGGAATCATTAGCGCCAACTCTAATATAGCATTTTAATAATCATATGCTATACGTGGGCGTACTTTTAAATATTCTTTGCTTTCTAGTTTCAATCTCAAATAACACATTTGATTACGCGATTAATTAATAAAAACAAAAAAGGGGAAAAAGTATATTTGGAGGGCTTTTACAAAATGAAATAAATAACAAATATACTTATTCAAGGCTTGGATATTGCTTAGTGAAAATTAAATTGAAATTTACTTTGGGTTAAAACAAGATTCCCATTTTAAAATTGCCAACAAATAATTAAATAATCAAGGTCAAAATAATAATCAGCACATAGCCAATTCTTAACAGTTATTTAAGAGGGTTTCGAAACAGCGTGCATTAAGCTACGATAAATAATTATTAAATGAAGAGGGGTCATTCTCTCTTCTCTTTATTATTAATATTGAATGCCCGCTGTTTCGAGGCATTAGCATATAATTTATATTTTAAAATAAAAAAGAAATAAAGAAACCATAGTCACAACTGCAGTGAGAAAATTGAAAATAAAATTATTAAAATCATTTAGTTAGGAAACATTAGAAAGTAGGTCAGAATTATATAAAAAAAAAAATAATTAAATTTAAGAATAAAATTTTACATTTAGCAATTTACTTGAATTCAAGATTTTAGAATTAAAATACATTTTATAAGTCTAGACTTAAAGAAAAATTAATATATTGAACTGCAGTTAGAAATGGTGAGGTTACCGGTCATCTTGTAGTACTTGAGCTGGAGTTACGGGAGTCTTTGTGGCGGCTTGCGGCATCATCTTCTTCCCACGGTTAGAGCGGAGCTGTTATGGCGGCATACTGGTGATGGTGGTTTTTGGATGGAAGTAAAGGCCCGTCGCCTTCACTCTGGAGCTTAGCCAAGGCTGCCTGTTTTAGCCCGACATTTTCTCTCGCACAGATATAAAAATTATTGTCTTAACTGGATGTCAAAATGTTCACGGTTGCTTTTGGTTCAGGATACACGCTGGATTCAAAAGCTTAACGATGATCAAAGAAGGCAAAACTTCACAGATGTAGCATTCAAGCTGTAAAGATTTCAAAGATTCAAAGCTGTCAAGGTTTCAAAAAAGTAAAGATCTAAGATGGCTCCTCCACTTTACATGGCCTTTTTAAAAATGATCCCTTATCAGCCCACACACCTTGGAATTTCGTCTCCATCAAGATTACAAAATTTTTAATTTGCTTATTCAATTAGTGGTTGATTTCAAACATGCTGACATTCCTTTTAGGTGTTATAACTTTTCTTTGATTATCAAATTTTAATTAAATCGAATTTTAATCAGTTTAATCCGATATTAGACTTTATTTTAATTAGTCAGGAATTTTGTTCTGATTTTATAATTTATGTGTAAAATCCCTGCTGTAAACATATTTTTAATTAGCGAGGTCTCCAAAATAATTTAGAATCAATTAGCTAGATTATTTTAAAATTGGCTTTTCTTTTTAGAAACCTAAGGCAGGTGTGGCATATCCTGATACAATTGTTTACAGCAAAAACTTTACTAAACTTTTAATTCTCCGAAAATACTTTTATTTTTAGAAAAAAAAATCTTTTTTTTCTTTTTAAAAAGAAGCTTGTCAGCGCATTTGCAATCAATCACCCTTTCAATGTGTTTTTACATTAAATTGGTTTATAATAAAAATGAAACTTAAAATTTAATAAATATTTTAATCACGCCACTATGCTATATATATATTCAATATAGGTGGATTATATTCCCACATACGAATTTAAGTAATAAATTAATAAATTGACGCTACATTATTACTGTTTAAAAATATTACGCGATAAAATTATACGCTATAACTCTGGCAGTACTATTCAATTATAGCGTTCTTTCGTATGTGCGTATATAATGCTGTTGATATAGCCGTGATTGCAATTTTTAGCTTACAAATCTTAATTTAGACTTATTAAACAGGTTTGAATCTAGCACAGACGAGTGGGTTATTAGGATGGTTGGTGAAACGGTGAGGGATTTGAAGACAACCGTTTCAATAGTAACCCATAATTGAAACTAATATCTCTTCAAAATAGCTATTCTGATTTTTTTTTTTTATTATTGCGAAAATAAAATGAATGTAATGAAAAGTTGATTTTATTTAGTCAAAATCATGCCTTCAATAAAAAACTCTCGGAAGCTATTATAATTGATCGTAAGTGGGGAAAAATTCTAACTAATGATTGTATTTTTTCTATACATACACACATTTGAGTATATATGTAATGTGAACCAGTGAAAAAGTGATTTGTACTCTCTAAACTGCTTGCTACATCATCTCTGAATCAATGTGTATGTTACATAACATAGTTTAGTTATTTGCATAAAAATGTTAAGATGCTAGCATGCCTGGACCATGATTTACTTCGTAAAATGGGACAGTATGTTTTGTACCTTTATGGATTGCATTCAGTGTTCTTCCTGCCACCACAAAATCTTCGAAACATTGTTGAAATTCATAGCTTCATTGCTGTATACAGTTTGAATGTTTACAAAATTTAATCTTAGTGCAGCATTCATCCACCAGGGACAAACATTGTCATATTTTATGTCATAACTCATGATCCAATTATACTACAACTGTATAACAAATGCATTGATTCAGAGATGTGCTCCTGGAAACTTGAAAAGAGGACCATCACTTTTTGATTGGGACATACTGTCTATACGCACCTAATAGCAAATATGAAAAATCAACTATAAAATGATTAAAAAAAACTTCGTAACAACACATATAAAAACTACCTGTCTAATAAGTCAAAAGAAAGCAAATTCCTATAACAGGTAGGTTTACATATATGTATATGATGTTATGAAGTAGCTATGCAATTATTTTTTTATTTTAGTTAATAAGCTTCAATTGTCGGCTTCAAATAATGATTGCATCATTATTATAATAGTTGTTATCATCTATGATTAAGGTGTAGAAAAGGTTCCGTTTGTATTACTGATAGTGAGACTCACTGTTTACTTCCTGCTCCTAACTATTTGATATTAAGGAGTCGTTATTTTTTTAAAAAATTATCTATTAAAAATTATTTTCCCATTTTGTATTCAATGTCACTACAGCTGCTTCCTTCTCATTCTTTTGAAACGAATTATGTTTAACTTAGACTTTGTATATCTTGTCGTGATAGAATCACAGTAGTCTTCCAAAAAATATGATTGGCCATATTGTAGGATGGAATGATCAGGTAATTCAATGACCTAAAATTAGGTCATTTCCTCTAAAATTGTTGTCCATAAAAGTATATGATTACAAAATCTGGTGATTGAAGTTTAGGGAAGAAGCAAAAAAAATTTCATTACATATACCCAGTAAAAAAGTAATGAGTGATTGATTTCCTCCTGAAACTGCCTGCAATAACCATCTCCGAATTATCATATATGTTGCATAGTGACATAATTCATCTATTCACCACAAATTTTAAGGCATTAGTATTGTCTAGATTACATTTTATGTCATGAAATATGACGGGTTGTTTTATGTTTTAGCTCACATTAAATTTTTTATGTTCGAATTAATTCAAACTGTGTAGGACAAGCCATGAGTCGCAAGAACATTTTCAAATGGGTTGCAAGATTTTGCGAAGGCAAGGAGAGCATTTTTCATATTATAACTCGTAATACAGACATACTAGTGTCTTAAAATTTGTCATCAATAGCTAAACTATGTCGCTTCTCAACCCCATGCAATTATTCAGAGATAGCACTGCAGACAGCATGGAGAGAACTGGAAACACTATATAATTTTCAAAAATTACGAATCATCTAATATCTTTATATCTACAATCCCGCTAAGAAAAAAAATTAGAACAGAAAGGAAAAAAAATATGTGAAGATTCAAACCACAGCAAGAATTTGTTTATGAAAAATCGTATTTACTCTTATGAAATCTAACCACATAAAAGAAGCTATTTTTATCCTATCTATCAATCCATTTACAAATCTCTAGAAGTAGCTAGAAAATAGCCCCCAAAAAATATTAATTTAGCTATGCTGACCAGAAAATGAAACTAGACTCCCAATTTTGAACTCCATTATTTAATTTAAACTAAAATTGTAATTTTATATATATATATGTGGTAGTCTTCATCGGGTGGTTTTTTGAAACAAGCATTATAAAATTCAGTGAACATCTATTTTAATTGAAATCAACTATAACAACTTTATTCCACACTCACATACATATCTAAAGCAATCCAGGTTCTCAAAAAAAAAATAGAATATCTTAGCATAATCAATGAAAACATTGAACAGGGTGGAGTTGTTTGGGCTCCTATAAGCCATAATCTGAAGGTTGAATCAGAATAGAACTTGGAAGTTTTTTCCAGATAGCTAATTTATAATAAATCCTTATCGAATTATTTTTAGTTAGATAGTTAAATAAAATTAAAATAATTACGAAGAGCTATTCTCTGATAATTAACTAGTCTAATGACGATATTATAATGCCTTTAGTATTTCTCTGAAACAAGATTCCGGATGAATGACATGCTCTATAGTAGGCTATTTAAAAAACTTATCCGCACATCGAATCTTCACGAGATTTTATTTTGCAATGAGTCTTACATATTTCATTTCAAATATCTGTGTTGTTTTTGCTATCTCACAAGTCTCCATCTCTCTAATTTGTTCCGTGTAATAATAGATCTTTTTTATAATAATAAATTGCAGTTTAGGTAGTTTAACACAGAGCATGCTTTGTGTTTCGTAAAGTTAGATTAGAATAGAAATTGAAAGAGAATGCTTTTATGCTAGTCTTTTTAGAATAAACTGCAAATGAGCTTGCTGTTCATAATGAAGTAACGTGTTCATTTTATTGGAAAAGTGGAGAAATTATATTTGACTTATATATGTGTGTGTATATAGCTGCATTCACTCGTAAAGTAAAGTAAGATGTTGCTCGTAAATTTTCAGATTTTTTTTCTTGATTAAAATTTTTGATCTGTAATTTTTTTTTTTATAGGCCGGAGAACTGGAACGGATAGAACAAGAGATTACTGTCTCTATACAAGGTTTTGGTGTATCTTTAGTAAATAATTATACGAAAACAGAACTTGCATATATGGGGATTACCAGGTAAATTACTTTGGAGGTTTGTTTTGTTTTTGTTTTTTGCCATTTTTAATTTAAATAATTTTGTTTAAAGATTATCTATTTTCTTGTATATGTTAATCTATTTTTCTTGTATTTTTTTTTTTACATATACTATAATAAAATTACTAAGACTCTGATAGTGAATCATATTTTTATAGCATAATTTTCATGACACCACTCTCAAACAAACTAGGGACTGGTTTCTATCCTCTTTTAGCATCTTGTGGAAGGGTGCAATCATAAACATATGACCAAAGACATGAAAAAGATCTATGATTTCCAAGATGCACATTTCGTGCTGACCCAGTACTCATCAGTTGGCCCAGACTACAATCTCTTACACATCTTTATCATTATTCAGTATATATAGGTAGCAAATTACCATTTAATAAACTTGCTACCCTCACAACTTTTACATAATCCATGTAACGGAAGTATATTAATAATTTTTATTAGTCATTTATTAGACTAGAGATTATCCAATAATAAATAATATCTCTGTAATGCAATTTTCACTACGCCATTCTCACGCAAGCTAGGGACTGATTTCTATCCACTTTTAGCACTTTGTGGATGAATGCAATTGTAAACATATAACCAAAGACATGTGAAAAAGATCTGGATCCCAAGATGCACATTTCGTGCTGATTCAGCACTCATCAGTTGGCCCAGACCACAATCTCTTACACATATCTTTATCATTAACAATGAAAAAGATATGTATAAGAGATTATGGTCTGGACCAACTGATGAGGGCTGATTCAGCAATGAAATGAGCATCTTGGGGATCATAGTCTTTGGTCGTATGTTTATGATTACATCCCTCCACAAGGTGCTGAAAGCATTTAGAAACTAGTCCCTACCCTGTGTAAGAGTAGTGTAGTACAAATTATACTACAGAAATATTATTTATTATTGGATAATCTCTAGTCTAATGAATGACTAATAAAAATTATTAATATACTAAAACTCTGGTTTCTTATTTAACCCATTGTTTAGTCTCAAATTTTTTAATTTTTGCATCATATATTCTATATCATTTTTATTGTTTTTATCATTAGCTAATCATCTGTAGATTGGACATTGTAAAAACACATATCATTCAATTTTATTCTCTCACTTTTATTCTATATATATAATACTTTTGCCTTGTGTATTTTATGAAGTATTAAATGCACAGTAAAAGAGAATAAAATATAAAAACTGATTCAAAAAAATAAGAAAGGCTACCAGTTAAAATATATATATATATATATATAGGATGAAGACTATTGGATAATTGAAACTGTCAGCTGTTTTTGACAATGTGGTGTAATAAAATAATGCATTTGAATAGTATAAGAGCATAGAAGAATATGTTATTATTGTTCATTTATATTATTAATGGTGCAAAATGGCAAAGAAGCATGGAAATCAGGCATTGCGTATAAATTTCTGATATTTTTTTTTTCTATTTTTGCATAACATTTTACAATTTTCAAGGCCTTGAAGAAATTTGATATGAGATGGTGTTTAAGAATATCATAAAGAGACTTCATGAAGTGATAAATGGATGACTGCATGAAGTGATAAATGGATGTAAATAATAAATTACACAAATAAAATCTAGTGTGTCTATATGAAGAATGAATCATAGGAGACTATTAATATAGTTACGACAGTAGATTCACATTGAAAAGCAGAAAAAGGAAGATCAAACTAAGAACTGATACAAAAAATGAAAAATCTTTAAACAACATATGAATGAAATGACAGAGAAGAATGGAAATCAGACATTGGATAATGTCTCTTACATACCATTAAGATTTCTAATAAATACCTTCTTATTTTTATGAAACATTTAGGATTTTTATAAAGGTTTTGAAGACCATTTGTCATTTATAGTTATTCTAAATTATTTAACTACTACTGTGTTATACGTTTTTTATAAATAGTGAACTTTTGATCCATCATTTTTCAAAAGACCAGAGAAAATAAACAATAGATACTTAAAATAAATAGAATATAAATCTATTAAAAATTATAGATAAGAAGCAATCGAATGATTATTCACTGAAATTAAAAGTAAACATAAATATTAAACGCCTAAAGCTAAACTTGTCAATAAAATAATCAAAATTACCCCAGATTCAAAACTAAACCAGACTAGCCAAAGAAAATAAACTCTAAAACACAACCATTGGTTTCACCGCTGCAAGCAGACTTCTTAAGTGTAAAAGACTAAACATAACAAATTTATATTAAATATTACCCACATTTTCCTATTTACATTCCATGCACACTTTTAAGTGTGAATTCTGGGTAATACAATTTATATAAATTTGTTATATTTTAGTCTTTTACACTTAAGAAGTCTGCTTGCAGCAGTGAAACCAATAGTCATGTTTTAGAGTTTATTTTCTTTGGCTAGTCTGGTTTAGTTTTGAATTTGGGGTAATTTTGATTATCTATATATGTTTTTAAAAAATCACAACATTGATTATGTTATAGTCATTGGATTTTTTTTAATAAATTAATATTTATTTGTTTATGACTAACTTTACCACTTCATTTATTTCTGAAAATGTTAAAATGTTTAATAGATAGAATGCTGCAAACAAAATAAATATTTCTCTTGTCAAACTCAATCAAAATCCTTTCTAAAGTTAAAAAAAAAAATGAAAAGAAACCGTTAGTGTATCTTTGAATTGTTAGAATTAAAAGAAAGAAGATATGAATTGTTCTTACTATTTTTTTTAATAAAATCAAAATTTGATTTCAAATTTTAAAAGGAAATCCATGCAAATAAATATTGCGTTGGGACTACAATTTATCAGTTATTGATGCTAAAAAAAATAGCCAATTTGCAAAGACTCTGAATTTGGAACTACAAAAAAGGGATGAAGGATATTGAAAAAAAATGTAGGATTTAACAGAAGATTGAAATCATTGTATATCTATGAATGTTTGCTAAAGCCTTGAGTAATTGGCTTTATTGTCTTAGTAAATATTTACTTTATATGGAATTTGGAAGTTATAATTAACTATTTATTAGTCTGTTTTCAGAACAGGTTATATTTGCCTGATTAATGAGATTTGTTTATATTTCTTTTCACTATTAATCTTATATTCCTTTGTCAAATTGTAATCTTTAGTGTCTATATAAACAGATCAGACCATAGATAAAGGTGGCTCCACCTTTATTGTTAAAAGAGGTTGCCTTGACTACAGATTGAGATTGTTAATAGCTTAAGAGTTGATTATCACCATCTACGAATGTTATATAGATGTATTTCTTTGTAACTTTTTTTTTTTTTTTACATAATTCCATCATCTAGAATTAATTATTAAATGTCTTTGGAAAAATTTGAACTTTTCAGATACATTTAACTATTAATAAGAAAACACAGCTTAATATTAATACATTTCAAAAGTTATTTTTCTTTTGCTTTCTTGGGGTGTTACTGGCTTTACCAATCATCATACTAGTATTGGAATCAAAACTGGTCCCTTTAGGTTTGTGAATGCTGAATGTTAAGGTGATGCTCTAATTAGACTTTTTAGTCAGAGGTAACAGTCAGTAGAAATTTTATGAACTTATAAATATCCTCCTGATTTCTCCATCTTCTTTTTTAAGGGTCAGGTAAAATGTTATGAATTCCCACATCTCAAATTCGGTACTCATAAATCTAAAGCAACACCTGAAGAAAAGAAGAGAATATATGTGTTATCTACTCACCTGTGTGGTATTATTTACAATTGAAAGTAGTTGCTTTTATATAATATATACGTTGGATAAATACTTCCTCTCATATTTAACTTATGATGTGCCCACTCGTGTTCATATCACTAATTTATTCAAAACATGTGCATAATATATATATATAGACTTTATATATTTTAGAAAAATTATTAACATTTGTAGAAACAGTCTTGATTTTTTTGTAATTTTTTTTTTTAAGATATAAATTTAAAATACGTTTTTTTTGATAGCTCTGGAGTCATTTGGGAAGTGAAAAAAGACACCAAACGTTTCCGTTCTTCCAGTAACAAAGAGAATGCAATCTTAGAAGCAGGGTATCAAAAGTACACCAATGAGAAACTTATAGGAAAAAAAGTTAATTCTCATCAAACTCTGGATGGAAAGATAGAGGTCAGTTGTATTACTTTTTATTATTGTTGTTGTTATTATCAGCAGAAAATATAATAAGCATATCTATTTGTGAACATAAATAGATATTGATTAAATTTTTTATCATAGTTAAATTCCAAGGGTATTTAAATGTAAAATATTGTCAGATTAAAAATGCAGATGAAAATATAATGGAAGAAGTTAATTGTAGAGTTAAACTTAGATGCCTATATGTTTGAAAAGATTTTTTAATATGTGTTTTACCAGTTTTTACTTATGTATCTGAGACATGGACATTTAACAATAGAGCACTGCAGAGACTTTCAAACCATTTAATAAAGTATAGAGAGATGTATATTAGAGTAACAATAAAAGCAAAATACTTGGATGAGAGAACAAATAGATGTCATTGAAAGAATTGACTGAAATGAATCTGGGCTAGATATATTACTAGAAGAGATAATTATGGATGCACAATCGAAATCTTAAACTGGATTTTAAGAGATGATAAAAGGCTAAAAAGAAAGCGTGTGAGATGGATGGATGTGAAACATGGAAACTTATTGATGTGATATGGACAATAGAAGCTGTGAATACTATCAAAAGATGATTGGTGGCATATATGTGAGTTTTATGTTGTTATCATTCATTCTTACTTCAGAGAGTATTACAAATGGTTTGCTATATTAAATGTTTAGATTATCTTGATCTTTTAAAAGACAGTTTATTATATTGTAATGCTCACAAAACCACCAATTGACTATATTCAAGTAACTTTTAGACTAATATTTTAGAATAGTGGATATCCTTTTAATTTATCTCAAATCATTTCATAAAAGATTCATTTAGTGTCATACAAATATCTGATGTTGGATGCATATTTTATATTGACACTCGGTGATATTTTCAGCCGAATAAAAATACGATTAAAAATAAATGCTAAAAAGTCTATAGTAACGTTCAGTGGCTTTCCAAAAAAAGAAGAAAATAAGGATTGATAGTAATTTATTAGAGGAAATTAACAAATACAAATACATTGGTTAGATTGTTAATATTGATGGAAACATAATGGATAAAAGTTATCATAGAAATAAATTTGGCTGGAGTGCTTTAGGGGAAAAAATAACCTAATATTAAAAGGTAATATGCCTATGTATTGAATAGGAAGTTTTTTAGTAATTATCAGAGCTTATATAGGGAAGCTCTACACAGTACAGCGAAGTATGGAGACATTAAATTTGGAACTACATGACGGGATTGAGAGATAAATATGTGAATAAGAGAACAAACAGGTGTCATAATCATCATTGAAAGGCTTAAAAGGCTGAAATAGAATTGGACAGGATATATATCTGGAAAAGATGATAATAGATAGGAAGTTCAATTCTCGAGAGACTGTAAAAGACCTAGAAAGAGATTATGTGTGAAATACATGGGTGAAATATAGAAGTTTGACTAAATGCTGTGATATGGATTGGAATAAAGGGATTAAACTTGGAGAAATCATTCTCCAGTAGATTAATAATAGTTGACAATGGTAATAGTGAAAATGTTCATCATCTTTTATAGTAAGCAAAATTTCAAGTCATGATTGTGGCTTGAGGCAGGAACCTTTGTTTGAATGGCATCTGTTTAGGTTTCAAAGTTCTGGTGAGGCCAAACCTGACTTTTATCTTACAATTAGGATCATTCCTGATCTCTATTGTAATTTCAGTTTCCTGACTGCTGCAAAATTATTTTTTAAATATGCATTTATTATTTTCAGCTTAATGAAATGAATGATCTGCTCTTTTTTAACATGAAATACTTTAATTAAATAGAAAGGATTTTCATCTTTTCACATAGGTGCTGTACTAATTTATATTGCGCATATATGAAAAGGTGAAAATCCTTTCTATTTAATTACATACATACTATGCACTTGATAAATAAATTTCAGAGTTACATAGTTTCTATTAATTCTTAAAATTGCTCATAGTAAATCGAAAGATTTTGTGTATATTATTATATGAAAGAAATTAATGGATATAAAAGTGAACAGAGTAACATCTTCACTCTCTCAAAACAAGATGCTTCAGATTGGCCTATATAAATCGGAATTTAGGTTAAAGATAAGATGGCCGCTCTTATTTTATAAAATCTCTATCTTGTGTTTGGGTTTGAGAGTTTTCCTATACTCAACACAGCATCGTTGAGCCTATATAAATGACAGTGCATATATGAAAAGGTGAAAATTCTTTCTATTTAATTACATAACGTACTATGCGCTTGATAAATAAATTTCAGAGTTATAAAATGACTTATGGCAGGAGTTGGTGCAATAATAACCTATTGTTTATAGTAACCATCCCATTTTTTAGTTTTATGTTTTTTGTTTTTTAATCTGTTAATCTCTTTCTTAATTCAGTGATTTTAAAAAAATGGCAGATTTTTGTTTTATGAACTGTGATTGTGGTATCCAAAAATTTGACTAATTGATTATATTTTCTCTGTCTAAAATTTTCTTTATA
This sequence comes from Epiperipatus broadwayi, assembly GCA_028023455.1. Taxonomy (NCBI): domain Eukaryota; kingdom Metazoa; phylum Onychophora; class Udeonychophora; order Euonychophora; family Peripatidae; genus Epiperipatus; species Epiperipatus broadwayi. The sequence continues at coordinate 6,697,290 of JAQFVV010012446.1, forward strand.
AATAAGAGCTTTTTGCAGCCATGTAGGAATTAATTATCTATTTTCCTATAAATAAGGTATATAAAGCATTAACACTATATATTACTTTTTACGATCACTATTCATGGTTGATCTAAATTATATATGCCTATTACATCTGAATATAGTTCCCTGCATGTTTTTGATGTCGTGATAGAGGGTCAGAGTCTAGAGTTTACAATCCTCGGATCGATTCCGGCTCTAGTTTTTAATACCACCTGAATATATTCTTGATCTATTGTTTAAAGATCAACAAAATGTAGATAGATAAAATGCTAAAAATCAGCTAAAATAATTGTTTTTAAAAATATGTTGTTGTTTTTTTGATTACATGCAGGTTGATTTTGAAGAAATGACCATGTTTAAACCTAGTAAAAGAAGATTACGACGCAGTTTTCAACCGGGAATATGGATGCAATACAAAACATCACCACATCAGAATCAATTTCATGCTAAAATTAATTATCTTCAAATTGACAATCAGCTTTCTCCGTGTGTTTTTCACACTGTTCTTGCCCCTGTTCCCCCTCCCAAATCCGTTGCTGCTGATAATGGTAAGCTAAATTGCATAAGGTTTATTTATAAACAGGTTTGATTTTATTGATGATATCTTTTCTGTCCTTTTTATTTTTTAAGTTCCCAAACCTTTTGCTGAAATCAGTAGAATGATGCGAAAAGGTGAACATAGTTCTCTACAACAAATTAAGTAAGTTAAATTGTATTTTTTATATAAGCACAACCTCTGATACAACATTTTGAACCAATGAATACTATCTTTAACAATATTTTTATAATGCATGTTGGTCAATATTAACATTAATAAAACTATTGAAAAAATATAAATATCACAATTTACCAAAGTACCAGTTTAATATTTGATAAAATGTAATAAAACATAAATTAAGTAACTTTAAAATTAAAAATTATAATTTGAGGAATACCTGCTTACGGCAGTAGCGTTTAAATCGTTATATTTATATATGGTAGAAGATTACTTTTTGTTGTATGCATTTCATTTAAAGCTGAAAAGTATTACAGATAATATCATTCATAAGTGGTAAAAATGTATGTTGAGCTGCAATATTTATAGTTGTAGGCCAAAAATGTGCATTCTTGAAAAACATAATATTAGGCTAATCCTGAACTTGTCAAACTTTTTTACGCATGACCCTTTTGAAATAAAACGTTTGTGATTCTCTCACTCACTTATAAAATCAATAGAGACTAAAATTATGTACTGTGTAGGTAAAATATAAAACAGTTTTTAATTAGCCCACTGCTGATCAAAGATGTCAATAAATGCCTCGTAAAATAACAGTGAAATCAATAGTTTTTCTCACCAGATCCACAAGTGCTGAGAGGCAAATGTCCAAGTGTTATTCGTTCTTATTTTATCCATTATTTGAAGCTAAATAAATATTATATACTAACTAATATTGGATGAGTAGATAATGGATTGTAGACACTATCACTGCAGCTAAAGATTATTAAGATTATGTTTAAGCATTCTTTTCTCATAATCTAATAGAAATTGAACATGGAAATCAACAGAGATTAACAAAATTTAATTAAAATCTAAAAAAATATAAGAAATAAGATTAAATATGCCACTACAGAAAGCCATAAAAGTCTTCTGGAAAACTATATTGAGTTTTTAGTGGCCATTTGTCTATAATGGTAAATTATCTGTTCAATAAAATACTAGATTAAACCACAATAGTATTCACAGAGGCAAAATTCTCCATACAGTAACGCCATTCAGGTGCAAGCCAGAGTAATCAATGGATGCAAGAAGGTTTGTGCATAAAATCTCTATTTAGTGCCTACTCACCCAATATCCCCAGACTTATTTCTAGTTTATGGCTTTCATCTTTGAGGAGCCTTGGATCTGAGAGCACTGCACCTAGATCGCTGATGAAAGCTACAAGCAAGAAACTAGTCTGGGGATATTGAATGAGTAGGCACTAGATAGGGATTTTATGAACAAACCTTCCTATATCCATTGATTATTCTGGCTTGCACTGAATGGTGCTACTATATGGAGAGTTTTGCCTCTGTATAAACAGCTTGTGTATGCAAAAGAATGGTGATCATGTGATGTTTAGTGAAACAATATTATTCTACAGTAATTACTGCAATCTTTATTATTCTTTTTAGTTTTATAAATTATAATAGTAAAAGCATCCTTAACAGCCGATTGTATAATATTAATTCATATATTTTTTAAAAATTTCATTAGTTTTGAAGTTCGCGTGTGACTCCCGTGTATTGAAACTTCTTCTGAGTTTCCATCTATACTTGCAATCATTTTAAGATTACAAAAAGGGTTTTTAGCTGAAACAAAGTAAATAACTGCTCAAAGCTAAATGTGTCAATAGGATCGATATACCATTAAAAGCACTTATCTGTATTGGACCGCTTGCGAAAAAGCGATCCAGGAGAAATTTTGTCTAAAAATTATTAAATTAAAATTCTCATAAATAACACGAAGTAAATAATAAAAGTATTGCAGAATAATTTGTCCGTAAATGATTGAAATAAAAACATCTCATTTAAAGAAATGGTTAAAAGTTTAAAGAGTTATTTGTATAAGTTAAAACTTTAAGAAAAGAAGTTTAAAGAGTTTTTTTTTTTTAAACAGTTTGCTAAAAATCAATTAATTCATAGCTTTATGTATTAAGGAGTAATTGGAAGGGGGAGAGAAATTAATTTAGAAAAAATTAAAAGTATAACAGTTTAAACTATAAGATACTCTCTTTTTATTCAAGTTAAATAATATTTATTTTTACAAAGCGCAGATGGTATTAAAATTAAACTGAGAGAGTGCAAACCTCTCAAGCGCTTAGCCAATCAGATCACAAATACTGAGAGAGAATTTAACATAGTTCCACTCTCATCTTTACTTGTCTTTCTATATATCCAAGCCAGTCCAAAGTATTTAGATCTGAAAGCGTGAATCTTAAATATCTTCACACTCAACTCACTGAGTTCTAATTATAAACACCCAGTGTGAAATCTTTCGATTTACTACACAGTAGTTTTTAGATGTTATAACTTGCAGCAATATATGTAAATAATATTTATTTTTACAAAGCACAGACGGTATTGAAATTAAACTGAGAGAGTGTAGTAAATCGAAAGATTTCACGCTGTGTGTTTATAATTAGAACTCAGTGAGTTGAGTGTGAAGATATTTAAGATTCATGCTTTCAGATCTAAGTACTTGGGACTGGCTGTGATATATAGAAAGACAATAAAGATGAAAGTGGAACCACTCTTTTCTTGTTAAATTCTCTGTCTCAGTATTTGTGATCTGATTGGCTAAGCGCTTGAGAGGTTTTCACTCTCTCAGTTTAATTTAAGTTAAAGAAAAAGAAAGGAAATCTTAAAACTAAAAGAAAAAAAAGAAATCTCTTTCATTTAAATTATTTATTAGAATAAAATATACATGTGCAAAAATAAAGAGTGATAAATGTGTGTATGTTGATAAAATGAAATAAGAGAGTTAAAAAATTGAAAAACACTCAGCAATGGCTACTAAGTTAAACAAAATCCATAAAACAACAAATTTGCAATGGCTACTAATTAAAAGATCTCAGACAACAGGATTAAAGTCTCTTGTCCATTTTATCTCCGAGTATGAACGAGATTCAATAGATGATTAAAATACTCTCTGCTCAAAATATCATAATCATCATATAAGAGTGTCTTTTAGTGGGTTTAATGAAATTGTATTTCATTTTTTAGGTTTTTATGCTGCTTTTATTATATCAAAAAAGCATCTAAAGTATCGTAATTATTGTCAAAAAATGAATATATATCATCTACAATTTGAATCTATTAATCATTGTAACACCTTTTTGTCAGTTATGGAGTTTGCCTTTAAATCATTATACAACTTATAAAAGTCTGCATTCATTTGATTATTCATTCAAGCAGAAAATTTCTTGTCTTTTGGTGAATTCCCAAAAAATTAATCATTATTGTACTTTTTTAAGAGAATTTCACATTTTAGTAATATGATCAAATTCCCAAAATGCAAATTGGCAATTTTAGTTTTCAGTGACAGTTAAAAGGTAACAACAGTATTGAAAATGAATATCAAATGTACAAGTAATATGTTTGAAGTATATTTTACCTTTGAAATATAGTAAACTACGATTTGTTGAACAGTGTATTTATAAGAATTTGCATTATATGTAAAACATTTTGACTTCATTTACATTCAGACTCCCAATTAAGACATAATCAATAAGAATCCGTGTATTTATAATGATTATATTTGGCCAAGCAAATTGTTTATAGATCATCAGTCTGTATCTTCACATGATCACCATTTCTTATGTTTGCTTATAACTGTTATTAAAACAGGCAAAACTCAGTTAATAACAGTTATAAGCAAGCATAAGAAATGGTGATCATGTGATGTTTATTGGCTTAAAACCCATCCTCTCTAATGGGATAGTGGTGGCTATGATTATTAAAGAACCAAAGACACCAAAAGATTACTAAACATCACATGATCACTATCTCATACACCAAAAGATATAGGTACCGAACTGAATTCAGACCTATATGACTATATAAGCTGATGAACTTGGATTGAAAATATTAAGGTGTTTTCAATTTAAGACTCATAGTTTTGTAGTTAAGTGGAGATAAAAGGTTTTTTCTGGAGGGTTGCATTAGATCCTAAGATCTAGATGCAGTGCTCTCAGATCTAAGGCTCCTCACTGACGAAGGCTACAAGCCAGAAACTAGTCTGGGGATATTGGATGAGTAGGCACTGGATGGGGATTATATGCACAAGCCTTCTGGCATCCACTGATTACTCTAGCTTGCTGTGGGTGGCAATACGTATAGTGAGTTTTGTCTGTTTTAATAACAGTCTGTATCTTATGCCAAAATTCAGTAACTGTTAGAATTCACTTAGTTGATATTATTATTTTCAATAATACTCTGGGCAAATGTACTGTTTCTGTCCATATGTGTTTTAATATCTTCAAAAATAAATATTCTGTCCTTTACTAATACTATCTCAATAGTCCTACTACAAATAATAAATGCTTTTTTAGCCTGAACTAACATGATCACAGACATCTTTGTACAAATCACTCCTTATCTTTAGCTTTTCATTGCTACATGTGGGAATTCCAAGAAAAGATACTAAGTTTTACCTCACAGCGGAATCCAACATCATACAGTCTTTTTTTTCTTGATTAAGTATTCTTCCGAAAGCACTTATATAGCCATTAATGTGAAAGTAAAACTTTTTTTCTCTTTAAATCTTGAAAAATATTCTACGGAAGATTCTTGGATAGTCAAAACTGTTTATTCTGAAATTATGTTGCAATGAAGCATTTCATTATGTCATATGAATAGAAGATATGTTAGTTATTATTTATTTCCCCTCTTTTCTTCCAATGCGTAAGCTTGTGGTTAAGACCTGTAGAGGTCCCTATCTTCGCATTTTCAAGCGCACATGCTTAAACTCTATTTTTCTGCAGCTAAATCAATCTCAAAAACTTATTAATTATAAGAATCACTCTGTGTTGAATTCACATCATGCAAAGTCAGTCCATGGATATATATATAGTAAAAAATTGCAAGAATTTTCTCTTATTATTATCATTACCTTCTGTTATTATTACCCTTGCTATAACTGATATTATGACTATTGCTGGTATTTAAGCGAGAAATAAACCAGATCTTTTGATCTACACAGAGGCCACACTCTCCATATATTTGCGCCATTCAGTGCACACCAGAGTAATCAATGGATGCAAGAAGGCTTGTGCATATGATCCCTGTCTAGTGCCTACTCATCCCATATCTCCACACTATTTTCTAGCGTGTGGCTTTCATCACTGAGAAGCCTTGGATCTGAGAGCTCTGCATCTAGATCCAAGGCTCCTCGCTGATGAAAGCCACAAGTTAGAAACTAGCCTGTGGATATTGGATGAGTAGGCACTAGACAGATTTTATGCACAAACCTTCTTGCTATCCATTGACTACACTGGCTTGCACTGAGTGGTGCTAATATATGGAGAGTTTAGCCTCTGGGTAAACAGCTTGTGTAAGCATCAAGAATGATGATCATGTGATGTTTAGTGGTTTAATCTTTTGATCTAGTTAGATTTTGTTTCCACTAACTTTGAGAAAATACCTAGAAGAGTGCCCATGCTTATGATCACTTGTAAGTGGAATTCCTAATGCAAATTCAATTTTAGACACTCATGAGTTGTACTCCCATGTAAAAAAGTACAGCTACGAACTCCTGCTCTGGTAAATCTATTACCATTTTCTTAATAGTAAAAACTTGTGTATACAAAGAAAAAGAGATTGGAGTGAGAATTATTGTGCATGTGATCAAAAAATGCAAAAAGCACAATACCATTGTCACATTTAATGCAGAGAAATGACCGACAACACGAGAAGCTTATGATAGTCTAAAATGATATAACCATAGCAATCAGATAGTATTTCAAGCTATTCTCTATTATAGTAAGCTGAAAGACTCTTGCCATATTCAATCAGTAAAACAAGTTTTGGTCAATAAAATGAAATGGATAAATTTTTTCTATCACTTAGTGATCCAGGTTCATACCATGGAGTGACCCAATGTACAGCTTTTTGCCCAGTATGATTTAGAACAACAGTAAAATGTCTGACTTTGGAGCATGAAGTTCTTGGGTAGATTTCATTGTAACAGTTTAGCTACTCGAGTGTTTTATAAAATTCCAAGCAATAAAGCCTTTACTCGCTTATTATTTTTATAATTATTCTTTTTCTGGACAGTGATATGTGTATCTTGCAACAGGTGATAAATATTATTAACAGTTATAATATTAATGACTAATAATTTGTGTAATATTAATTTAACTAAGTCATTTGCATTTTATGGCCTGGACAGTCGTAGAATGGCAGGCTCTTGGACTTAAAGTTCACGGAGTGTGTCCAGTTTTTTCCCTGAGTGATGATCAAACTTCTTGTGGATTCCCAAGAAACAAAGCCATTTAGTTATTTATTTTACTAATTTAATTACTTGTATATTTCTATACTAAACTTAATGTAATTAATAAGACTTGAACTCATATTTTCAAGCTCCCTTTAGCTATCCAATTTATCTTATACAACTAATACGCATGACCATATACATGTGAAAAAGATAAATAATCTCCAATATACTGAGATGGACAATTGAAATCTTAAACTGGATTCCAGGACTTTGTAAAAGATCCAGAAAGAGACCACATGTGAGATGGATGGATGAATGAAATAAGAAAGTGTGCAGGGGTGATGTGGAGAAGAGAAGCTAAAGATCGGAGAAGATGGATTAAACTTGGAGAGACCTTCATTCTGCAGATGATGATGATATGATGATACTGAGCACTAATTGTATATATGTGTATGAGATTGTGATCTGGACCAACTGATGAGTGCTGGTTCAGTATGAAATAGGTATATTGGAGATCATTTGTCTTTTTCACATAGCTGTAGGGAGTTTGAAAGTCTGAGTTCAAGTCTTATAATTATTTTTACTAAATAAATTTACTCACATTCATATCGGCTTTTTCTAACCAAATTGTGCAAACGCTTTTTGCGAGTGTTAAATAATAAATGAATACCCTCTGACCCATACAAGATATAGAATTTATGCAGCAATAAAAGGAATCTATTGCTGCATAACACTCGCAAAAAGCGTTTGCACAATTTGGTTTGAAAAAGCTGATATGAATGTGATTACAATTGTATACAGACGCTATAAAAAATAAATGCTGATTTAAATAAATTTACTTTTTTTTTTTCTTTCATCAGTGTTTTATTTTCAGTATTGAAGCATTCCTTACTAGTGTAATTTTATTTACAGATATTTTAAAGTGTTAATTCAAGAAATGCATCTCAAGGTTGACCAAGGGTTCATTAATGCAGTTATACTTTTCTTTTCACCTGAAAGTCCAGCACAGGAAAATGAGGTGTGTTTGCTATTTAAAATATAATTAGCTGAAATGAAAAAAAGAAATATATAGAACTTAAAATGGCTAGAAAACATTATCATTTAATAGATTGAGTAAAACTTTAGGATATAAATTATCTCTTTAAAATATTTCAACTATTGATTTGTGTGTTGAAGTGGGTTAAGTAATTTACTGAAAGTACTTCTGTGAAATTTAAGACTGTGTATAATAGTTAATTACTATTATATTTATTATTATATGTACATAAAATAAAGAATAGAAATGAGGAGGTAATATCCATGTAAACAGAAATCACCTTTAATCTTTGATGTTACCAAGAAATTAATCATTACTACTAATTGATAATTCCTGAAGCTAAACAGGTTTTTTCATATATGGTATGCAATAGTTATAAATTATAATAACAGTAAATAATAAATAGTCATAATATAAAAATTTAAGCGGAAGTACTTTTGATTACATAGGCAAAAAGCAGATATTACACGATTTAGTAGATTTTTAACGATTACGTTATTGAAAGTACTCCTGCTTAAATTTTTATATTATTACTTTTTTTTTTTGTTACAATTTAAAACTTACATATAATATGTTTTTAACAGATAACTTATTTCACATATATCGACATATTTTGGGTCTCATCCCTTAATAAATAAGACACTTATGTATGTGAGTTATGCTGACAAAGAAATTTTTTTAAATATTTTCTTTAACGAATTAGTTTCTACATTTTTGGATTTTGATTAAATAGATAACCAGTCTACTAAGTTTTATTTTAATTTATTCCAAATGTGTTATAATTTGTGATTTTTATATTACTGTTAAATGGACATTGCCTTGGCAACAGTTTGAAATTGATTGTTATCTATATTAGGATTGTCTAAGTGTTAACTGGTTTCTAATGGTTAATTATAACTAGTGTATATATGGTGACTCAATTTGATGAGGCCTGATGATAATCAAGGCAAATCTCTATGAGCCATAATGACTTGGAGTTGTCTTCAATAATTGGAATTGGGAACATTTAGAGAATTAAATAGCTTTGGAAAAGACAAAATAAATTTCACTCATAAAATGTTAAAGTAGGCAATAAAATAATTGATTTCAGGATGTGCAAGGGAGAATTTTGGTGTGGGCAGGAAGCAGTCAATTCAAATTATTAATGACTAGAATATTAATTTAGCTCATTATAAATTTATTCTAATAGCATAAATGATAAATAAGAAATAAGTTAATATTACCAATATGAATAAAAAACAGAAAAGAAATAACAAGATAAAGTGCCAAAATTAAGAACTCTAGTAGTGAAGAATTTGTTGAACAGCCATTCTGCTTTAATGGACAAGAGTAAATAATAGATCAAAAATTGAGAGAGTTCAAGGCTGACAATCAAAAGATCATATAAGGCAAACAAATTAGAACATAGCAAGGCTCATAATCAACAGATGACAGAGCAAGTAATAGAGCAGACATTAGAAGGTACACCATGACTGATAATCAGAATTCAAGTTCACAGAGAAAAAACTCTAACAAAATGAATGAGCCATGTAAAAGTAAATATAAAGAAGGGGGTGGAAATTATGGACATGTGAAAGGCACAATAATAATAAAGATCACAAAAATCAAGAAATATTAAGAAAGAAGATATTACAAGAATAAAGTCGGTGATTGTTGTATTTTGTAAAAATTGCATACAAGTTTGTGCACTCCAGAAAAACTACAATTTATAGAAAGTGTCTTATTCTAAAATATTACTTTTAAAAGACATTTAAATTTTGCTACTGATATTTTAATCATAGACGTTAATTAGTCGTTGTCTGATTCGGCTTAAAATGCATTCAATTGTACCAAACTAATTAAACAGATAACGAAGGAATTTAATTAGCAAAACCTAATTTTATTAAATCCCACCTTAATTTATAAGAGTTACTGCAGAAAGCAAACCGATAAAAGAGGGGCCATTTTGAAAGGACGAACAGAGTGAGTACAGAGCGTATTCAGTGAATTCGAGCAGAGCTTCCGTTGCAAGAGAACAGCATGGGACTTGCGTATTACCCTACATTGAGAAAGAGGAGAAGCTAGATGTAGAAACTATACATTCAGGAATATAGTGCGAGTATTCGTTATTGTGTGTACTTTTCTAACACAGCTTTGTGGGAATCAGAACTTTGTATAAACTGTAAATTAGTTAGCATCGAATTGTTTTGAGAATTAAACTCTTAACTAGTTCGCGAATGAACTTTTGTGCGCTGTAATTGAAGAATCAATACGCAGCAGTAATATTGATACAAAAATAAATTATAAAATAGAGGCTATGCAAGAGAAAATAGTGTTTAATAAAGAAAATAGAAAGAATAACCAAAAGTAACACATCAAATAGAATAATATAAAGAGAAATATTAGAATTGGTTTATAAAATGAATGAATTACTTATAACAAATAAACAGACTCTCTCTACAAGTCAAATTGAAGAGAAATCCAGGAATTTGAGAGGGAAAAGTGTGGGAAGCTGTGTTGACAGTTAACACACACAATGGCTACTGACATGAGAGGCTTGCAAAATCTATGTTAGTGACTGGAGATAATAAAATGAAAAAAAATATGTCTATGTTTGTTTATGTATTAAATATTTAATAATGATTCCAACACACTTGAAATAAAACAACTATATAAAAAATAAATATTTTCTTTATTATTGAACTGATTTTTGCCCTATAACAACTTTATAAAAATAAACCAATTGGGATCATTATTAATTATTTGAAAACAACATTATGGACAAATTTATGTTTGACCATTGTTAAGGCTGTATTACATATATATGTTTGTGTGTGTATATATATTTGCAGATGGAATTATTTGAACAAGATAAAAAAGAAATTCGAAGAGAACTTTTGGAGACAGCATCTTACACAGCGTCTCAAGACCAAAAAAATTTTTACGATATATTACATTTTTCTCCTTTGAAAGTAAGTAGAAAATCTTTTTCCAGACAATTTTGTGTTTCAATGCTTTTTGTAGTTCTATGAAATTGCTTTGAAATATCCTTCAAGTTGTGAATTTTTAAAACTAATAGCAAAATTAATAAAACATGCAATAAAAATGTTGATTTTAATATTTCTGATATCTTTACATACAAAACCAATAACACATCACATGACCTTAATTTACATATTGATATTCATTAGCTAATTACTTTCACTACTTTTATATCATCTAGTATAAACTTTAGTAATCAATAAAAATTAGGTAGTAATTGTGTGATATGCATTAAAGCTAATGAAGGAAATCGTTTTATTTTATTGGATAATAATGGTTTTGAACAGAAAATATTTTTGCAGTTTTTTTCTCTGAAATTTAGTAATATGGGTAATGTTACTATAGAGCAGTGTTTCCCAAAGTGGGGTACGCATACCCTTGGGGGTACACAAAAAGCTTAGTGTGGGTACGCGCAACACTGAACTTTGGCTGCATCTGGTGACCTGCATGCGTATTTTTAGCTTTCGTATATACAATTTTTTTGACGAGGGATACTTAGCATTAGGAAAATTATTAAAGAGGTTCACAGGTGTTGAAAGTTTGGGAAACACTGCTATGGAGAATGACAAAGACAAAATATATTCTGAAGAAATATCTTTATAAGTTATATGAGATGCATCCATCTAATGCTGTGTTTCCTAGATTGTTTTCAAATTCTAAAACATGTAAGAAGCATAGTCCTTTAAACTGTTAGTAAACCTTTTTAGTGAATACACTTTCAACTTAATTGATCCTTTATTTGTGATGGAATTTTTTGAATGAAAAAAAAAAACTTATTTTTTATGAAATATTTGTTTTTGGCAAATTTCATTAAAAACATAAGTTTTAAAAAAAATTAATTTTAAAAATAAAATAGCAACTTTGTAAATAAAAGAAAAATGAATAAAAATAAAGGCAAAAGATTTCATTTTAACTTTCAAGTAAAAAAATGTATTTTCAGAGCGTCCATAAAGCCCATGCGCAATTTTAAAAATTTATAACTTTATTAGTATATGTGATAGAGAAATTATGTAGAATGTATTGGAAATAAGAAAATCTATATATTTTTTTATTGTGTTTTATTAAGTTTCTACATGTCCATCATCATTAGTAATACAAAGGGTAATACAACATGGCTTACCAGACTGTGGCTTATCATGGATTGAGCCTGTCTCTTTGAATTTTTTCCTCCATTTGGCAATAAAGTTCCTATAAGGTGGGGTATTCAGTTCTAAACTTTCTTTGTACAGCAACAATAGATTTCAGTTCAGCCAACCAAAGTTTCTTCAGTTGAAGCCATGGGTCATATAATTCTGAAAAAGAAGTACTTTTAAAGTTTCAACAAATTATTAAATTATTGTGTTGAAGAATCACTAAATATTTTTTCTTAAAACTAGGTACATTAAGCTTTCTAATATTTTTTCAGATTTTTTTCTATCACAAAGACTAATAAAGTTACAAATTTTTTAAATTGCACACAGACTTTATGGACAACCTGTATATATTCTTCACCAAATCTATGCATTTGAGACAAATTTCCTTGAAACATACGTTCAAATAATGGAAATATATTAAAAATCAATTATTAATTACAAAAAAAAAAAGGAAAAAAAATAAAACTATTGTTAAATGTGTCCTGTTTGGAATCAGTAAGCTAAATAATAAATACATTAAGTCTATGACAGCAAAAGTCTATGTTGCACAAACATAAAAGTGTACTTTGTCTTGAGCAGATTGAGTAAAGTTATTTTACTTTTTCTTTCTTAGATTACTGATAGCTGCTGATATCTAGGTAATAGAATTAAAATTTTAAATGGTATCTGAGCGTGAAAATAACTTGGAAGTCTTTTTTTTTTAACGTAAAAGTAAATTAAATGGATTCTTGGCTGATTGGAGTGCTAAGTATGGGAAATTTTATGAAAATCCCTTAACAAATTAAGAATAATGACTAACTTTGGGCAGGGGAGGTAGGAGAATATTATTATAAAGTAAAGTATATGGTCTACCCCTTAAAACATAAAAGTGTATTAAATGGTTTCTTGTCTTTGAAGTCATTTAAGGCTGATTGGAGTGCCAAGCATGGGAAATTTTATGAAAATCCCTTAACAGATTAAGAATAATGACTGATTTTGAGGGGGGGGGTATAAATCTTAAAACAAGCGTTATGTTTTGAAAAGTTTTGATTAAATCTTTGTTTGAGGCTGTAAAATTTATTAAGAATGTGGTAATCCTGAATGAATATAGAATGGTGTCAAATTGATGTAGTAGAATTATGGGGCTCAATGAATAGAAAAGAATCAATAAAAATAATGGATGAATTATTACTAAATAAAAATGTTAATAAATATAAACCAGAATTTATTCATGATGTACTAGCAAAAGATTATTAATGTTGAAGTTATGATTAGAGACTATATATATAAAATGATATTTAAAATTGTTATTGGACAATTAAATGCTAGAATTGGTAAACAAATGAAAGATGAAAGTTCTGTAGGTAATTTTGGTTATGGTAATAGAAATTGGAGAAGACACAGACTTGTCGAGTTTGCAGAAAAAGAAAAACTTTATATTATGAATTCTATTTTTGAGAAAAATGTTAAAAGGAAATGGACACGGAAGCATCCAAATGAAGGTGCAACAGAGTTGGATTATAATTTGATTAACAGAAAATACATATTTCAAGATTGTAATGTTCTTAATAAATTTAACACAGGAAGTGATCATCAATTAGTAATGCAAAATTAGAGAGAGAAAAATTACTAAGAAAAACAATATTTACAGTTGATATTCCTAATCTTCAGAAACATTCTAATGAATTTAAATTAGAACTTACAAATCGGTTTCAAGTATTAGTAGATTTTGAACATGATTCAGATTTAAATGAAATTAATATGAAAATAACTGATACACTTTTAAAAACTGCAACAAAGATAGCTGGTAGAAAAAAGCAGCAATTGACCAATAAAATTTCTACTGAGACTAGAGAATTTATGAAGAAAAGAAGGAATATGAAGATATATAAAAATGATGCATTAAAAAGGATTGAATATCTCTAATTTTGTAAAATGGTGCAGAAAAAAGTTGAAAATGATATAAGAAAGTATAACTGAACTAGCAAGGAAAACTGTAGAAGAGAATAAAAGTCTCAAGAGTGTAAAACAACATTTTGGTATTGGTAGGAAATTTATATCTGCAATAAGAAAGAATGATGGAATTATTACTAAAAAGAGAGATGACAGCTACAAAAAAAAAAAATCCAAGTCAAGTGTCACTTGACCTAATTTATATAACATTTGTTAAAATACATATATTTTAATCACAACTAATTTATTGAAAATGTCATTATATTGAAAACAGATTATTTTAATGCTTGTAATTGATGACAATTAGCAATAGTGTAAAAATATATGCCTATGAGAGAGTTGTTGGTTTAAATCAAAGAATGCTAATAAGTTTTGCTGTAAAATGTAAAAATCAGCAATGGTAAATCATGTTTTAAATATGTATATGGAATGTGTAATTCAATTTAAAATGCTGAAATTGAAAGAACAAAAGAAGAATGACCAATGAAATGAGCACACTTCATTCCTCATGATATAAGTGTGTAGTTGAAGATCCTGAAAACTAAACGATTAATAGTTTATTTTGACAAAATATTATTCAAATGATTGTGAAAAGTTGATATCTATTGCAGTCGATAATATGTTTGTTTGTATCATTTTTATTTATTTTGTAATCTTTAGCATTCAAAGTAAATTTGATTTCAGAAGGTTATAATCTCTCTCTAACAGTAGTAACAACATTTAAGTAAGTTTATGAGCATTTTTTGTTCACCTTTTTAACGGTTACATGCAATCGATCTAGAAAATATCCTGAGGCTTTTTAAATATATAATTTTCTTAACATATTTTATTTAATATTCTAATAATTTGAATAAACCCATAAATAAATATGTATGAATGGGAAGATAAATGTATTTAAGTAATTCTGTGTATGCTATCATAATCATTCACAACTGAGATTTCCAAAGAATTTTCTTTTAACAATACCCACTTTTTTTTTTTTTTTTCATAATAATATTTGATTGGTCAAACAGAAGATGGCCACATTTATTTGAGTACCAGATTCTTAAATGATAAAATAAATTAAGCGTTAATACTTCAAAGGTGATTAATAAATTAACGTTAATACAAAAAAGTGGGTGTTGTTACAAGTTTATTAAAAAATATTTTGAGGGGAATCTGAATTGTGAATTATCATAATAATGTATTTGTACTCACATTTTCCTTGAATAAGTTTATACTCTCAGCATTACATAAATTAATAGCCATGACTTATTTATGAGCTTATTAATACCAAATTAAAAAATCATTGGTAATAAAAGTTACACTCTTTTTGAAGTATCAATGTTAGGTTTATTACATGAAGCAATGTGGATGTCAGATAAAAATTGCCGTCGATTGTCTAATTAATAAACTGACAGTATGGGGAAAGTGGGTATTGTTTGCAAGTATTTAAAAAATAATTCTTTTGATAAATCTGATTTAATGAATTATTATAGTAATATATTTGTCATACTTATTAAACCAAAGATTTTCACAAGTCTTTACAATATACCTGAATAATTTCTACTATTCAGAAGGTTTTTTTTTCCCCCAGTGATGAAAGTTTATTCATCAAAAAAAAAAAAAAACAGATACAAATATAGTTAGAAAAAGGTTTACAAGGGAGTGATTATATGATAAATTGAAATTTCAGTAGCAAACATGGAAAGAGGGGGAGGATATATGTGAAAAGGGAATGGGAAGTGGAAAGGGGAAACGGTGTGTAGTCCAGGCCAGTCCGCAATGCATGTCTTCATTGGGCATTGAGGCCTATGACAGAGGCTGAGAGGATGGGAGTTGGAGGATTGCCCAAGGGTCTGTGAGGAGTGGAGGTGGGGCTAGTTTGGTATCTCTGGTATTGAGAGAGCGAATTAGGTCCAATAGCTTTTGATTCACTGAGTGGACTCTCTGGTCAAAAATAATGACACATCGGAGCACCAGAGTGCATAGATGAGGAAAACTGATAATCTAAAAGTTGCAAAGACTCCCTGTTTCTATGGATTCTTGGAGGTTAAAGATGGTATTCCTGTGCAAGGAAAGGCAGGATTTGATGACATGTCTCACTCCAAGAAGGTTTTTTGTGGGGTTCAGTTGAAATGTCAGCATAATGCTAATATTAACAACGAGCTAGCATAGACATGGGCTAATCTTAAATATTTGTTTTTACATATAAAAAACAAATGCTTTATGATTAATATCAAAATTTTTCGCATAAAAATGTTTATTTGGAAAAAAAAAATTTGATTTACAATTAGCTATAACTTTGACATTTTAATTAAAGAGTTATTTACATAATCTAACAGCAAATATTTTTTTGTGGGATTATAATTAATTTTGTGTCGTAATTCATTTAATTGTTTCTTTGATCATTTATCTTTTTTCCCTAGGTCCATATTAGCTTTTCAATGCAAGGAGTAACAGATTCTAGTAACAGTAAAAAACCAACGCAGATCCATGCGGACTTTATCAACCTTCTCCTGCAAAGTGTGGGTGTCACTCTTACCGAGATACAGGATATCGTTTTTAAGTAAGAAAATGTATTTATGTAATCAAACACTTTATGCTTAAAACATCTCTACATATGTTTGTAAATATTGTTGTATATGTGCATGCGCATAAAGTCTCTTAGTGTGTTTTCTAACCCATTCATCTAACATGGTCACAACTTTGAGTTCACATCCAATTAAAACGTTGAAATTTTTTTATGCAGATAAAAATTTTTGAACAAACTGCAGCCACCCAATAGTCAATCTTTGCTCTTACTGGTAGTAGTTAGAGGATATTTGGAGGAGAAATTGCAAAGGCCTCCATTTTCTGACATTTGACATGACAAATCTAGTATGTATAGTTCTCTCAGTCGATGGGTCTGGAGAATCTTTTATTCTGTGTAGGTCTTTTTGAAGTTTTACTTGTACACACTCGCAGAGAGATTATTGACTATATGAATTCATATAACAAAGTCTTTAGGGTTTTTTTTTTTCTTATGATTCTGTAACTTAACATTGTCTTCTTTTTTTTTTAATTTATAAATACTACTTTTACTCACAATATTTGAATACAAGTATTAATGTATATACTGAACTTTAGATGTAATTATAGGGGATTTGAACCTGGACTCTTCAAGCTCCCTTCAGCCATCCACTCCATCGTATATAACCAATACACATGACCATTTACATGTGGAAAAGGTAAATGATATCCAATAAACATTCATCAGTTGGTCCAGATCATCATCTCCCAGATATATATATAATCAGTGCTTGGTTTATATTAAGAAAGCAAATTTTTAGACTTTAATGGACAGGTTTCAATCTTCTCCACCCTCCAACTCTTCAGTCATATACATTATTGAAAAATCTGATGATGTATATTGGTTATATGAGATGGAGTGGATATGTGAAGGGACCTTGAAAGTCTGTGTTCAAATCCCCTCTAATTACAAGTAAATAGTAGTCATAATCAGAGTAAATATAGCAGCTGATATGCATTTTGAATGATGGAAATAGTCCAATATAAAAAATACAACTAGAACACCAGCATCACAAACCTTCAGGAAAACAATAGCAGCTGAATTTTATGACATCAAAAATTGTCTTTGAGAATATCCTATATAAACTTAACATAATGTGTTCGCTTGTAAAAAACAGATGAACAATTAGCAATATAAATTTTTCATACAGTGTTGAAGCAGTTGATTGTAAACTGCAGTTGGAATAGAACTCATGCAAATGTATGAATAATACACATTTCATTTTTCACTGTTGATTAATTGTTTTTTTTTTCTAATAGTTTCTTTAGATCATCTGATGAGATTAAGATTAGGATTTAAGGCTTTATAGATGAAAAAGAATTTGTTGATAAATTTGTGGTGTGTCGATTGATTGCTGACTAAGTTGAAAGGTGATGCTTAGTCTGCTTCACATGCTTTACGGAGATAAAAAGTGTGATGTGTGTTTTTAAATGCTAATATAATTAAATTTTAATAATCATTTAAAAATGTGAAAAGAAGGCGGGGGTGATTCAGCTCCATCTAACTGAGAAATAAATAAATAAATCCACTGCATTACATCAGGAAATTAAAGAATAGAGAATGTCATCTATCCTATGTTATTGATAAAGCTAAATTTGATAAATATGTTGAAATTTTGCAATGAAAGTAATATTACCACTAAATGTAAATATAACATATCACTTATGAAATCATATCTAATTATGCAGAAGATAAATATTAACTTTGTGTAGCATTAAATATATATATACAAAAATAGAGTGGGCAAGACTAAGCTTCATCTAGCTGTGAAATAATTAAACAAATCCATCACACCATGTCAGCAAACTAAAAAAACAGATAAGACCATATATTCTTATACTTTTTGATGTAAAATTAAGTTTGCTAAATGTGTTATAATTTCAAAGTGAGATTAATATTATCACCAGGTGTAAATATAGTGCTTTGAATTATGAATTGTATTTTAATAATTATTTGTGCTTTAAATAGTGAAAATGTTAATAGTCATCATCAACCATTAGCAATCCACTGTAGGGTGAAGGTCTCTTCAAGTTCAATCCATCTTCTCCGATCTTTAGCTTCGCCACATCACCCCTGCACACTTTCTTATTTCATCCATCCATCTCACATATGGTCTTTTTCTGGGTCTTTTGTGTTAATAATAATATCGATTAAATACTATATTATTATTTTATAATATATATTGTTGTAGATATTAATATCTAAAGTTATTTGGCTGTTCATTATATTAGCTATTTATAAAACGAATATTTATGTTTCTGTACTTTTTTGCCTTTGATAGCTTTATGGTACATATTACTACATATAAATAGATTTAGCTTCTGTATATGCATGTTTAACGGTAGATATTAGTTTGATTTTTTTTTAATAAAGCAGTTGCTTTTTTTTGTGTTTTTTTTTTTTTTTGGAAAAGATTATCAACTAGATTTGATTATTATTATTTTATGCATAAAATGCGATAAAAGAAAGCAAAAAAATTTTATATGTAGAATCTATTGAAATATTTACATTTTTATTTTTTGGTTTATTTTGTAACAATATCTGCACAAATAACGGTTAATATTGATTTATTTTGCACATCGGAATATTCAATCTCAATTGGTGCACTCATTATTACTATGGATTATATATTTTATCTCTTTAATAAGTCATCTCTGAAAATAAGGTCCAAAATAGTAAAGTATGTTCATCACAATGTAGGAGCTAATAGCAATGCTGATGTTGGCATTTGATTGACTGTTGCTAATTAATTATGTGTGTAAAACAATCATTTGAGATCATACAACGATCAGTGTATCATCATTCTGCTGCTGTGTTGCACGTGAAATGGAAAGTTAGAAATTGTTGTTAGAGTTATTGCATTAATTTGAGACCTACTATTAATGCTAGAATAATTCAAATCGATTGTAAATCGAAATTCAGTCTATACGAATCATTTAGGACAAACTTTTATGAGAATGGGTAAAAAGAATAAAGAATATTAAGATTAGTTATCCTAAAACTTTGCGCAGTGAAGCTACAAAATTTGCCTACTATCGTTGATAATGTATTAAAAGTAAACACAATCGAATATAAACAGCAAATGATTCTGTTAAATGATTTTTAAATTACGGATAATTTTTCTCTTTTTGTATTCAACGGTATTTCTTTTTCACAAAGGAAATACGGGCATTTATTTACAACCATAACCGCCATCATTTGAATGTAAGAATTTTCAAATCAAATTTAATACAATGGATCTATATTCATTTTAACCACTGGAATAATGAAAATAGTTGTGTTTTTTTTAGTTACTTATCATATAAGTGTTGGATATATACATTTAAAAATAATTGTTATTATGGTCTTATCATCTACTTATATTTCCGCCAGCAGAGGTATCTATCAAGAGCAGGAGTTCAGATAAATAAAACTTTTGGTTATTTTATTCCATCAGTATTATTTGTTTATTTTAATTTCAATACTATCTCTGTTTATTGTTTATGTATACATTATGGATATTGACATTAATTTTACTTGGGAAATCTGAATTAATTCAGTAAATACCAGTGTATTGTGATATTTGTTTATAAATAAATGTCAGTGTTTGTTTTGGTTTCGTCTTAGTGGGGATATATCTAATTGTTTTTATTCATGGCTTAATATATTGATTACTTCTGTACATATATATATAATGTTATAAATGTTACTAGCTATATAGTTGTCACCAAATTTTTGCAAAGGCTGTTAATTTTTTCCTCTCTAAAAATACAGCAGAATCTATGATATTTATAATATAACGGACTGCTTATTTTCAGAGGTGATTCATTTGGTTCACCTTCCTTGAAAGATTCAGTCATATAATCCAATCTGTTACTTTTAGTTTGGCTATTGATTTGAATGTTTGTGATTCAATAGTCTAAATATTAGAAGTTGTCTCACAGGAAATCTATAAAAAAAACTGTTAAGTAGATTGGATTGCCAATAACTCTATAATATAGTTCTACTACCTAAAAGATTAAGATTCTCATTCTGGATGTTCAACCGGAATCTACTTTCAAAGAATTATAGCAATAAAAAAAAATGAAATTCTTAAATGATTCCAAACCAATTTCTTTGTTCAGATCCGACAATAAAACCAGCTAGATTTGTTCAAACTACATTTTATAATTATTTAAATTATAACCCTGTGTGTAATTTGATTTGAATAATTGTATTACTGTCGATTGATAGCTTTATTTTAGCTTTAATATCAAGCAGAGCATCATATGATTTTTTCAGCTTACTTTCAACATCTACATCACACACCCTAATCCATTCTGTTTCTTTATTCCCAACGCTACCTATAGTGAACTTGAGTAATTAATGGGTTTTAGCTAAATCCCCATATGACCATCATCGGTGCAGAGTATTGAGTTTATCCATGCATTCGACAGCTCTTATTATTTCTTTAATACTATCAAAGATAATACCCTGAGATTCTAACATGTTAAGAGTATGTGAACTAAACCAGCTCTTCTTACTAATGAAGTCCAATAACTTGAAAACTAATTTCTGGAATTGATTGTCATTACCATTTAAAATCAGTCAATTACTCGAGCTTACAATAGATGATGTGGAATAGAGTTATAGCATGATTTACTGCTGCTAATGTGACCCTAATGTTATTTTATGGACAATAGATAAATAGAAAATCAACCCACCATTGAAAAAAAAGACAGTACATGCAATCACATAATTTATAGCTTCAGCGAAGAAAAACAATGTTCCTATAGATTTAGATAATAGTTAACCATATCGATTATACAGAAATTGGGACAATTTCTTCACATGAATGTACTATGCCGTTAATATTTGGAAATGTATTGTGCAGTAGTGGTGATAGTTATTTAAGAAGACCCGTGTTTAATCTCCATTTACTGTTAAATTTGGAGGGCATCCTGATACAGCCCATGAGTGGAAATTAAAACCAACCATAACACCATCATCTTATTTGATTTGTATGCTCATGGAGAAAAGGTTGTAGAAAAAAATATTGAAAATTATGTTACTAAAGGGAAATTACAGTCGACAATAATACCATCATCTTGTATTCATTAAGCTGCATGATAGCCCAAAAATTTTCGATAGAATTACTTCTCGATATAAAATTACAAGGAATCATCATCATTTTCTGTCATAATACAAAGCTTAATTTACAGCAGATAATTACAGTATTAATGGTAGAATAGTTGCAATTAAAATGAGTTGCTAATCATATATCATTGTATGTGCCACATTTCTAAAAGTGCATCACAGTCAAACAAGAAAGTATCTTCTGAGAACTTCCTGTGAAATGAAATGTTCACAATGTTAGTAAATTTATGATCAACTATTAAATCATACCAGAAAATGTTTAAAAAAAACATTATCCATTAAGAAATAATGGGCATCCTGATCATTGTAGAATTTAAATAGCATAATAATCAGTAAATATTTTTATTCATTAATAGTAAAGATAACTAATTAAAAATATGTATATAATACAAACGCTGCTATCATATAAAGCCTCTGCGAATGGCGATTAGTGCTAAGCATCATCTTTACGAATAACTAGCTACTTCTAATAAATAATTATTTTTTTTTTCCATATATCATAGTATCTGCCGGTAAGTGAACCCGCAACAACTGCCTGCTTGCAAGGCAGCTGCGCTGACCTCTCGGTTTTGCTTTCTAAATAATAAGTTTTATTATGCTTTATGTATTGTCTTTTTGTCATTTTTACAGACGATTTGCTGACACAATTAGGATATTGCTAAATAAATATTTGTTTGCTTCATGTTGTCTATCAAGAGTTCCTCTTGTTTGTAGGTGTATTGTGTGTGTGTGTGTGTATATATATATGTATGTATCTGTGTATTTTCTGATGAAAACCAGTCCTTTGGTTGAAATATTTAACAGCCGTGTAAACAAGTAATTGTATTTTGTCTTTTATTTATATATATATTTTTTTAGTTAGTTTATATATTTTGCATTGTTTACATATATTTATATACTTTATCTTTCCTATTGCATTGCCAAATTCATATAATATTAATATCATTTATATTCTTTATTACTTTTTACAATGCTTTTTACAACCCACTATTGACAGTTTCAATTGCTCCAGCAATCTTTTTCAGAAGTATAACAAACACAATACAAATATACATGAACATATAATTTTATATATATATATTCTATCTTATAATCATTATTTATATACCCACATATATCTTTATATACTTCTCTATATAATTATTATCTTTTTATATATTGTAGATTTTAATCTTTTTTATATTCTATATTTATCAATCAATACTTGTTATAATCAAACTGTCAGTAGTGAATTGTAAAAAACATTGTAAAAAGTTTTAAAGAGCATAAATTATATATTTATTTACACGTGAGTATATGTATAAAACATTACTTATAACAAATATTTGGTTGTTTTATTCAATATGTATTGTCTGTTCGTTTTAGTTATTTTTGTATAGCATTTTATTTACGATTAAGTTGCACAATCATAACATTCCCAAAACCAGGATTGTATTGTGGATCTTTAAGATATGATCAATAATTAATTAACCAGTAGATTAATTAAACAAAGGCAAAACTCTCCATACAATAGTGCCACCCTGTGCCAACCAGAGTAATCAATGGATGCCAGAGTTTTGCCTTTGTTTACAACAATTATGTGCTAGTATGAGATGGTGGTCATGTGATGTTCAGTAGATTAATTGTTGATAAATATGCACCCAGTGCTTTAATTGGTGTTTGGGAATGAATTAACTGAAAAAGAATATAGTAATAGATAATTATTTCTCACATTAAATTCATTTATATTCTATGTACAACTTTGTAAGCAAGTTTTAAAAAGGAAATAGTTTTATGTTATAAAAGTTGATAGAAGAATTTTTAACGGGGAAAAAAATATTACAGTTTAAAAAATTAACCAATAAGATTCATTAAAAGGTTTAAGCATTGTATGATTTCAGAGTGAGAAAATTTGTTGTTTTTTGCAATAATAAAAAAGACGCTGATTTTTTTTTTTTCTAATTTCTAGATTAGCCTATTTTGAGAGACAGCATCGATTCATGTCACAAAAACAACTGAACAATGAAGCCATAAGTCATTACACCAGTCAAGTAAGAATTGGTTTTTTTTTTTTAATTACTTTTTGTTTTTGTCAAAATTAAAACCCCTTACTTCAAATTTATGATACCTGTGGTGTATTTTATAATAAAATACTGTGAATGTTTTTGCAAATGATCTGCATGATTTAGCGCTGGATTTGAAAACTAAAATATCAGCGTTGGAACTCAAACAGTTAGTTAACAAACATCCTCTAACTTTCCAAGCGGCTAACGTTCATTTATTTTTTTCAACAAAATATTCTTCTTATCAGTCTATAACATGACATGACGTCTTCTGATTCACAATCATCATGCGGACTTTGTTCATTCATAAAATTTCCTGCAAATTTTTAATTTCTTTATCTATTTCCTCTTTTAAACTCCTTTTTGGTCACCCTCTTTCCTATTGGTATCCTGTTTAGTATTTGTTTTGGTTAAGGTTTCTTTTTATATGGCCATATTATTCTAGTCTTTTTGCTCTAATGTCATTTACTATAGGATGTTTAGTATTCATTATTTCTTGTATAGTTTATATACTCTCTCTTTAACTTTACAGAATATCTTACCAATAATTCATTTCTATAATTCATTTATTATCATTTTTGTTTTGATTTTTGTATAATTATTTAAATTTCTCAAACATAAATGTTGATGGGGGAAGTTATAAAGTAACATCAAAGACTGCTAGATGGCAGTGTAATCTAACTGAATGCTAGTTTCAGATTAAATTGCCTTTTTCACATAAGAGATGAAGTTTTGTGTTAGCCATCTATTAGCCAACTTAGTTTTATTATGATTATTCAAACTAATTATTTGTCGTTTCAAAAACTCAAGACAATTTGTTTGTATATTTATATTTTACTTACCTAACTTATAAATTATCTATAAACATCTTAGATGTTTATCAAAATTATAGTATATATTATACTATCACTATCTTAATATAACACCATGAAAAAATGAGATAGATTCATATGACCACATTTGGAAGACTTAACCTTAAATTTATTAACAATGCTTTTATATACAAGGGGAGTATCCCAAAATAACCGGAATTGTTCTCTGGTAGGCACGCCTGTTATTATACATGCTTCTACAGCTATATACCACTTGCAGGGACCCTTGGGCATCAATGTGCCAAATTATGTCACCTTGTGAAATTGTAGTGCTATAAAGGACTTTTTTTTCCCTAAAGTGTGTTTCGCATATTTGTCGATTTTTGTAATGGCTGAAAAGTTGAAACATGAAATTTTGCTTTTTTTTAGGGGAAACAGTTGTAATTTTTGAAGTAATGTTTGAAACAGTTTACAAGCAAGTTGCTTCGTGAAAAACACAAATTCACAAGTAGCTTACTGGAAATGTCAAATTCACCACATCCCAAAAAAAAAACTTCACGAATGAAATCCAATATCAAAATGATACTGATTTTTCTGAGGGGCAAATGCCATTGTTCAATCATAATTCGTTCAGGTGTTCAAACCTACAAATTCTGAAAGTTTTGCTTGATGCGATAAAATGTAAACTTATCATTTTATGGCTAAGTGAGGAGTGCATGCTTCAGCACGACTGCGTGCTAGTGCACAAAGCCTTGAATGTGAAACAACTTTTAATTAAATTCACATGATCCACCCAGTTTATCCATCAGCATATTTATTCAGTTTCGCTCCGCACAACTTTGCAAGTGTTTCCAGACTACTTTGAAAAGTGAAAAATACGTTTAGACCGGTCGGTGCATTGCATTGAATAGACTATACTTTGGAAGGGATTGAATTTGCAACACCTAAAAATAAATACACAGTTTTTTATTACAAAATTCTGGTTATTTTGGAATCCCCCCTTATAGTAATTCCAATAGTTGTCATTTTGTTATATTTAAGGTCTTTGTAAATAGCTTCTTATGCAAAATCGAGGAAATTTGTAAAAAAAAATTTTTAGATCTTTGCATTGTCTACTAATCGGGAATGAATTTATGCCTGTGTTATTACTGACTTTCATCACAGAGCTTTTAAAAAAATTCAAAATTTGTTGATGATTTTTAAAATATATTTTGTTTACTTGGATTTTTAGTGCTTGAATATATATGTACATAAACCTATTCATGAAACAATATATTACTAAGATGATTCTCAACTAGATTGCTAAAAAATCATTTAAATGAGACTATAAATAATGCTCCCAGTTTATTATATCAATGGTAATCTCTTTTGTCAGATAAAAGATGATCACTTTAAATCATTCTTTGAGAATATAGCTTGTGGGTTATCTTACTAACATATGGTTCACAAATAGTTTTACGTTCTTAGCATTACATATTTGATAAGTCATAAAATTATTTACATTTTCGTTAAAATCATTAGAATATTATCTTTACATGTGTATATGTATGTGTGTATTTCATATTATTATTATTTTCAGGATATTCCGTGTGGTAAAATAGCTAAATAACTGACGTTTCGGTACAATAACAAGTACCTTCCTCAATGCGTTCTCTTTCTCAAATCATATAAATGCCTGTGAGATTTAAAATCGTTTTTATCTTTTTGTTTCTCCTCATACTTAAATTCTATTGGTTGAGAAGTTTTAAATTTTATTTTGTCCTCCAAAATAAAAATGATTTTAAATCTCACACGTATCTGTATGATTTGAGAAAGAGAACGCTTTGAAAAAGATACTTGTTATTGTACTGAAACGTCAGCTATTTAGCTATTTTACCATACGGAATATACCGAAAATAATAATATGAAATCGTCATTCATCCATGACAATATTAGAATTAATACATGTATATGTTTGTATGCAAATACATGCAATTTATTATTACTTGTTTAAAGTTTGTGATGATGGTATCATCTAGAATTAATCGTAAATACTTAGAAAAATTCAAATTTTTATTTAAACTTTTCAAATACATTCAACTGTTACTAATACCATATAACCAAACTACAACATTTTGAGTGATATTCTTTTCTCTTCTTCAGGTGTTACTAGCCTGACCAGTGACAGAGCATGGGAATCGAACCAGGGACCTTTAGATTTGTGACAATTGAATTCTTTCAAAGGCAACAGTTAGTAGAAAATTGATATACTTATCTATGATAGTCTTTCTGATTTTTCCCACTTTTTCTTAAAGGCATATATAATGAATGGTTTCCATATCTTACTAATTTATCACACAAAATTGAACTTAAAAGGTTTTTGCCGTTGTCATGTGAGAAACTTTTTTAATTTTTTTACTTTTAGTTTTCTGGGTTTTTTTTTCTTTTTCTAATTAAACAAATGTTCGTAGTACATGCATGGTACATGGTTTTTCCTCTTTAATCATTACTATGCGCTCTTTAAATTGTTTTTCAATGGGCCGCTTGTTTCATTGATGTGTGTTCTTCCGCATTCACATGATATTTTAAAGATTCAGTTTTTGCTTTTCAACATTTCCATTTTGGGTGTAGGAATCCTTATCTTTACAAAACCCAAACTGGAAATTCTGAAAAGCAATAATTGCATCTATTAAATATCATGGTAAATGTAGATGGACGTATAATGGTAAAACCAGCCAGCCTGTTAAAAAAAAACAATTAAAAAGATCTCAAAGTAAAGATTAAAGAGTCGAAAAACATATATTTGTAAAGGAGCAGGACAAGCTGTAGTAGCAAACATATGCCAGATTGGGGTGAAATAAGAATATTGTGAGAGAGGAGAAAGTAAAAAATAAATTTTAAAAAAGCTGCTCAAATTATCATGATAAATAATCCCGTAGGTCCATTTATTACAATAATTCATAATATTTGGAACCATTCATTAACCAACTTTTAAGAAAAAATAGAGAATTCAGAATAGATATGTATATCAAATTTCTACTCATTATTGCTTTTGGCAGAATATCCTAATAACTTACAGCTTCACCGTAAAATTCAGTATTTACAAATGTATGGATGCCAGGATTCAATTCCCATACTAGTACTGTGATTGGTTAAACCAGCAATTTCTGTAGAAGAAAGGAGAATAATACCATTCGAAACATTTGTTATATATTAATTCCTGTGCTATTACTAACAGCTGAACATATTTGAAAAATTGAAATAACATTCAAATCTTTCTAAAAACATTTAACAATTAATTCTAGATGTTGTAAATAGTCTAACATTGCTACATCTCACTTCACCTTCAAATAATGGACTAGTCCAGATTCCATCTTATCTTGATTGGATTGAGCCTTCGTTGCCATGGACCAATGGATGTACAAATAGATAAGATACATCCAATAGTAAGAAGAGCCAATAGGCAATGATGTTGACTGAATCCATTTGTTTTCATTATGGACTGCCCTTAAATAGTCAATCTATTTGGAGGTAATGTCAGACAACAGCATATAATTGTAAAGCTTATACGGTGATGATGATGACTATTGTTATTGTTGTTGTTCTCATCGCTGTCTTTTTTGGTATTGATTGACTATTTTTAAATCTGGAAAAACTCTGCATACAGTAGTGCCACTCAGTGCAAGCCAGAGTAATCGATGGATGCCAGAAGACTTGTGCATAAAATATCTATCTAGTGCCTACTCATCCAATATCCCCAGACTAGTTTCTGGCTTGTGGCCTTCGTCAGTGAGGAGCATTGGATCTGAGAGCACTGCACCTAGATCTTAGGATCTAATGCAACCCTGCAGCAGCATAAGAAATGGTGATCATGTGATATTTTTAAATCTCTTATTAATTCACATTATCAGATATAAACATGTCAGTTTTTTTAATTACGTTCAATTTCCTTTTTATTTATAGATGGATATTGATAAAGTACTATTAATTATATCTAAGCAAGGATTATTGTTAAAGTACTATTAATTATACTTTAATTGACAGTTTTTTCAAGTGATAATAAAAATATATAATGATCAAAGTTTATATGCACTTAATAAATGTTGTTTCATTTTAAGGCCATCAAGCAAATGTACGTGTTAGTATTTGGATTAGATGTGCTTGGTAACCCATTTGGGCTGATCAAAGGACTACAGGAAGGTGTAACTGATCTTTTCTACGAACCCTATCAGGTACGTCTTGTTTTAATTTTTTTTTTAAAAAAAAACAACTTCCTGTCTATATGTAGCAGTTTTTCTAATCACATTATTTTGATCTCATTATAAACGTTGTATAATTATATTTTTTTACATCTTCTTATTTTTTATTCTTTCCTTCTATATTTTCTTTACTGAATTAAATGTATGAATGTATTTTTTCTCTTTAACTTTACTATTTCTGCTTGTAAACTATTTCAATTTTTTGCATTCTTTGAGTCAATGGCCCCCAATTTTATGCCTGCAGGCATCATGACATTATATACCCACCATGGCTTGATATAGTCAAAATAATTTTAACAATTTTGTTTTTAATAAAAAAAATTTTTTTTCCTTCAAAAGTATTGCTATGCATTTTGTCATATATTTATAATATTATAAATAATTTTTAACATACACAATATATCAATAAGGTGCATAATAGTTGTGTTCGTGTTATAGAATTATTGAAATATGTTGTAAAATTATTTATAATACTGCAAACGTTTACGGAGCTGCAATATCCGCTATATTTTGTTCCAAACTCTCTCGCATACATTGCATATAATAATTCACATTTTGTTGACAAACTTAGAATAGAAAACATATTGTTTCTTGAACTGTGAGTACAGTATATTGTACTTTTCAACGTGCACATAAATATAACTCGTTCACTTTTTTATGTATATAATATGCATATAGAATTAAGATTGTAATATAAACAGAATTTTAAAAAATAATTAATGTAGTTGATAACAATAAATTGAGGAAGTATATTTACGTACATGTTTCTATGTATATGTTCAATCAAGAAATGAAAATAATAAAACACTTAATATACCACATCTTTGTTTTAAGTAAAATAAATACCAGTATCAGTCTTTCATCATAATTAAACACATTCTGAATAACAGCCTTTTATTTCAATATTTCTTCTTTTTTTTTTGCCCCGTGGAAATGTAATAGCATTTTTATTATCAGCAGACTATGTTTCTGGTTGTTTTAATGTTTTTAATTTATTGGTTGCTGAAGCAGCCATATTGAATATTTAAAAAATTATGTTAACCCACAAATTTTATCATGAATTAAATTTATATTACTCAAAAATGACATAATATATATTTTTTGAAACATAAAACCCCAAAGAATGTAATTAAGTTGAAAAAAAATATAGTTATTGATATTTAAAGTAATAAAAAATAGAATAAATTAATATTTCTAATAATTATTTTCATATTATTTTATAAATTCAAAATTATCATACACACAACTTAAAACTCATCATAAAATTTCTAAAAGTTTGGTATATAATAACCCTTACCTAAGGTAATCCATCACTTGAAAACTTCATAGAATAAAGACATTAGTACCTTTCATTTTTCTCAGTAGTCCTTCAAAATGCATTTCTATACAGGGGTTTGCAATGTATAAGACATCCCTAATAACATCCCTTATAGCAAGTAATTAATATTGATCAATAATTAGTATAATTTGAATATTATAATAAAGAACTTCAATACAGTTTGTAATTTATTAAAAAGTATTACTAAAATAGTCACTATATACAAAATAATAAAATAAAAAGTGAATGAAATACTAAATTCATCATAGAGTTAAGCTTGAGGTACATATGTTTGTAGTTTATATATATACTGTCAAAATTATTACTTTTAGCATTTGCGTATTCTTACTATTATTAAAATGCAGACAAGAAATTATAGAAACATCTGGATCAGGTCATTATCTTTCCGAAATATATTTATTTTTGTCTCATATCAATTAATTCATTAAGCTCACATTATAGAAAAAAATGCAGACAATCACGATCTTTCTTTTTTTTTTAATGTTAGTTTCAATAGTAATTTTTTTATCAAATATATATAACAATAATTAAAAAATATAATAAAATAATAATTAAAAAACATATAATAAATTAATAATTACAAAAATATAGAAAAATAAAAATACTTACCAATAACGTTTTCTTCAAAGTACAACGGAAAAAGTTAAACTTTTTACCGATATATTTTTCATGCTGAACTGTTCTCCAGTAATTAACAAAAAATCAGAGAAAGACAAAAATTCAATCTACTTGATCATAAAAATTATAAAATTTTTATTTTTTATCGTAGAAAAATTAAATTTACCTTTTTGGAAACTGCAGACAAAGATGGAAAAGAAGGTCTAAAAACAGCATGCATAACCTGCGTAGATTTCCTTTAATCTTAACCTCAACCTGAATGTTTATAATTTGAAATTTTTTGAGCGCTTTAAGCGCTTGTAATAATGAGTAAGTTAAATCCATATCAACTTCAGAATTTTTACTCCTACCTGTAAGCATTTCAGTTTCTTGGTTAACCTTTTTAAGCTTTCTGCGTTTTACTGTTCTTTTTTTTTTTCTGTCACTACTAAATTGATAACTTTCATTTAATTGTTTAAGAAAGATACATTATGAATTTTTTAAAATTTTATTAAACTTTTAGCTTTATATTTAAAAATCATTTTATTATAATATTGTCACATCAAAATTTGGAAAGAATAAAAAAGGGAAATATATGTGCTTTCCATGTAACACAAATAGATGTTATTAATAAATATGATCGCATATGGTACTCTGAGATGGAAAAATGGCTGCTGCTGTATTATAAAATTTATTAAATTTACGAATTTTATGTTTTTTATTTACAATGTTGTTGGGTTTTTTTTTGTGTGTGTGTGTTTATTGTTCACAATGCATATCACAGCTTCACTGTATGCTAAATTGCATAATTTTTAAAAAATTTAAATTACAAATTTGAAAATAAAAAATATAGAAATGAAGGACCAAGATGTGAGGAAAATAATTTCTACTTAAATATAGGAATTTTATTCTGTGCTGATTTCAGACTTAGGTTGCATTTTGTGGATTATAAACTGGATCGTTAGTAGTTGTGTGTATCATGCTAATATCTATGGTATTGTGCAATTTACCCGAAAAAAGTTTGGATAGGATAAATCCTATAAATTCATCGAATTTTTTTTTCCAATAAAATATTTGGTAATTTTTTAAATACTTTAGTATTTTAATATTTATCTTTTAAAATATTTTAAAACTTTAGTTTTAAAATAAATAGATCGAGTATATAATTTTAATCCGTACCGGAAAGAATGCTGTTGTTTCTTCAGTGTTAAATATATTTGCTTATTGTGTGATTGCTGTATTGTAGTGATTTGAAAGCATAATGTGGAACATCATTTCCATACTAACTGTGCTTTTTTTCAATTTTAGTTGCCCAATCTCTTTATTGAACTGGTTTTGGAGCATAAAAATATCACGTTTGCCTACTTATAAATTTTCTCCCTTTCTCTCAATGAAAAAAGAAACCGTATCAAGATGGTGCATTATTAAAAAAAGTGTATTTAACTGGATCTGATAACTTGTTCAAAGAATTTTCAAACAAACATGGAATCTTATGAGCTATACAAGATGATAGTTATCTGCTAATACTATTTTTAGAAAAATATGTGCAATTTTAATTGATTTCTGAGATTATGTTTGGTTGGCTGAATTGCAGGTTTCAGACTCAAACCAACAGTAATATCAAAAATATATCACTTTCTATTTAATATGTATAATTTATTAGAACAAATATACATACATATATTATAAAATCAATAAATACAATTTGTGAAATATGAGCTGGTCGTGCCAAATAGCTGAACTCACTTCCAGCTGTATATATTAGCTTGCCTCGTGAGTTCTAGTCTTAACTCTTCCGGCTGTACTAGACAGCTTGCCTTGAATTTGTTAAATGACTCTTCCAGCTGTACTAGACAGCTTGCTTCGAGTCTGCTGTCATCTTAGCAGCTTCCAGCCCTATCGTGGACTTGCCTCGCTGCATAGACATATTGGTAGTGATTATAGTAGAAACACCTTTGCTGTTGGAAGTGATCTCAATGGAGAGAACATTTAGTCATTCAGGTAGACAAATGTTCTTTCTCTTAAGAGCACATACTGTTGTACTGTTGTTTAGGTTAGACGGACATTCTCTGGCTCACCTCCACAAAGGTTGACTTATTTATTGTCCGATCCCCTACCATATTGTCAGCAATCGGAATCAGAGAGCCTAACCAATGATAGGATTTTATACACATGTTTACACATTGGCCATACTTGTTTTTACCCTTTGGCCATGTTTATACATTGATTATTCACATGTATTGGTTAGCGACAGTGCATGCTCAATCCTATCAGATAAGGCAGGAATCTGAACTAGTCCACTTTTGAAGGTAAAGTCAGATTTGACAGAAATCCATTTAAAAACCAACTTAGAAACAAGTGATTGGTTCTCATTACAGTTTAGCAAGCCAATCATTATTTTAAATAGAGCACAGTTGGTTGATATGGGGAAAATGGTGTTTAATGACTTCAGTGCTGAAAGAAGAGCATTTGAAAATATCCATGTGAGGACAAATTAACAGATTTGAATGCTTATAAAATTCTGACTGCATATGCAAGTAACTTTGATATACCTTTGCATAAGTTATCTGCATTTCTCGCTAATGTGACATGAGGAATGATTGTACAAGCAGAGGATTTGTTGCTCATAGCCGAAAGAATAATTTCCAAATTCTTTATCTTATTACTGCATTAGTCACTAAAAAGCTTTGTGCAGTAAAATATTTCTACTCAAATGTGTCATGAGAATTGTAATATAAATAATCAATCAAATCAGAACACCTTCTCATCAACATTTACTTTTAGAAGATACCAAAGATGAGTAATTAGATTTTACCCTGTAAACACAAGACCATTGACTCAGTAAAAGAAAAGTTCCAACAACATTCATAAACTTAAGAGGTTAAAGCATTTTTATAACTAAAAAAAAATATAAAATTATGATCAACTAAATAATTTTTGTTAGTCAAATTGAATTTTCTGGGAGATATCACAAAGAAATTGAATAACTTAAAGCTACATGAGGAAAAATAACATACTTTTGCAATGATAAATTCAGTAAATTCATTTTAGTTGTCTCATTCTACAGAACTCTCTCATCCATTGTCTAAACATGAATGGATTAGTTTACACCATATTGGTAAAATGGTCCTACTTTTATTAAATCCATTTATTTGCAAAATAAGAAAATTCTGTATCCATTGCAAATTGAATTTGAGATTTTGGTTGTACAAAATGTCATATTGTTAAAACATAAAATAAATGATAAAAACTTTTGGAATTTAAATGATAGGTAGAAATATCTCTGTTTTGTAATACCATATTTAAAATAAAATCATTTTTTGGTTTGACGTATTCAAATTATTGATTCATCTATGATTATTGTAAAGTCAAGATTGTAGAGGTCCGATGAATATCTTAATGTTGGTTTACAAACAAGCACAGTATTATTTTATTATCAATTATGGAGCAGTGGTCGACTGTATTCAACCTCAAAAATCTCATTGGCTATTAATTTAAGAATAATATCTTGTATAAGTGAAACTAGTCATTGCTATTGCCTTTAATTTTTAATATTGTCAAATATTTTTGTATAAAAAATTCAAATTATTTAAGAATAAAATATTTATTTGTGTATTCTGTGCCTTATATAATTGTCTCCACCAAAAATTTTCCATGAAAAATTAAATATTGCCTGCCATGTGGCATGTACTTTCTGTAACATAAAAAGTTGGGGACAACTGCTCTATATTAATTTATTTTCATCTAAATGTATTAATCTTTTTAAATACTTGAATTCATTTCATTCGTTTTGTCTTTTTTGTACACCACTAGTTGATGAGAGTTTTTTTCTCTCTCTCTTTTTCCAGGGTTCTCATTTTGTTCTCTTTATTCTTCTTTTTTTTTTTTTTATCAGTTCTGTCTTTTTTTTTTCTTTTCTCAGTGCTTGTCTTATAGATAAAGACGCCGTTTGATGGCTCCGTTTTCACGCTAAAACTATAAAATGACCTTTCCCGGGCCGTTGATTTTAATCATTTTGATGTGTTTTTTGTAATGCGAAAATAAAAACAAAACAAAATCGTCTTTTTAAAATATTATTTTTTATTAACGTATACAAATTAAATGATAATAATAAATGTAAAATAAAATAAATAAATTACAATTTGATTCGTGTTTTTTATTTTGCTTTATTAGAAAAATCAATTTTCTATCGGATATTTTTTTACTGGGGTTATGGCTTTACCGCTATTTTTATTTCAAATAGAATGACAACAAAAAGTAAAAGTTGTTAGGGTTAGTTTTAGGTTTAGGGTTAGTGTCTGTTTGTAATGCTAAAATAAAAAATATCAAAATTGTATTTTTGTAAATATTTTTTTTTACTAACATCTATAAAATAAATGATAACAATAAACGTAAACTATATTCAACAAAGTATAACCATAGTCGGAGAAAAGAAAGAAAGTCAAACTTTTTTAAACAACAACAAAAATATATATATATAATGTCTTCTTTACTTATTAACCATGTTTATAATATATGCTTTTTATGAAATTTACAAAAAAACGTGCATAATTGTACTTTTCTTACTGGATATTTTTGTGTTACCGCTCTTTTTTACTTCAAAAATATATGCACTGTAGAATCTTGTTTGTCTCGTGGAATGTTACGAACAGTACGTTACTTGATGCGTTACCTAATTCCAACTCACTTTACACATATATCTTGTCAACATTTTCCCAATTAAAACTTCAATACAGTACGGTGTAAAAAGTCTGATAATTATTACTTTACAAAATGTGAACATTTAAATACTTTAAAATAATAAAAAACTCCAATGAAAACAACATTTCCATCCAATTCAAATACACACACCCTCTCACCAAGCCGTAACTATTTTATAAACTGTGCGAATTCGGAAAATGTATTTGCTGCGATGTGACATACATGCTGTACTGCGACGCGACATAGCGGCCTGCAATTTGTAGCACAACAAAAAAGTTGTATTATAGAAAATGCGGGTTCGAACTTGTCGGCCGCGGAAACAGCATTTTTATGTGTTTTAGCACGAAAACGGCGCCATCGAGCGGCGTCTTTAGCTATAAGACGAGAACCTTTTCTCTTTATTTATTTTTTCCATTCATTTTTTTTGTCAATATTTTCTTTCTCTTTATTAATTTTTCTTATTCTCTTCTGCTTCTCTTTATTTTTCCTCCTATTCAGTTTTTTGCTCTATTTTTTTTCTTTGCTACTTCTTATGGCCTCTTTTTTTCTGCATTTTTTCTTTTCTCCCTCTTTCTGACTTTGTCAGACACTTTTTTACTGAACCTTTTCTCTTTTTATTTTCCTTTTCTCTCATTTCTCTTTTACTCTCTCTCTTTTGTGTCTTCTATCTTTCCTTTTTTTCTTCTCTATTCAATTTCTCTCCTTCAATTTTTTTTTTTATTTTTGTATTCTCATCTTTTTTTTCTGTGACTTTTTTTTTATTCATTCCTTTACCTTTTTTTTTTTGGCTATTTTTTATTGTATTTCCTTTCCTTTTATTTCTTTATTTTTTTCTTTTTTCACTACTCTTGTTTTTTTTATTCCTCTTTCTCCTTATTTTTTCTTTTTCCTTTTTTTGTTTTCACTTCTATATTTTTCTGAATCTTTTTTTTCTTTTTGCTCTTTCATTTTCTCAATTCTTTTCATTCTTACCTCCCTTTCATTATTTCTTTCTCCATTTTCCTTTCCTATATATTTTTTCTTTTAGTTATCTTTTTTTTCTCCTCACTTCTATATTTGTTCTTTTTTCTTCTTCCTTTTACTCCTATTTTTCTATCCAAGCTTTTGTTTTGTTTTGTTGTTTTTTTTTGTTTTTTGCTTTTCTCCCTCATTTCCATTTTTACTCATTTTTTTGTCTTCTCTTTTTATATTTTTTGCTTATCATATTTTTATCTTCCCTCTCTTTTACTTTTCTGGTCTGCTTTTTCTCTTTTCCCTCTCTTGCTTTATTCTCCTATCTTTTTTCTCTCTTTGATTTTTTTCACATTTTTTTTATTTCTCTTGTCCCTTTTTTGCCACTTTTTTTCTCCATATTTTTCCCATTCATTTTTTTCAGCCCCTCCCATTTTTTATTTCTCTACCTTCAGAATTCATTTTCCACTTTCATTTCTTTTTTATCTAAACATTCTACTCTCTTTCTTTTTCACATTTATTTTTATCTTCTCTCCTTTTTTTTTGTCTTTTATGTCTGTTTCTTCTCTGTTTTTTCTTTTTTTCTCTCCTTTCCTTATTTTATTGCTTTTGATTCTCCCTCTTTCATTTCCACTTTTTCTTCTTTTTCCCTCTATGTCTTTCTCTCTTTAAAAGTTTTGTTCTTTTTTAGTATGCATTCTTATCTTTTTCCTTTTTGTCTTTTATTTTCCCACTTATCTTTTTTCTGTCTTTTTATTTCTTCTTTCTCTACTTGTTTATTTTGTTGTTTTTTTTGTCATTTCCCTTTTTTATATTTTGTCTCTGTCTTTCTTTTCTATTTTCTGTTCTTTTTCTTCTGTGTTCCTTGCTTTTTTTTTCTTTTTTAATCTTCCATCACTTTTTGACCATGCTCTCACCCCTTCTATCTTTTTCAATTTTTTTCTATTTTCTCTTATTTGTTTTTTCTCTCACTTATTATTTTGCTCATTTTTTTCTCAATTTTTTCTTGTATTTATTGTTATTCTTTTTCACTCTTTTTTTTTTTAACACCTTCTATTCTTCCTTTTTTCCTATCTTATCTTTCTCTCCTTTATTCTCCTCTTTCTCTAAACTCATTATTTTTTTAAAAAATTATATGAATTCAATTTTAAACAATATATATATACAATTTTAATATTAAACATTTTATCATTTTTATAGGGTATCATCCAAGGACCTGAAGAATTTGCTGAAGGGTTAGCTTTGGGTGTCCGCTCTCTTTTTGGACATGCTGTTGGTTAGTTTTATATTCTATTTTTTAATGTTTCTGTATTGTATAACAGTGTATATGTAAAACATATTTTTTACAAGGTGGAGCTGCTGGAGCTGTATCTCGAATAACGGGAACATTAGGCAAAGGAATAGCTGCTCTAACTCTAGATGATGAGTATCAAAGAAAAAGGCAGGAATTACTTAATAAGAGACCTGCCAATGTCAGAGAAGGCATTGCTCAAAGTGGAAAGGGTCTTATCATGGTTTGTAGCATTATTTTTAAAAACATTTGATTTTTTTTAATCAATTCTAGATGTTATAAAAATTTCACTCACTTAGGGTGTTTTTGATGGAGTTACTGGTATCGTTAGAAAACCAATAGAAGGTGCAAAAGAAGAAGGTGTAGAAGGATTTGTCAAAGGAGTAGGAAAAGGTCTAATAGGAGCTGTCACTCGACCAACCGCAGGAGTTATTGATTTTGCTAGTGGATCTTTTGATGCTGTGAAAAGGTAGGCTATTGGTTGGAGGAGCAGGGGTCTCTCTTTGAATTTATGGTAATATAATTTATGCATATTTTATTAAATATAAAAATAATTTTAAGGTTCCATTTCATTTTTGCAGAAAATCAAAGCATTTGTGTAGTATTAAAATGTTTGTATACATCAGCTTGATGTTTTGTTTTTACGATCGTATTGGTTGTAAAAAATTAAGATTATGTGTAAATTCGATTCATTAGTTCTGAATGTTGTATTTAATTACCACTTTGTTGATTTGTTTTTTTATCCAATTTTTTAAATGCTTTTATATTAACTTGCACTGTCTGTATGTCCACATTTTTGAATTAACGATGAAAAAAAAAAACTCCGTTAGCATTTTGAACTCAAACTCACATCCTTCCACTTCCCAAGAAAACTCCTTAACAACTGAGCCAACAGAAATACAACCTTTGTAGAATAAAATTTGATTAATATTGATTTCATTATTAAATTAATTATAAAAAAAAGATATCTGATGACAATATTGCATTCATAGAGTAAAATTTTGTTAATATTGATTTAACTCGTACTTAATTGAAAAACCAATACATAAATATTTTTATACAGTAGATGATCACATGATATTTAAATGTAGAATTTGTGTGTTTAGACCGGCATATTTTTTATTTTCACGTCTTTATTATTAAATTATAATTTTTGTCAGGTTTTTTTTGTAGTTTTAACCATTTTTTAAAATGATGTGTAAATATAACTAAAAAGTAAAAAATTAATATGTAAAAAAAATATTTTTTTAAAATAATGCTTTTATGTAAATAGCCAACTAAAAAATAAAATAATCCACCCCTCAGTTATTTGTCATTCGTGGAAAATATCAGAGATCTTAAGAATCTAAACTTGTTATAAAACAATTAGAAATTGCAGGAATATTATTATTCATCTGATCATTTGAGGCTCAAATAAATCATAAAAATCAAAAACGCTCAAATGCTTTTATGAAATGTTAATATTTCTGCAATTTCCAATTGTTTTATAACAAGCCTAGATTTTTAAGATCTCTGGTATTATTTAAGAATGGCAAATTAATCGAGGGGCAGATTACTTTATTATTTTTCTACTTTTTACTTGACTATTTACATAACAGTATTATTTTTTAAAAAAGCATTTTTTTTAGAAATAAGCTTTATTTTCAACGCTTCTAAGGTTACAGCCTTAGTAAATTATTACTTAATATAATAATGGGCGTTTAATAAAATGTATAATTATAACAGTATTATTTTTTAAAAAAGCATTTTTTTTACATATTTTTCCTGTAATAAAATGATATTTTTTTAGTTTAATTAACCATTTATTTATCTTATAATATAAAATTACATACCTGCAGTGTTATAGCAATAGATGTGGAAAATTGATGATCTTCGCTACAAAACAGCTTATTTATAGAGATAATCTAAGACTGAAAATTGTAAGAGTGAATTTCCATTTATTAGATGTGATGAGTTGGACTATTTCCATCATCTATGAGTGAATGTTGAATGTATAGAAAATTTTAAACTTTATTTAAACTTTCCAAGGTAGTTGTGGGGATAGGGTACTCCCACCGCTAGAGGCGCTGTTTCTGCATAAACACGCAGAAGTATCCACAGTAGGGGCCAAAAGCAGCAATGCTTGTTTCAGCCGCTAGATGGCGCTTTTCACCATGCGTAAGCATGGGCACATTCCACCACCTAGCTGGCACCAAAGCTGCCCACTTGGTGATGCTGGTTGCCATACATAAGCCCATTTAGCTTACGTCGTCTGCTACCAGCAACTATCAACTACCCTTTCCAAATACAAACAACTTGTTAGTAATAACACCAAATAGAAACACAGGTTAATAATTACACAACGTTCCGAGTAGTATTATTCTCCACTCTTCTTCAGGTGTTGCTGGCCTATATGCACAGTGACAATATTGACTTAGAAGTTTAATTCGCACCTTTAGATTCTTAAATATCGAATTTAAATGCAGACATTCTACCAACTGAAGTATAGCTCAGTTGGTAGAGCGTTTGCCTTAAATTCGATATTCAAGAATCTTCTAAGCAAATATTGTCACTGTGCATATAGGCCAGCAACACCTGAAGAAGAGTGGAGAATAATACTACTCGAAACATTGTGTAATTACTAACCTGTGTTGTCTGTTTGTGTGTTATTACTAACAACTTGTTTGTATTTAGAAAGTTTAAATAAAGTTAAAAATTTTCTATACATTCACTCATTCTGAATTGGCATTTATCTCCAGTTTTATTTAATGATTATTTAACAATAAATACGGAATATTGATGATCAAAACTAT
The DNA here is from genome assembly GCA_028023455.1 of Epiperipatus broadwayi. Taxonomy (NCBI): domain Eukaryota; kingdom Metazoa; phylum Onychophora; class Udeonychophora; order Euonychophora; family Peripatidae; genus Epiperipatus; species Epiperipatus broadwayi. The sequence goes on from JAQFVV010012446.1 coordinate 6,737,817, forward strand.
AAATAGCTTATTTGCCAAGATAATTTCCATTCCGCTACTCTAAGTCAAGATTATCATTTATTTCCAATTAATAATGTTTTAGAATAGGGGTATCCAACCTTTTGGCATCTCTGGGCCACATTGAATAAAGAAGTAATTGTCTTGGGTCACACATTAAATATATGAACTTACTGAAAGCCGATAAGCCAAAAATGTCCAAATGCAATTTTCCTGATATTCCCTACAGATAAGCAAAAAAGTTCTTAAATAAAAGTCCTAAGTATGCAGTGACCCATTCAGGGAGTGGACTATCTGTACCCATTTGTATGATGATGTAAATAAATGTTATTCTTAGATTTGTAAAAATGCATGCAGACAGTAGTTTGGATAGTTTTAGAAATTAATAAAAAGACGAACTGAGAGCATCAGAGGAGTAAGAAAGCAGAGTAGCGAGAGAGCCAGTGAATGGATGGAATTGTCAAGTTGATAGTAGTAATGTCTTCCCCAAAAAGGAAAAATGGCAGTGTTAATTTACAGTAGTATTTATAATTTAAAAGACGTTAATATATTGTCAGTTATGTAAATAGAAGACTGAAATAAATGAGAACTCTGCTGTAATTGTGTTAATGGAAAACAACTACGAGGAAAGGATACCCAAATGTAGATTTTAAAAGATAAGAGTTAACGCAAGTCTGAATAGATGGTCCGTAGTATTCATTCACAGAATGTAAGATGTATTCCCACATAACAAACTTGTTCAATGTATGTCCCACAGTTAAGGAATAATTATGGTTATTCTATTATTATTTCATTTTTGTCATTTTATTAATATTCTTTTGTCATTGACATGGCTGGAATTATAGATCCCCCCCCCTCTATGAACACAGCAGAGAGTCTTAAAATCATTGAGCAGGGTCCAAATTTGTGATCATTAATATAGAAAATGTACCTATCTAAGTAATAAAATATCATTGATATTGAAACAGTAAGGTCTGCTTTGCAGATCTTCGTTTCACCTTTTCTCACCTATTTCCTACCCTCATACCTTAGTTTGAACCCCAATCTATCGTAGTGTGTCTGCAATACGCTTATATACCGAAACTCCCGCCTAATTTTAAACCACGAGTACAATGCTCGTATTATATATATAATTCATTCCCAAATAAATAAAATATTATGGATTATGTATATGTTCACATAATTTTGATTTATTAAAAAGTAGGTTATATAAGTTGTAATTGCGCACACACTATGATATGCATTTTAAAAACATATCAAAATTATAAATTGTTAATTAAAGTTATTTTGTTTGAATCTATTTACATATATATACTACCGTCGTAATATATTTTTGATTTAAAATAAAATTCATGTTCGTTTAATAAATAGATTCAAATATTGCAATTTAAAAGTAAAATAATTTTCATTTAATTTAATAAAAGTCATTCCAAATATTTCTTTAAAATAAATGAGGGACAATAGTTTAATTAGTTAATATTATATAAGTTTATCTAAAAACAGCAGATGTCCACTTAAGCTTTTCTTTAATTAATAAAAGTAATTTTTAATTAAATCTAGTTTGTAATTCGGATGTCGACAGGGAAAGTAACAAGAAATTAATTAATGTTGAATTCCTTTAGACATTCGGATGATTTAATTACAGCTGATAAGTCCGATATATTTTTGTAATGCTCCAGGGCAGTTCTATTGTTAAAGTCTACTATAAAAAGAAGGGTTTTCTTTTGTTCTCCATTCTTCTAATGTTTCTAAGAGAAATCATTCTGAGGTCTAATGTTTAAAATTATTGTAATAATTGGTAAATCTTGACATGACGGAGTAGAGTGCAAGAAGGCTATTTCTCTCCGAAATGGTCATATGCTGCCGTAGACCATCGGAAGTTATCACACAAGGAACCCCGGAACTGCTGCTGGTGTCAAAAATATGAACATTTCCAGATTTTGCTGTTAAATTATATAAAAACCTGCTGACCATAAATCTACCTAAAAATGCTTCTCCAGAGGTAACCTTAAATTAATCCAAGAGCTCTTGTGATAACTAACATACTATAGCTATTTTAAATTGTTTTCTTATATTTCACATAACGTCATTATGTACTTCTTTAAATATAATCAATATTTTGCTCTCTATTCTTGGGTTAATATTTTCTATTGATTAAGCTTTCTGTTATTTTATTATGATAATGTGTCAGAATCGTCTTTGACCGAGTGAATTATTCTTTTCGTTGAAACTAAGACGCCGCTATAAAGGCATATTTTAAATTTCTAAATAATTTCCAATTTTTATTATCTTGCAAATCACTCGTTCGAGGGCGATTCTTTTCTTTAATATATAATATAATCACATAGTTTAAAATCTACATGTTATTGATTTTAATCTAATATGAGAGTATGTGCGAGGTCAATGATTAAATGTGTCCCCTAATGCATGATTGCGTATATAAATCTATACTTAATTTTCAAACCCGCAAGCATGCATTTTCCTATTTTAATTACCGTGTTCTACTTTAATTACAAAGTTCATCATTGACGTCGAGAATGTGCGGACCCTTTTTAAATGAATTTCTGGGAATTTGATTGGGCATTTCTCTTAATCCAAGTAAAACCCATTCAGTATGTTTTATATACACTAGTCTCATATTGCTGGTAAATGAATTGGTTGTTGAGACCGCTTTGTTTTACTTTTCCAAGGATTTTTTACATGGCTAAGTCCGTTATCTTCGCTTATTGCAGTTTCCAGGCAGAGTGTGTCCATAAATGACACACCTGGGAATTAAATGCAATCGTCACCCAGTCGCTAAGTTTCGGCTGTTCATAAAATACTTTCCTACGGGTTAGTGGCGAGATGCCCTCCAAAAATCATTCCGGATATTCAATATTGTTTTTATTTATTTTACAAAGCATCCGTGACTTAAATGTTTCACACCCTCCAACTTTAATAAATTCATTATCAGCAATACTGATCTCCCAACGCAACTCTATTATTATTATTCTCAAATAAATGCCTTGATCACATTCCCACTTTGTTGCTTAGTAAGCTTTTGTCCGTGCTATTCTCGAAATCAATAAATATTTTATAACACTTAATTTCAAATATTTTCTTAAACTTGTATAATTGCTCAAAGCACCTCGCACATGTTCCTATCTCATCAAGCACATTATCGTAATGCTATTAGCCTGAGGAATAGAATATATCACTTTGCTTTAAAACCTTTTGTCATTTATTGAAATATAATGCCAACAATTATTTAATACGCGTCCCTGTCTCATATAAGCAGACAGTGGCGTTATATATATAATTTATATGAATAAATTTTGTGAAATTATTTAAAACTAAATTTGATCTCTTATTTTATTTGATTCCTATCACTGTCTCAGTCTATATATATATATTTTCTGCATTTCTTTTGTAAATCCATAGACGTTAATTAGCCACCCAAGCTTCTTTTAATATAGAGTTCTTTGTTTCTCCCTGACCACCAGGCACCGGTCAAAGGTTATACTAGTAGTAGTATCAGATGCGTTATCACGTAGGTGGCGCTGTGAAATTTGGGCTTTAGATTCGAACTTAGTATATCTAGAAGGCAACCCCTCCTAGAATGTTCAGTTTCATGTCTGGGGTTTGAATTCTGCAGTGTGTTAGCGAGATAGACGATTCTGACTGTTACAATATATATATATTTTAATTATAAAAGTAAAAGAGGCAGATATAAAGCTTGTCGGATATTTGACATTGTATTTGAATATGTCCATACACTTTAATCACATTGTGACACATAATCGCAAAAAAATCTCATAATGCTTTAAACAAGTTTACAATTTTGCATTGGCTGCATTCTTACCCATCTCGGCCCAATCTGGCTCTCAGGCTAACAGATTGCACATCTCAGATTTAGAGGAAATAAATGTATAAACTGAAGGAAAGAGAGTAGTACATATCAGATTTGCAAACAGCCGGGTAATACTTGCAGATATTGAAGCAAGTGTACTGGCTAATGAGGCTGTCAAGAATCGGAGATAAAACTAACTCTAATAATACGAGAACTAGATGCTGAAGTTAAAATAACTAGGTGTGTTATTTAACTTTATAAAAAAAATTAATTCTTTTAAATATTTTTTAAATTGTTTAAATTATTAATAATGTTGATAATAAAAAAAATTAGGATGGAAAATTGATACACTAATGAGAAAAAAAAACTAAACTGGCTTTAATTAGAGAATAAGATTGATTTAAAAATTATTAACAGTTTGTTAACTTTGATTATTAAAAAGAAAGAAAAACAATTGGAAACATGAGAATTGTGAAGTTTGAAAGAGATGGAAAAGGCTTATTTATACATCACAGTTAGGGGATTTTAATTACTAAAACGAGTGATTGGGAAATAAACATTTATTTATTAAGAAGATAAAAATCAGATTAGATATATTCTTAGAAGCAGAAAATTTAGAGATAATTGTAAATAGTTAAAAGAGGTGAGGGGAAAACAAAATTGGAACTGAAAACCGTAAATAGAATAAAATAATTAAATGGCTTTATTGCTCAGGATTTAATAAGATCGAGTAGCAGAAGGTGAAGATATAGGTACGATCCATAGACCTTAAGTTCCAGAGTTTGCCACTTTAGCCCTGTACCAAATCACACAAAGTCGTAAACTAGAATCGATGGATAGATCAAAAGAGGGCTTAGAGAAAGTGACCTGAAGTGATTTTGTTTTATAACTACAGAAATTTTAAGTAGCAGTTCTCTTGGGACATAGTGTGTATAAACACACTGTATCCCAAGGGTAAGGTGACTGGTGTCTGCTTCTCTGTCCAAGCTCATTGCAGTTCTACCTCTGAATCAACACATACATTGCATAGCAACATAATTTAGATATTCACAAAAATTTTAAGGCACTAGCGTATCTGGATCATGAATTATGACATAAAATATGGCATTGTTTTTCATACCAATGACTCATGTTGGAACAACGAACTAACATTAAATTTTGTTTCAAATTGGGCAAAACTGGTACTGAAACATTTTGAATGAATCGACTGTATATGGCAGTGAAGCTATGAATCGCAAGAATGTTTTTGAGTTGTTTGCTTTGTTTTTGTCATGGCTGGAAGAGCATGAAGAGGATTCACAAAGATGTATAGTGTACTATCACATTTTATATTATAACTCATGATCTAGACATGCTAGCATCTTAAAATGTTTGTGGTCAGTAATTAAGCAATGCTACTGTATAATACATGTGTTGATTCAGAGATGGCGCTTTAGACAGTTTGAAGGGAATCATATCTTTATTGGAGCACAGTGTGTAAACAGAGGTGTAGATAATTTCTCTTTGCATGCAATAGTTCACTTTTTTCTTTTCTCAATAAAAATATGATTTAGAGAATATATTTAGAATTATATAGTCTTATGCCTTTTTGTAATAACATTTTCTTATTTAAGTATTTAGACTCAATCATTATTCAAAAAATGTAATTATAACTCTTATTGCGATTCCTTCTAAGTCATATTTATATAACTAATATTTTTTTCAATTTGATTTAAATAAATGAACTCAACTCAAATACTATGCATCTGAAGTTTATTTTAAACCACACAGGCTGATTATCATTAATTGGAAAACTTGGGTTCAATCTCCATTTCGGATTCAGTGAATTTTTGGATATGCAGAAAATTACTGAAATACAAACCTGTATTTATTGGTAAAATGAAAAATGTTTAAAAATTATAAGTTAATATAACTTCAGCAAATAATCTTTAAAAATAAAAATAATTTTTTACTATTTACATTTACCTCATTAGAGAAATTTTGTATCCGTAAATGACTGAAATTCAAATATGATGAAAAAGTTGTTCATTTTTTATATATCGTAAAAGTGATGGAAAAAACAAAAAAATGCATAAAAAGTTGCCTAGTTTATTACCTTATTGCTTTAAAATAATTAATAAAAGAAAAATACATTTAAATCCATTAGCTACTTATATTTACTTGAAATTTTACATTACTAAGTAGTAAAAAAAATAATAATAAAAGTTGACATTTCTTTACGCACTTTTCAAAAACTAGTGTAATGTTCACTTCATGAAAAAACTGTTTCAGTTCACATTTTGAAAATAAAGAATTGCAAACTCTTTGGATTTATAAATTTGTGCAGAATTGGGAATAAAGAATACGATCGTGACTTTTTAACAATTCAACTTTATCGTAAAGAGAAATTACATTATATGATGTATTTCTAAGTAAGAATAGAATTATAAATTTTTCCATGGATATTAAAACTGTTATCTTTTTTTTTAATGAACTTTTTTTAGAATAAAATCAGTAACATTTTGATTTTGCTAATCATACAAAATTGCAAATAACTGTAGATTTTTATAACTTTTAGATAAATTAAACTTTTTTAAAAAGTACATTATGTAAATGATACTGGTTTCCCATCTAGTGTTATATTAATGGCTGATGCAATCATTTTTGCCCATTACGGGGAATGTTTTTATTTCTTCTGACATAAAGAATTGAAAAAGCTGTATACTCCATAAGATTTATATATAAATTAAACTTTTTATATAAAAAAAAGTGTGTTATATTACATTAAATGTTTTATGCAATCATGCTTGGACATTTTTGCCCCCAGGTTAATGAACTTTAAATGTAGCCTTGCAATTGTTTGTTTTGGGCTGTCATATAGAATTGTAAATGCATGTGTATTTATACAGTTTACAATAAATTACATTTCATAGAAGATTGTGCAAATATTATATACTCTTTGATTACAAATTTTTAATTCGTTTAAACTGATATAAATCATTTAGAAGTTGCTGCCGTAGTTTGTTTTTGGTGTCTTTTGTTTTGAATATGATGTTCTAGCATGAAATGGTAAAAAAAAAAAAATATGATTTTATATGCTGTATACAATTAAAATTAACATATGTTAGAGATATTTGTATTACGAATGGATAAATATGTTTTGAACTGATTTTTAACTGTTAAACTTTTTCATTGATATATTAAGAGTTAGGATAATTGTAGTCTTTGTAAATGTTTTCACAACATCATGTTGGACAATTTAAAAGAATTTAAAAAATAAAAAGGATTCAAATTCATGCAGTTCAGATTAATACCTGTATCGTCTAAAGTTAGATATAAGGCAAAGTTTGCATATAATTATAATGTGTTATTAAGGTACTCGTCAGTTATGCTCTAAAATGTCTCCCTTATTTTAAATTTTACAGATAAAGTGAGTAATAAATTAAGTAGAATCTATTATTTATTATATTAACATTTACAATTGGCTTGCTTCAATGTTTCAAATGTTGGCTAAGTAAAGGGTTTATTCTGTATGTTAATTTTGTTAACTGTAGCCTGAGCGAACTTTTGGCTGATGAAAGTAGATTCATACAGTTAACAAAATTAACATAAGGAATAAACCTTTACTTAGCCAATGTTCAAAACGTTGAAGTAAACCAATTATGAATAGGATTAGGAAAAGGAGACTAACCTGAATATATCATATTAATATTTACTAAATAACAGTTTGAAAACATGGTGCCGTATAAATAAATAACTCGTTAAATAACAATGTTCATGAATACATTTTATTACTTTTGTTGTTTTTTAATTGAGTGTGCTATAATTCCAAAATTTACATGAAAAAAAAATATATATATTTTCTATTTTTTACCTCAGCACAATAATTTAGAAGAGTGCGAAAAAAAATTGTACTTTTGAAAAGAGATGAAAATTTTTTTAATATTAATTATTTTTTGATCAAGAACAACTGTTCTAACAAAAATGAGAATTGTAAGAGAGATTAATCTTTATTTTGTTTTTGACCATTTTTCTACAACCTATATTACATGTTTAAAGAAAAAAAGATTTTCGTAATTCATTTACAATAAATACTTAAAAATTTATACTGTATTTTACACGACCCAGCACTCTATCTCATATTACTGATACACTAGAACACATATATGTTGAAAAGATAAATAATCACCAATATACATATTTCATGCTAAACCAGAAATCATCAGTTGGTCCATCTCCACACATATATGCTGTAAGTGCTCAGATATATATTAAGACAGCCAATCTTCATACTTTAATGGACAGGCTTCAATCCACTCTATACTCCAACTCTTCAATCGTCCATCCAATTGAAAATCTGATGATGGAACACTCAAAGGTCACCCTGAGGCCGAGATTCTTATCACACCTATGTTGGCCTAAAGTCAATCTGACCCCTCATGTACAGGACATAATCTATTTAATACATATACAAGGGATGGGCAGAATCTCTACTATGTAATAACTGAAATACAGGCTTATTATATGCCTTATCAATATATGTAATGTATAGGGTATGAGCACAGATTTTCCCATGACCCTATCTCATATCATCAGATTTTTAATTGGATGGACGGTTGGAGTGTGGACTGGATTGAAGCCTGTCCATTAAAGTATGAATATTGGTTATCTTAATATGTATCTAAGTACTTTTTGCTTATATGTGTAGAGATGATAATCTGGACCAACTGATGATTGCTGTTTTAGCATGAAATATAAATATTGGTGATTATTTATCTTTTCGACATATATGTGTTCAAGTGTATCAGCGATATGAGATAGAGTGGTAGGTCGTGTGAAAGTCTATGCTCATGTACCCTATATATTACATATATTGATACAGGTAATAAGCCTATATTTCAGTTATTGTATTTTAGTAAGGTTTCATCAATTTCATGCTCTAGACCTGCACTCTGAAATAAAGATGTTTAAAACCGAAGAAATTCAAGAAGTAAAATATTTTGACTTTAATGATTTACCGCTTTCTAATTTTCAAAAGATAAAAGCAGATTGTGCAATGCATTCATTCATAATATTTTTTAAATACGATTTAGAAAACTGGAATACAGATGCTATCATTATTTATTTTTTGCAGATAGCAATGAGTATTTCTTAAAGATCATGATAAGGTTTTTATATAGATGGTCGAAATGATTATAAATTTTAAATTAAATATTAAATAATTAATTTTTTAAAAGCTGAATAAAAGAAACTCATCTATTTTGAAACCTACAACAATTCAAAATACTGTGGATCAGCTCTACATAAGAAGAAGGATTTGATACTATTATTCATCTGAAAATTTTTTACGTAGTCAAATTTTTTATCAATTATGCATTGTTAAATTCTTGTAATCTTGAATTAAATTTAAAACATTTTTTCTCACACAATATTAATTTTTTTTTTTTAAAGCTGAACAGAAGAAATTCACCTATTTGAAAAGTTACAACATTTCAAAATACTGCACAGGGGCCCCTGGTAATGAAATATTATCAGTTTATTCATTGGTACAGTAGTACATAGCTTCACGATACCTCTTCTTTAATTTCAAAGTTGAAAATCTAGATTATATTGCACTTTTTCATACAACTCAAAAAATATGATTGAGGTTAAGTATGCAAATAGTGTATTTTCACTTAAGTATACATCTAAGGGCCTCGTGTTTCCATAGTAACACATTTTCTTACCGTGCCTATAACTATCATTCAAACCATCTACAGATTATCTAACTACTTTTATCCAGAAAATAAAACAAGGAACAAAAACCTGAAAAGTGATTGCCTATGTGTGTGTGTGACCATGTGGAAGGAATTCAAACTATTTACCTAAGGTTTCTCATGGTTGATTTTTTTTTCTAGAGTTGTTTTCAGTTTTTTATGTATTTTTTATAAAGTAGTTTAGGTGTAATCCAATCTTCCAATTGCTCCCCCCCCCCAATTTTTTCAATAAGTATTTTTTCTTATATTTAATCTAAACTTTCATTTGTCTTTAAACAATTAAAATAATATTCTCATCATCATTTTTTTTTTCTGAATGTTGTTTGTATTATTGGCCGTTCTTTCATAATTTACTTTGTGATTAGAAGACGTATCTTATCGGGAAAAAATTTAAGTTGAATTTCGATAACAATTAAATGCTTTATTTTTTAAATTGTTGCAAATTATTTTAATATGATAAATTCCTTTTTTTTTTCACTGTGAATGGTTATCGCAGAGCTGCTGAAATGTCTGATGAAACTCGAAGATTACGTCCACCTCGATATATTTGTCAGGACCATATCATCCGTCCCTACAGTATTCATGAAGCTGAAGGAAATCAGATTTTACAAGTGATTGTTTCTCTCTTTTTTTTATTTAGTAGATGATGATGATGATGATGATGTAGATTATTTGATTTTTTTTTTTTTTAATTTTTATTTATAGGAAGTTGAAAAAGGTAAATATGCGAATACTGATGTCTACTTTGCTCACGTAGTAGTGACAACAGATGGGAAAATTATATTCCTCGTTACAGATAAGTATGTCCTTTATTTCATTTGTTCATATACTCACGTATTAATAAAGTTGTTTAAATTTTTTTTAAACTATAAATATTTTATGTAATTAATGTTTATTTAGACTATGTACTTGAATCCAGCTTCAGTATTGATTTTAATTTGGTCAGTGGTTGCTGGGTGTGAATATTTTGTAAACTTTTGTTTGTTTTTATGTTCGATCTCAGAAATGGTTAGCTTATTATGAATATTTTGACTCCAGATTAACATTAACTCTGAATAAAATACATTAAAACATTTTGTTATTAAGTTTAAAACTGCAGTGTGTCTCAGTCAAAAAATGACTGGTAATTGGCTATTTCTCTATCTCTCTGATCTGCCTGAAGCACTCTTTCCATATTGATGCATGGATTATGTAGTAATATCATTTAGCTATTCAGCATCAAAATTTTAAAGCACTTATTTTGTCTGAATCAGAATCTGCAACATAAAATGTGGCAGTATGTTTTGTACTAAATCCATGATGAAATAATGTGCTAAGCATTAAATTTCGTTTTAATTTGGGAATGTTTAAAATGATTCAAATTGTGTCCAGCAGCGAAGACAGGAGTTGGGAAAATGTTTACAAACAGTTTGCAAGATTTTGTAATAATAGGGAGAGAATCGAAGACTACCCACAAAGATACGAAACACACTGTTGAATTTCATGTTATAGTTTGTGATCTAAACACGTTAGTGCCTTAAAATTTTTATGGTGAGTAGTTAAACTATGTCACTACATAACACAGGCATTGATTCAGAGATGGTGCTGCAGGCGAGAGAATAAGTCACTTTTTTATCGGGCCATTGAATAAATATATTGTACCGGGTTCGAATATGAGTCGTTAGGCAGAGAAGAACATACTCAGAGAGTATGTATGTCCAAACGATAGCTGTAAAATATATAACTAGCATTACATTTCCAACACGCATTAGCCAGCGTGGTGAGTTTATTGGCTTTTTACCTCTGAGTTTAAGATCAAGAAACACCATGGTCTTTCTTCTCAGTGCCTGATAAGGCAGAATGAATGTTTGTGTAAATGATAAAGATTTTTCCCAATTATACAATTATGACAGACAAAAATAAAGCATGGCCCTTAATCCCAGGAGGCTGTAAAGTCACCAACCAAGGCAGCGGTTGGTGGCCGAAGGCGGAGGGTGCTAAGAATATCCTGGAGGCGGACCCAGGCTGCCATTTGATGACGACTTTTTATTTAGGTACTTACAACTGCAGATCACTTTCAAGTGAAGGAAGATTGCAAGAATTAGAAGAAGAACTCTCTTATATTAAATGGGATATTATTGGACTTTGTGAAGTTAGAAGAAAAGGTGAAGAGACAATTGATTTAAAAAGTGGACATATGCTCTATTATAAAGGCACAAATATTGGAAATACAAGTGGAGTAGGATTCATTATAAATAAAAAGTGGAAGAACAATATTGTGGAGATTGATGGTGTATCAGACAGAGTGGCAAGATTAGTTATACAACTTAATAGCAGATATCAAATGCAGATAATTCAGGTTTATGCCCCAACAAGTTTTTGTAATGATGAAGTAGTAGAAGATTTTTATATGGATGTACAAAAGGCTTTTGATCAGAGTAAACAACATTTTAAAATTGTTATGGGAGATTTTAATGCTAGAATTGGTAAACAAATGAAAGATGAAAGTGTTGTAGGTAATTTTGGTTATGGTAATAGAAATGAGAGAGGACATAGACTTGTGGAGTTTGCAGAGAAGGAAAAACTTTATATTATGAATTCTTTTTTTGAGAAAAATGTTAGAAGGAAATGGACATGGAAGCATCCAAATGAAGGTACAGCAGAATTGGATTATATTTTGACTAACAGGAAATACATATTTCAAGATTGTAATGTTCTTAATAAATTTAACACAGGAAGTGATCATCGATTAGTAAGGGATAAGATACATGTTAATGTAAAACTGGAGAGACAAAAATTATTAAGGAAAACTATATTTACAGTTGATATTCCTAATCTTCAGAAACATTCTAATGAATTTAAATTAGAACTTACAAATCGGTTTCAAGTATTAGTAGATTTTGAACATGATTCAGATTTGAATGAAATTAATATGAAAATAACTGATACACTTTTAAAAACTGCAACAAAGATAGCTGGTAGAAAAAAGCAGCAATTGACTAATAAAATTTCTACTGAGACTAGAGAACTTATGAAGAAAAGAAGGAATATGAAGATATGCAAGAATGATGCATTAAAAAGAATTGAATATCTCAAATTTTGTAAAATGGTGCGGAAAAGAGTTGAAAATGATATAAGAAAGTATAACTGTGAACTAGCAAGAAAAGCTGTAGAAGAAAATAAAAGTCTTAAGAATGTAAAACAACATTTTGGTATTGGTAGGAAATTTATATCTGCAATAAGGAAAAAAGATGGAATTATTACTAAAAAGAGGGATGACATGAAATTGGTAGAAGATTTTTATCAAGAATTATATAGTAATAAAGAACAAGTACCTCCTATATCTATTACATCTTCCGAATTGCTCAGAATTTTAAATGAAGAAGTGAGAAATGCAATTAAATGTATGAAAAAAGGAAAGGCTCCAGGTAATGATGGAATTATAATTGATATATTAAAAGAAGCAGGTGAAGAAACAGAAAAAATATTAGCAAAGTTATATACCAAATGTCTAAATGATAAAGATGTACCCGATGATTGGAAGAATGCAGTAATAATATTAATATTTAAAAAAGGTGATAAAGAAGATATTAGAAATTACAGACCTATCAGTCTTTTATCAGTTTTATATAAAAATTTTACCAAGATAATTACAACTCGTCTACAGAGAATCTTGGATTTTCACCAACCAAGAGAACAAGCTGGATTTAAAAGTGGTTTTAGTACAGTAGATCATATTCAAGTATTGAGAGAAGTTATAGAAAGGACAAATGAATATGAGTTGTCATTATGTTTTGGATTTGTAGATTATGAAAAGGCATTTGATTCTATAAACATTTCTTCAGTGATTAAAGCATTGGATCATCAAGGTATAGATCCAGGATATTGTCATATTTTAAAGAATATTTATAAAAATGCAACAGCAACAATTAGATTACATAATGATACTGGGAAAGTCAACATTGAGAAAGATGTAAGACAAGGTGACTCCATATCTCCAAAACTTTTTACAGCAGTGCTGCAAGAAGTATTTTGTGGATTAAAATGGGAAACTAAAGGAGTGAAAGTAAATGGAGATTATTTAAGTCATTTAGATTTCGCAGATGATGTAGTTGTTTTTGCAAATAATGCTTCGGAGCTGCAGGAAATGTTGCAGGAGTTATCAGATGAAAGTAGGACTAAAGATAAATGTTAAAAAGACTAAAGTAATGTTTAATCAATTTGCTCAAAATATGAAAATAAAGATTGATTATGATGAATTAGAAGAAGTTAAGAGTTACAAAATGTCAGATTATTAATACAGATGGAAACATAATAGAGGAAATTAATCACAGAATTAAACTTGGTTGGAGTGCTTTTGGTAGAAATAACTTGATATTAAAAGGAAATATGCCTATGTGTTTGAAAAGAAAGGTTTTTAACAAATGTGTTTTACCAGTTCTTACTTATGGATCTGAGACTTGGACACTTAATAGAAGATCAATATAGAGACTTCAGACCACTCAAAGAAGTATGGAGAGATGTATGTTGGGAGTAACAAGAAGAGATCGAAAACGCAATGTATGGGTAAGAGAACAAACAGGTGTTACTGACCTCATTGAAAAAATTAAAAGATTGAAGTGGAGTTGGGCTGGACATATTGCTAGAAGAGATGATAATAGATGGACAATTGAAATTTTAAACTGGATTCCAAGAGATTGTAAAAGACCCAGAAGGAGACCACATGTAAGATGGATGGATGAAATAAGAAAATGTGTAGGGGTGATGTGGAGAAGAGAAGCTAAAGATCGGAGAAGATGGATTAAACTTGGAGAGACCTTCATCCTGCAGTGGATTGATAATGGTTGATAATGATGATGATGATGACATTTCCAGGACATAACTTCTTCTCGACTGTTGAATTCAACACCAAGTTCAAAGCACTTTTTTGTTTTGTATAAACACGGGCGCCAGCTATTCATCCAGAAGATAAATAACGCACTTTGAACAATGGCCACTAATTCAACGCCTATACCCATGACTAGCTCAGTCTATTTTTAATCAATAACAAATTATTGTTTCATAATAGTGGTGAAAAGAATTGACCGACAAATAAAGCTTAAGTTTAAAGACAATTTATTTTTAATTAACATTTATACTCTAACTTTAAATATTTTTATAAATCTTATTTACTAACATAATACTGGTATTTTAAATATAATGATCACGCACATATTAATTCACTCACTGACATATATAATAAAGCATTAAAGAATATAAAACATATATATTTAGAACACACAAATTAATAGTTCATTTTTATGTGCTATAGAGTTCATATAATTCGAATCTTGAGTTTTTACGAATGCGATGGCTACTTTAGAAATGAATATAAGAAAATGTTTTTACCTAGGATTTTGAATGTGGATACATCTTGATGTTTGCTGCTTATTCTAACCGGTTAGATTTGAAGTTTTTTTGTGGAGATTTGATGCTGATTATTCCGAGGCATTTTTCTTTAAGACAATTAGATATTGAGCAGCTTCAGGTTGTTACACAGGCATCACTTAAGATCGGGTATATGGGCTGTTTTCATCGGATTTCAGGCTAGAGAAAGACGTATGTTTTCCGAAGTTTTAACACTGCATTTTTGATTCTGATATAACTCACTGATAGATTGTACTGAACTGTTATCTCAAACGCAACTCTGATGCAATTAACTTGACTGATTGTCCGATAAAAAATTGGCTATTTATACATGACGCATGTTTTTATTTTGATATCCTCCGGCAATATCTTTTGTCGAAATTCCTTTGATAATCCTTTAACTACGGTTTTTTTTGAGATCATATAGTTAGTAGCCATGCAAATGTGTTGTTTTTTACATTTTAATTAATAGCCATCGCTGAGTGTTTTTTAATTTTTAACTTTCATTTATTTTTTAATATTATTTTAACACGCACATATACATGCATTTATCATTTCTTTGTTTACTCTCGCACATATATAATTTACTATAAAGTTCACATTAATTTGTCATTTACACATATATATATAACCCAAGATCAATTTACTATTTAGCTTTTTTTTTAAGATGACTTTTTTTTCTTTTACTTAAATAAAAAGAGATTTATATTCTTTAAACTTGAAAATCAACTTTCAACTAATAATAATAAACTCTTTACTTCTTTTTATAAAACTTTTAGTTTGACTTTTTCTAACGAAAACCCCCCTCCCCTCCTTTAATTAATTAATTATAACTTTTATTTCAAAACTAATAATAGAAAATTATTTCACTTTTAATCTTACGTTTTGACAGAAAACTGCATTTTGTTTAATAAAGAAACTCTTTAGATTTTTATAACTTATTTATTGATTTGTTGATTTATTATTTTAATAAATTTTTTAGATAAAATTATAATGTACGAACTATGATCTTGGTACAATATATATATAAGGAATATAATTATTAAATCACTCCACACGCTTGGGAAATTCAGCCCCGTCTTCTGTGAAAAAATATATTAGAGTCCGTATTTCAAAATAGGCTGGCTATTTTGGAATACGGACTCTAATATATTTATTTCATAGAGGGCGGTTCTGAATTTCTTAATCATGTGAGGTGAATTAGTATCTCAGTATTTGTTTCAGTTTCATTTTGCCAGAAAATAGTATTGACCTAATTGTCCACATCATCTTTGATGTGAAAAACAGGTTGAATATTGTAAGCTAGATTATGTAATGGCAGAGTTTTGTTGATTTTTTAATATGGATTTCTATTACAATATAGTAGAATGATAATTTTCTAAATTTCCATCTTTAAACCATCAATTATTCCAGTCACCATTCTCTTTAAAATCTCTTACTGTGCTGATTGTTTTGAAGTTAAAGTTCAGAGTTTGTACAAAAAGTTAAGAAATATATATTTTTACATATTAATAAGATTGAACCTTTAAAAGATAAACGACAGACAAAAATAAATTTTTTTTTTTTTTTTTCCTCTATTAAAGTATATAAATATTGACATCTTATATTAGAATACATATTTTTTGTAAAATTGCGTTTTTACTAGTGGAACTTACAAGATGTGTCAAGCATTGGTGGTCGAGCTGCTTTACAAGCAGTTGTCCCGGGTTAGCGGGTTCACGTCCCGGCTGATGCTATGACACATGAGAAAAAAAAACTTACAAGATGTCCTACGATTAGTAAGTTTGTTGTTATAAAAAGTTTTATTTGCTAGCGATGAAAGAAATAAATATTTTTGTATCCAAATATTAAAACAATGCAAGAAAAGATGTTTTCTCATCTAAAATAAAATGACGCCATTGGATAACTACCATATTTTTACGTATTTTATGTTTGCATCTTTTTAATTAGAGATTACTAGTCTTAGAACCTATAAACGAATCCTTCTTACAGAAAATTTACAAATGTAAATAGTTAAACTAAAAGAAAACAAGTTAAGGCAATCATTACTTGTTTATATTTAAATTTGATAATTACAAGTAAATCAGTATATTTAGTTTTAAAACAATAGCGGATGATAGATGAGAGCCAAAATTTTTAGGAATTCAAAATAAAAGAATGTAAAAATAATATAAAATTACTATCTTTGTTTTGATATTTATTGTTTCAATATTTATCGATCACAATAAGATCATATTATATTATTTATTATTACATTTACATTTAGGTCATGTGACGTCTGAGTTGATTTTTTTTGTGATATTACATTTACATATATTTACATAATTGCAAGCAAAAACATAAGCAAAGTACAAGAATTTAATCCAAAATTGGGTGCAATATTTACCATTGCTTATTTTGTAATAATGAATTCATATCTGGCACAATTTTAGTCATGGTGTTACACAACGTGTGCTCCAAATTCCATTAATTATTCAGATTCTATTTTTTTGATTTGGTACGTGTCATTTTGGGGAAAAATTGTTTGCAAATAACGTTGCTGTAATATTTTTTTAAATAAAAACAAATGAACATATTCTCTCAAAGATAGTTTTATTATACATATTGTGAAAATGTACATGGGCCAGATTATAGATATTTGAGGACTGAAGATTGCTCGTCCTTGTTTTAAATGTAAAAATATATATTTACAAATGAAAAATAATAATAATATAATGAAACTTCATCTATATTATTATATATCATTTCACTATTACTTATAATTCAATAAAAGTAGCCGTAAATTGTAATTATGAAGCTCAAAAATTACAATAATAGCCGACTTTTGGTGAATAGTAACTCGGTCTTTATCAGCGGTTATGTTGAAACATCTGAAGTAATAATTTAAAAATGATTAGATCATTATTCGCCAAAAAGTAGTTCTTGTGGTAATTTTTGACTTTGCCTAATTACTATTTAACATTATGTTTATGTGCCTGTATGCAATATATAACAACACGTAGAAATATATCCATACATCTAACCATATGTTTAATTTTAGCCGCCTAATTTTGATCAGTAAAGGAGATATATTTGGTCACTGGGATTGTGATTGGCAATTAACGTGGAATGAAATCAAAGATACTCCCATTTTAGATGAAAAAGGAATTAAAATTTACCTCAAGGTAATCATTTTGCATAGATTTCATCTTAATTAGAAATCAATTTTAATATATTAATAATTTTTATCAATCATTCTAGGAACAGAAGAAAAAAATACTTGGAATCTTCGGAAGTACTGTATCCGCAAAAATTGTTTTCATTTCTGATCCAAAAACAGCTGAGGTAATATTCGTTTAATTAATCTTATTAGTAAAATATACTCTTACTTTATCTAAGTTGTAATTATATTTGTATATATATAACAAAACAAAGCTTACAGAAAGGAACTTGCAGTCAAATGAAAGGAAACACTTTGATTTTTCTTTGAGGTCTTTACTACTTCAGCTTCAAGCCGCCATATTGAATTTTTTAAAATACTGGCCTGAGACACAATTTTCACAATAACTTCAGTTTTAATTATGTTAGAGCTCAAACAATTACATTGTTAGAAATTAGAAACATTAAGGAAAACAATATGCATAAAATAAATAGTGATAACTATATAAAAAATAAGGAAAAAAAAGAAATTTTCACATTCGAAATAATTATTATTTTATTGTTTGTTCATAATTTGGAAATTAACATTAACTAAAATTGAAAATACATCTTCAGTGATAATTTCTTTATATTCCTCACAAAATTATCTTTTTAAACATGTATAACATGTCTTACCTGAGATAATCCACAGTTCACAATCTCCAAAAGAAGTCGGATATGACTTCTTCATTTTTATCTTGTTCTAAATGTCAAAGGCGTCTATAAAGAAAAAGATTCATCCTAATAAAAGATACAAAAGAAATCATCATAGCAATTGGCTTCCTATCCATCTAAAACTAGAAATTGTAAGCTACTGTCTATATCACTGATAAAATGAGTTTCATCTCTTCATTTTATATTTTTTTGTGTACATCAGTGATGTTTATATTCTTTATGGAAACCAGTGATGTTTATATTCTTTATGCACACAAGTGATGTTTAAAATCCTTTATGCACAGAAGTGATGCTATCTTATTATATTTATTGTACCACATAGATATAATTCATTTGCATATAGTTCATTTGTTAGCTATAGACTTGAAAATAATGTTATGAAACATTTAGCAAAACTAAAGCATGAACAAGAGTAAACATAAACAAGAATCAGAATTTGATTATATGTTTGTGTATGCAATGTTTGTATACATTTGATTATTAGTTTTATAACACATTACTTGTAAACCATATTATATAAACATAATTAATGATTTTCATATTTGTTGCTACTCCAGTAAATATTATTGAGCACATCAAAAAGCGGATACAAGCGTACACATCATTAAACTTAAATATTACATGGGAAGATATGGGGCAAGAGGTAAATATTTAGATATCAAGGTACACAAAGAAGGAAGTATGCTTAATTATGCAATGGTCATGAAGCCACCAGAAGTTCGTGGACAGATTCACCCTGAATCATACACACCTATGACTGGCAAGAGGTAAAATATTTAGATATCAAGGTACACAGAGAAGGAAGTATGCTTAATTATGCAATGGTCATGAAGCCACCAGAAGTTCTTGGACAGATTCACCCTGAATCATACACACCTATGACTCACAAGTTTGCTGGATTGACATCATTTCTCTTCAGAAATCACTATTTGTGCAAGTTTGAGGCACATTATTTTTAAGACAGAAGGTCTAACTTAATTAATTATACTAACAACTTAATCAAATCAGGATACAGGCGCAATATAGTATATAGCAAAATTAGATGTTTTGTAAATAATATTGGAAAACACAGAGATGAAGACAACAGGCCTTGGATATTGTTGCCCTACGTGCACTCTTTACATAAAACATTTTATAAGACTTTTTTTAAGGAATTTCGTTTGAGTTTTCATACACCTATCTCAACTAATAGGCTTATTAACAACACTAAGGACACTATAGCTTCTGATCAGACCCCACAGGCTGTGTACAGAGTGGCATGCCCTCATAATGGATGCAAAGCATCATACTATGGTGAAACGAGAGCCACCATAGCTACTAGGATATCACAACACAAGTATAGATACAATAAGGCACATACGAATCCAGAATGCACTTCAATTTTTGCTCAACATCAAAAATTGTCAGGACACGTGTTCGAACCCACATCTGCAAAATTAGTTTGTACTGAGAGGCATGATATTAGGCGAAAGGTAAAAGAAGCATACTTTATAGCAGAGGACTCTTTCACCATTAATCGTAAGGATGCATGTTTTGCGATATCTAAAAGATGGTCTTAGTGACTCATTTGCATATAATTTGCATATCAGATTTATTTATATAATGATTCCAAAGAAAGGATCATAACTGGCTATGAATATGAGAAGTACATCTTCTTGAAAGCGCTCAGCCATTTAATTTAGTTTTCAATTTGTTGTTATAGCTTTACGTTGGAAGTGTGAAAGCATGATTTGATATTATTATAGTGAAGACAAACGTAAAGTATAAATATACAGGTTATTACTTAATATTCTAACATGGACTATAATCGGCAATACAAGTAGACATTACGGTTTAGCTAATCGGTTTGCATTTTTCAACAACGGATAAATTTCCTGCAAAGATGTGCGAAGTTTAAAATTATCCCTAATTGTTGCAGAGTTAATATAAATAACTCCATACATAACCGAAGCAATATTAATGCGCAAGTGCAGATATATTTACTTGGACTAGTCATTAAAGGATGTAATAAGGCACTCAAGAAAGAAATAAAGTGGTTGCGGAGAATTTTGGGAAATTTGGCGATTCCTCCTCAGGTGACGAAGAAGTGCAACAATTTAGCGAGCGCATTGAGCCGTAAATTCGAACGGAAGTTCGCGTTTCTAGCAAAAAAACAAGGAGTGAATATTAATACGCCCAAAAGAGAGGACTTTGTCAATTTGACTAATATAATATTGCCTGCGGTAGTTAAAGAAGTATTGGAACTGGATCCGTTGGTGGCAAGTGGAGACAGCCGAGGATGGAGGTGATGGCGGATGTTGAAGAACTAGTTAATGACGGGCGAAGGGATAACTACGTTTTCCAAATCGCTAGAGCCATTAGACGCAAGCTGCTTTACACAGCAGCAGATACATGGAGTAGGAAAATTAGTGCCACCAAAAAATTTTTTGTTGATGATTCAATTACATGCATGAGGGAAGACAAAGGGAATAGATTTGTCATAATGAATAAAGACGAATATGTTAATAAGATGAAAATACAAATTGATAAATTGAAATTTGTACACACAGTAAACTTTAATAATAAACTTAATAAGGAGAAGTTTATAACATCGATTCTTCGTATACATTGCAATAAAGCTTTTTCTAAATCTGAGTATTATCAGATGTATCCATCTTCTTCCACACCCCCTCGAATGTTTGCTAAAGCTAAATTACACAAGCCTGACACGCCTCTGAGGTTGATGCTGGACTTTGGAGACGTGTATTATTTTGAGACTGCTAAGAAGATAAATCATTGGCTTATAGATGACTTAGGATTTGGAGAGTTTGCTATTAAATCTTCTTTCGAGTTTGTAGAGCGAATCAAAAACGTGCTAATAACGCCCGAGTTTAAAATTGCTGCGTTAGATATTTCAGAGTTATACGGGTCTGTTAATAGAAAGAAGTCTATCGATATTATACAACAAGAACTCGTAAATAAAAATGTAGCTCAGGCTCGCGTTAGTTTCATAACAGAATTTCTGAGATGGTTAGATGTAAATATTATGGCAACGTTTGAAGGCAAGTGGTACCACATGAAAG
The DNA here is from genome assembly GCA_028023455.1 of Epiperipatus broadwayi. Classification (NCBI taxonomy): domain Eukaryota; kingdom Metazoa; phylum Onychophora; class Udeonychophora; order Euonychophora; family Peripatidae; genus Epiperipatus; species Epiperipatus broadwayi. The sequence continues at coordinate 6,759,677 of JAQFVV010012446.1, forward strand.
ATGGGTGGCCTATGGGATTGCCCATGAGCGGCATCATGGCTAGCATCTATTTGAATTTTTACGAAAAACAATTTATTATCTGAATACAACATAGTAGATAATAATATAATATATATAAGGTATGTGGATGACTTATTTGTTGCTGCTCCAGTAAATATTATTGAGCACATCAAAAAGCGGATACAAGCGAACACATCATTAAACTTAAATATTACATGGGAAGATATGGGGCAAGAGGTAAAATATTTAGATATCAAGGTACACAGAGAAGGAAGTATGCTTAATTATGCAATGGTCATGAAGCCACCAGAAGTTCGTGGACAGATTCACCCTGAATCATACACACCTATGACTCACAAGTTTGCTGGATTGACATCATTTCTCTTCAGAAATTACTATTTGTGCAAGTTTGAGGCAGACAGAAGGTCTAACTTAATTAATTATACTAACAACTTAATCAAATCAGGATACAGGCGCAATATAGTATATAGCAAAATTAGACGTTTTGTAAATAATATTGGAAAACACAGAGATGAAGACAACAGGCCTTGGATATTGTTGCCCTACGTGCACTCTTTACATAAAACATTTTATAAGACTTTTTCTAAGGAATTTCGTTTGAGTTTTCACACACCTATCTCAACTAATAGGCTTATTAACAACACTAAGGACACTATAGCTTCTGATCAGACCCCACAGGCTGTGTACAGAGTGGCATGCCCTCATAATGGATGCAAAGCATCATACTATGGTGAAACGAGAGCCACCATAGCTACTAGGATATCACAACACAAGTATAGATACAATAAGGCACATACGAATCCAGAATGCACTTCAATTTTTGCTCAACATCAAAAATTGTCAGGACACGTGTTCGAACCCACATCTGCAAAATTAGTTTGTACTGAGAGACATGATATTAGGCGAAAGGTAAAAGAAGCATACTTTATAGCAGAGGACTCTTTCACCATTAATCGTAAGGATGCATGTTTTGCGATATCTAAAAGATGGTCTTAGTGACTCATTTGCATATAATTTGCATATCAGATTTATTTATATAATGATTCCAAAGAAAGGATCATAACTGGCTATGAATATGAGAAGTACATCTTCTTGAAAGCGCTCAGCCATTTAATAAAAATAGTTTTCAATTTGTTGTTATAGCTTTACGTTGGAAGTGTGAAAGCACGATTTAATATTATTATATTGAAGACAAACGTAAAGTATAAATATACAGGTTATTACATAATAAATTATTATACTTTTTGAAAAATATTATTTTTATAATAGTGTAGATAGAATGTTAGAAAATTACTATAGATATGAATTCTATATGAACATAAATAAATAATATAATTACAATCTAATACGCACTAATTTTTCGATAGATATGAATTCTATATGAGCATAAATAAATATATAACTAACACACACTAATTACAAACTAAAATTAATAAAAAAGATAATTTTATCAAAAAATTTTAAAATGTTACTTACAATATTATGTTGAAGCTCTATTGTAGGCCTTCTTTGTGAATAACACCAGAGAAATTTTCACTTACAGCCCGTAAACCATTTTTTGTCTTTTATCGCTTCATGATAAGTACAAAAATTATCAAAAAAATAAATAAATAACTGTGGTCAATTAAAAATTCTGCCAAAAATCCAAATTTCAACCGATTTTTTTGAAGTAAACATTTTCTGAAAGCCACGTTATTAAGCTATCAAATGCCCGTATTTTGTTTGACGTCATGCTTATACTTTTTACGTCAGTAAAGAAAGAAAACAAAACATCATTTGACAAGCGCCAGCAGCATTCTCGCAGTGCTCACGGAGTACAAAAAGTTAAGGAACTGAGCAAGGCAAGATCCTAATGTCTATTCTATATGTTCTTGCCTTTGCAACTATTATTATTATGTGATAATTATATTGTAAATAAACATGAACTGCTTTCCAACACACATCAGTCATCATCTTTTTTGTCCGTTGTCTAATAATTTGACAATAAGTTTTCAACTGGGATAAGACAATGTATGCAGAACGAGATAAAAGCATTAAAAATAATTTTAATTTGCCCATTTCAGAGAACTGAATATCTGGAATTTTATAAAATGGTGTTTAAAAAATGTTACGATGTACATCTAATAATGAAATGGTAAGGGAAGTGGAAAGTTGTTTCAACAATAAGGAAAAAAATAGGTGGCATTATTGTTAAACGGAAGAATGATATCATGAATTGTGCAGAAAAATTCTACAAATAACAATATAGCAAATAAGAACATTTCATCTTTTTAATATTTTTTTTCACTCATTCATTTCAATTCCTTATTATTAATTCTAATTTTCGTATTTAATGGGTGGTCTGTCGTTTCTGTACTTCTCTTAAATTTAGTACCTAAGTTTCGTACCCATAAATAAGCACCGAGAGAGATCATTTTTATTGAAAAATTTTCGTTTTATCAAAAATATTTTAAGTTTAACCATGTAATTACTTTTATCACTGATGCTTCTATCTGTAATAATAGTTTTTAATTTTCCTACTCATTTTGTACTGCTCTTTTTTTTCATTTATTAAAAGTCAGTGAACATTATTTTTTAATTAAATATTTATTTTTATTCCCTACTTCATTGCTTTCTTCTGATGATTTCTATAGTATTCCCCGAAACTCTGAAGAATTACTCGAAAAACCACACCATCAGCTCATCATCATTTTTTGTTCTTTATTCCTATATTCTTCCTTGTAGAATTCTTCATTTCATGATGTCATCTCTCTTTTTAGTAATAGTTCCATTTTTTCCTCTTATTGCTTAATCAATTTTTCTTCTTAATATTAAAGTGGTGTGATTTTTATTCTCTTCTATAGCTTTCATTACCAATTCACAATTATATTTTCATATATCATTATAAATATTAAAAAAGACTAATTACTTTATTCCTCAGGAATTCATAAAAAGTTCAGTTTAATACAGTTAGTAGAGCATTCGACAGCTTCTGTGTGTCTACGTTCTCTTTTATTTCCGAGTTCATATTGAATTTTATGCACTGCTGTTTCACCTTTGAAATATTTTACACTTTTGGCATTAAATATCTCAACTAATTTTAAAGTGTTGTTTCTCCTAACCGCCATGGCATTCTGTATATGTATGTAAAAATCTTATGAGAATTAGTTATAGTATAGATATGAATAACTGCATTTGGTATTTTTCACTGGATAATTAATCTTATTATTTTGTCTGTTATACTGTTAGTCTCTATAATTTTCATTTCTGCTTCCACTTCCCTTGTACTTCTAATATCTGTTTCTTTATAATTAAGCAATGTCCATTTTCCAAATCAATTATCTCTTTGTTTTTCCTTGTAACGTAAAGAAAGTCCAGCAATTATTTGTATTTTTATATTGGACTATTTCCATCATCTAATATGTGTGTTGAATGTCTTTAATTTTATTTAAATATTCCAAATACATTCAACTGTTAGTAATATCACAGCAAACAGATTAGCATATGCACCAACTCTTAGTAATATCACAGAAAACAAGTTAATATATGCACTAACTGTTAGTAATATCACAGCAAACAGGTTAGTATATGCACAACTTTTCGAGAGGTATTCTCTTCTTCAGGTGTTGCTGGCCTGACCAGTGACAGTACTAGCATGGGATTCGAACCTGGACCCTTAGTTTCTTGAGTATTGAATTTTAAGGTAACGCTCTAACCAACTGAGCCATCCTGCCAAAGGCAACAGTCACATTAAACACACATATTAGATGATGGAAATAGTCCAATATAAAAATACAACTAGAACGCCATCATCACAAACCTTCAGAAAAACACTCCACCGATTATTATTTCAGATTTTGCAATATTATTCATAGCCTAATAAGGACATCATCAAATGGTTATCTAGGTATGTAATTTGTATAAATGCCAAATCAATTCTCTCTTTGTTTTTCCTTGTAACATAAAGTCCAGCAATTATTATTTCAGATTTTGCAATATTATTCATAGCCAAATAAGGACCTCATTAAATGGTTATCTGGGTATGTAATCTGGAGAAATGCTGGCTTTGTCGGATAACTTTATAATTTTTGGAAATTGGGAATCATATCTGTCATGTCAAAATCGTAAATGTAAAAAAAAAATAAACAGTTCATTTATCCTGATCTACCAGACATTTGAGAAAGAAGATTATACTGTTTACTCGTTGGTAAAATTTATGTTCAAGGACAATGTGAATAGTTACATGGTAGTAGTTACATTAACATGTAGAATGGATATTCAAATTTTTTCCCCGTTTGATTTTTTTTTTAAAGGAAGTTGAATTTCATTAATAGCAGCTTTTTTTATTATTATTTTATTGCAGCCATGTTCAGGTATGCTATGTGAAATGTAAAGTTTTCTGCCAAATGAAAAAAATAGAGTCTATAATCAAATCTAGCTAACCATCCAATTACTAGTTGGCACATTTCTATGTAGTTGCTTCTATCAAGGTTAAAACAAGTTAGAAAAACTGATCAAATCTCCAATTCCTGCATGTCTCTTACAGTCATTTCACATTTTATTTACATATATATATATTCTTTCACCTTCAGTCATTATCAAGCCATTGCAAGATGAAGGTCTCTACAAGTTTAATCTAATTTCTCTGATCTAGCTCCTCTTCTCCACATCAAATCAGCAAATACCTTTATTTCGCTCATTCATCTCATGTGTGATCTCTTTCTAGGTCTTTTTCAATCTCTTAGGATTCCATTTCAACTGTTTGTCTATCATTATCTCTTAGCATTAGCATCCAGCCCATCTCCACTTCAGTTTCTCAATTCTTTCAATGATGTCAGTAATATCTGTTTGTTCTCTCACCCATGTATTTCATTTTTGATCATCTCTTTTTATTCTTAAAATACATCTCTCCATAATTTATTGCTCTTCTGTTAAGTGTTCAAGTCTTGGAGCCATAAGTAAGAATTGGTAAAATACATTTATTAAAAATCTTTTCAAACATATAGACATATTTCCTTTTAATATATTATTTCTATCAAAATCACTCCATCCAATGTATGATTAACTTCATAAATTCTATTTCCATCTGTAGTAATAATCTCGCCATTGGCAAAAATAACCACATCATCTGCAAAATCTAGATGACTTAAATAATTTCCATTTACTTTTATTCCCTTAGCTTCTCATTTTAATCCACAAAATGCTTCTTGCAAAAAGTTTAAGGGATGTGGAATCACCCTATTGTACACTCTTCTCAATGTTAATCTTTTTATTTTTCTATGTAATTTAATCATTACTGATGTATTTTTATAAATGTTCTTTAGATTATGACAGTAAGTCTATGTTATTGAAAACACCCACTCTGATGTAAATAATATATTCAAGACATATGCCAAAATATGCGTAAATATATGTAACTAAGTTGGTTAATCAAACAATACATGTGTGTAAATAAATATCTAGTCACCCTGAAGAAAACTAACAAACCATTTCTTCATTAAACAGTATTTCACCCAAAATAGGGATCTTATCATTATCTTCTGGTGATGTCTCTATTTTGGAGCGAAATACTGTATAGCAATGAAATGATTTCTGATATGACTCTGTGCATTCATTTATTTACATATTATTTTTGATTTATTCCGTGTAGTTAAATAGCTGACGTTTCAGTACAATAACAAGTACCTTCCTCAGTGCGTACTGAAACATCAGTTATTTAGCTATTTTACTACATGAATTATCCCGAAAATAATAATAATATGAAATCATCATTTATCCGTGAAAATATTAGAATTAACATATATATATGGTAACAAAGATAAAACATATAAGTGGTTGTGACTGAAAATCATCATACAAAAATTCCAAGTCAAATTGAGGTAGAACTCACAAATTAATTTGTTTTTCTTCTATATTTGGATACAAAAAGATTATTCGAGTTGGGTCCATCTTATTTGTGTTGCTGTCCAACAATACATGTTTAATCAGTTGGAATTTAGGAGAGAATAATGTGCTTTCATCCGTCTTTGGAGTTTCAGATATCAGCTAGGATAGTAAACTTAATGGTCATTAATTATCTTCTTACTATATATGATGTCGGTCAAATTCAGTTTACATCTTGAAGAACTTATTCTGTAGTCATCAGTATAGCTATTCTATCAGGATATGAATTACTTAAAATGGAAATAGAATACATTTTAAAAGCAGTTGATTATGCAATTGAGAGTGCTTTTAAAATTAAAGAACGTCAAAATTTTCCAGGAAGAATATTATTTAATAAATTATTTATAATTATTTCAAATATGAATTATATCTATTTAATTGTACTATTAAGTAGGTTTTGTTAAATGTTTACGCACACATATTATGTATTAAATCTTAATTACCAATTGCTAATTAATCATTTATATTTAAATCACTTCACTACAGATCTCATGCTTAAACTTAAATCAATAAATTGTTCAACATTACATCATTAAGATAGCACTGCAAGTAGATAGAAAATGGATATCTATTTCCTATCCTTGGCTATGATTTTAAATAGATTATAAATGCTAAATATCTATTATCTCTAATATTTTTGATCTACTTAAAAATATGACAAAGGTAGGAAGTGCTAACCATTTTCTAACTATTTGTAGTGTTGCCTTGACAACAAATTCTTTAAATATTTGTTGATTTAAGCTTAAACATGAGGGCAGTGGCAATGTAATTTACACTTGTATAACTAATTACATGTACTGCTCTCAAGAGCTGGGGAAATAAAATAGCCTAAGTACTGTAAACTTTTATTCACACCTTTATATATGTTGCATTTTTATATTGGACTATTTCCATCATCTAATATGTGTGTTGAATGTCTTTAGAAAAATTTAATTTTTATTTAAATATTCCAAATACATTCAACTGTTAGTAATATCACAGCAAACAGGTTAGTATATGCACTAACTGTTAGTAATAGCACATCAAACAGGTTATTATCTGCACAACGTTTCAAGAGATATTTTTCTCCTCTCTTCTTCAGCTGTTGCTGGCCTGACCAGTGACAGTACTAGCATGGGATTCGAACCAGGACCCTGAAATTTTTGAGTATTGAATTTTAAGGTAACACTCTAACCAACTGAGCCTTTGGCAGGATGGCTCAGTTGGTTAGAGCCTTACCTTAAATAATTCAATACTCAAGAATCTAAGGGTCCTGGTTCGAATCCCATGCTAGTACTGTCACTGATCAGGCCAGCAACAGCTGAAGAAGAGAGGAGAAAAATATCTCATGAAACGTTGTGCAGATAATAACCTGTTTGATATGCTATTAGTAACAGTTGAATGTATTAGGAATATTTAAATAAAAAAATTTTAAAGACATTCAATACTCATATTAAATGGTGGAAATAGTCAATATAAAAATACAACTAGAACACCATCATCACAAACCTTCAGGAAAACACCTTTATATGTGTGTGTGTGTGTGTGTGTATAACACAAAAGAAATATTAAAAATTTGAAATGCAAAAAAAGATTAAGGTATAAAAACTATATCGTAGCTATAGTTATCAAATATAAAAATCTAATATAAACAATGAACTAGTCAATGTCTTGTTTTATTTCAGTTTTTTCTACCCCCATATTTTTACCTTGATCTATTTTTTTTCTTTTTGTTTTAGTGGATTCTTGGAAAAATCCATGAGGCTATGGTCAAAGCTAAATAAGATTTGGAGCTGTTGCTGCGCTGCTTTCTCATGCTAACCTCATGGAGAATGACCTGCCGGTATCATGAAGTAAACACTTATAGGAATTAATCTGTAAATTGTTTCCGTTCGCTATTAAAAAACAATCAATGAATGAAATATTATACAATTTTATATATATTTACCACACAAAATACTGTTTTATTATTATTGTAGAGTTTATTTTAAAAGATTATATCTTCTATCTTATTATTTATTGGTCAAAACTTTTAAAATTTATACGTCTATGATTTGAAAGAAATTTATACTTTTCTAACTTTATTTGATTATTAAAACTTCTGCTCTTTCCATAAATACAAATCGACTGATAATGTACAGAAGTATAAACTCTCACTTTTAAAATAATGTAACGGCTATTCGTTTGGATTTATTTCATCATTAAATGTGTGCTCAATATTTTGAAAAGATATGCAGTAAATATTTTGGAGGTTATCGAAAGATATCAGAAGTGGTTTGATAATTTCCATTTACGTCTGTTTAACCATTTGACAAATGTTGATTTATAACAAATATAAACTATTGTAAACTTACCAAAATGTAAATTAATCAGCTTATGAAGTCTCGTCTCATTAGTGAGCAGAAATCAGATATAAAAGATGTTTTGTTTTTTTAAAGAAACAAAAATTTCAAAGATTATAAACAAACTAATGTACATAATGTTGCCTTCGCTGCGAAAATCCAAAGAATGGGTACTTCATGAATTGCGTAAATTACTCAACTTTTTTTCAGTTCTGTAATACTTTTTTAAAAAAGTTTCTTGTTAAGCTGTCTATGTCTTTAAAATAAAAGAATGCTATTAAAATATTTGTTGTTAAAGATTTTAAATACAAAATAAAGAATTTATCTTTGTTTTTTATTTTTTGTGTGTGGGTTTTTTTTTATCACATTACATTGTTTGTTTCTTTTTACATTATTTTCTTAGAAAATTATGTATTTATTGGCACTCTTTGTATGTTTTCTTACCAATTAAGTAACTTGCAAGCATTATTTACATAAACACAGAATTTCACTTAATATTTGATGAATTCAAATATGAGATATTTCAATTCAGATTGGCTGTATTTCTTTTTCCATACTTTTTGATTTGATACTACTATTTATTTTATCATTTTGAGGTTATTTCAGTTCCACTACTTGTGGCTTAATTTCAGTTACAATTTTATCACCCATGAATTCTTTCTTACTTTAACTACAGTCCCCATTAGCAGATATGGGGGGGGGGGGGATTAAGTCTATTTAATACCAATTCTGCAACTTCTTAATGAAAACACTTAATAGTATTTTTTATGCTGAAATATGGTCTAATTTCAACTGTATTATATGAATTATAAATTTATTTAACGCACATTGATTACGTAATTAATATTTACTAAGGCAATAAACCTAATGCATGTGCAGTTGAAAATGCGAAGGTGGGGACTTCTACAGGTCTTAACCACTAGCTTACGCATCGGAAGAAAGTAGGTTGAAGTAAAGAAGGGTTCCCTTCTTTTCTTCCAATGCGTAAGTTTGTGGTTAAGACCTGTAGAGGTCCCTACCTTCGCATTTTAGTCCGAGTCATCATAGTAATCTTAGACTGCCATCAGAATGTGACTCGGCTTTTTGTTAGAATAGTTAAGTTTATCCTAAATTGATCAAAATTTAAGTAGATATCTATAATATGATTAGATAGTCATATTTTAATATGATTTTAAAAATGCAACTGCATAGGAGATTGTTTCCAATATTAATCTGTAAATTATCTAGAAGATATTCTTATTTTTTAAAGACTTTTTAATCCTTTCTGTAACCAGATTAAAAGATATATTTTTAGCCACATCTTTATATTTGGCATAACTTGACTTTTTAATACATAATTCATCCATGAGATTATTTTCAAATTTAATCAAGAAAAATTATATTACATTGACTCTCATTTGTATAATAATACTAATAGAAAATCTTACATTGATCACATATTTACTATGATGCCTTAACATTGATCTATTAGTAGAACGATTTTGCATTGATCTATTCTAATTTATACAAATTTTAAATGAGGTGTAAAGTACATATCCAAGAGACTAGAAGTAGTTTGATTCACTTGGGTTTCTAAATGTAAGTGAACACAGAGATGACTTGGTAGGTAAATAATTCTTAAGTAACCAAAAAGGTATTGGAATAAAAATCAGGGATGCGTAAGACTGATTTTTTTCAAGCCACTCACTAATAATCTTTGAGATCCAAATTAGAAATGTTAGCATTTAACAGTAAATTCCTAAAGAATGAACATCGATCTTCTTGTGAATATGATTGGAATAAGATTTACTTTTTGATGTAACATTTTAATTTTGAAGCATACTAACCTATGATCCATTGAACAATCTGGAATTGTAAATATTCAAGTAATATGAACTATACCATCATCTGTTAAAATACCAATATTTTGAATGTGGATGCACTATGTTCTTTTGTAGTGGTTTTCTGTCTAAACTAAATGTTTGTGATTGAATTTACAGCTACAATATCATTAAAAAACCAAAATGCATTAAGTCTTCAAAAAAGAAAAGTTTAATAGTATTGCTATAATAATGTTACCAACAAGGAAAAAGTTTTCCTTCTTTGAATTCTCTAAATCTAATATTGGGAGTAGGTATTAATACAGCTCTAGCACCAATGTGCAAGGCAACTTTTGACCATTAACTGTTCACTGATATGATGAGGAATTTCAAGAACAGAAGATTAGACATTACAGCAAATCCAACACCATGCATTTTCCTTTCATTTGCTGATCTGTCCTTCCAAAAAAACTTCCATCCTCTGGAAAAGAGCAGTTATATCAATCTTAAATCTTGACAACTCCTTAGCAACCAGTGCAGTCCTTTATTATGGTATTGAAGAGTTATATCAAATAAAATTTATACATTCCATGTACCTATATTTAGGGAAAAATTACATTTAGAATACTTATCTTTATTACCACCATTGATTTGTGTTAAGCATGACAATCTAATAACTGTGAGATTCGGGCTATTTTTAGATTATATTTTCTAGACTCCTACTTCCATGATAGGGAGATAACTAAAAAGGACTACCTAAATATACAAATTTTGTCAGTTGCAAATCCAGTTCCAAACAAACTCAGTGATTTTTTAGTGCCTCATGCAAAGATTGCAACTGATGACTGTCCACTTACCAAAACCATCCCTATCATTGTTTTCTTAATTCTCAAGAGTTTGAGATAAAAAGAGAAATGGAATCAGAAATGTTATGCAAGTAGTTAATGGATGAAAACGTTCCACAAACACAATCCTATTGTTTATGTTAATATAGGGGGGTAATTGATAGCATGAGAGGTTCATGAAAATCAGGCCCTAAACTAATTTAAATGATTAAGGAAGGAAAAGAGGAGATAGAAAGGGATGTCTGTATCAGCAGCAGAACCTCAACTTTGATAAATCAGCATCTTATTCTAAAAAGTAGCAGAAAATACTCTTGGTCAGATATGAAATAGTGAGAAATCTAGCACATACTGTTATTAACAGTACACAGCTCATGTTAATTGATTTATTAAAATTTTTAGATTCGTATACCAAATGTCACTTGGTAGTCAAATCCAAAATCTACTTTTATTTTACATGTGGTTAGTGTTTGGAAATTAAAGATTGTTATATTTGCTAAAACATAAATATAATTCTTGGAACAAGGCATCTTGTTCAAGAGGGACTTAAAAGCTAGTAGCCTATAAACAGCTATCATTTAGTGACATTTTGTATGATACATATATTCTTCTAAATTAGAAAACCAATTACCATAAAATAAAACCAATATGGCTGATATATTAAATTTCATATAGAATACAAAATCATATAACATAAAAATACTAGCCAAAAAACATTTTTAAAACTCCAACGAAAGAGCTATTATAGATTAATGAGAAACTTCTTTAGCTCAGGGATTGTCAATTAGTAAGTAATTGATTTATCTCTGTTTACATGGATATAATCTTATTTTTATTCTTTATTATATATATATATATGCACACAGAATAATTCATTATTGTACTTAAAAAAAAATTATATGTAAGCAAGTTTTAAATTCAGGTGTTACAAATTTATTTGATGATTTTTTTTAAAACATGTATAATATGTATATGTGCTTTGTGCACAGATAATGAAGCTGATAACAGTAAATAATATTATACAATTATTAAAGCTGAGTACTTTCAGGAGAATTCATATTCCTGTATTCATAGCTACTAGAATTTCCACATTGAACATGCATCATTCTGACCACAATTCAAAAGTTTTTCAACTTGTCAAAGAGTTCAATTTCACATTTATATATGACCACAATCTGTATTTGATTACTTTTGTTTTCATCACACTCATATATGTTAAGTTTATTTATTGCCATAACTTAATAAACTTTTAATAAATAGTATATATAAATATATTTAAAAGGGATTTGAAGTCAGACTTTTAAGCTCCCTATAGTTATCCACTCCTTATACATGTGAAAAAAGATAAATGATATCCAATATACATATTTCATGCTGAACCAACACTCATTACTTGGTCCAGATCATCATCTCCTGCACATATATATAATCAGTGCTCAGTTTATATTAAGATAGCAAATCTTCAAACTTTAATGGACAGGTTTCAATCTTCTCCATACTCCCAACTCCTCAGCCATCCATATTGATAATCTGATAAATGGAATGCTCAAAGGTAATGTTGATGCCAAGCTTATTGTCATACTCATATTAATTTTGTTACTCTGACCTGTTACATATGGAACCTTAATATGTCCATTTAAATACCCAGAAGATGGATGGGCAAAATACAGGCTGAATATGTAATATGCCTGTCCATTAAAGTTTGAAGATTTGCTATCTCAATATAAGCTGAGCACTGATTATATATGTGTGTGAGAGAATGATGAACTGGACCAACTGATGAGGGCTGATTCAGCACAAAATACATACATTGGAGATCATTTATCTTTTTTTCCATATGTTTGCAATATAACATTTTTGATGCAATTATCGTATTAAACTTGGAGCATATTAATCTTCTGTCTAACCAGTAATCTCCTAATTATAATATAATCCATTAAATGCATCCAAATTCCTTTATAGCATTTTTTCCTAATATGAAGTGTTTATGTCAAGCAGTTTATATTTTTGTACATAAGAACAGGTCATTAGAATTCATTAAAGTTGTTACCAGTATCAACAAGAATTATCAGATGAAAGTAAAAAAAAAAACTGGATTAAAAGTAAATGCTAAAAAGATTAAACTAATCTTCAATAGATTTTTTTCAGAAGAAAATAAAAATTGATAACTATGAATTAGAAGTTAAAAAAATTATAAATATTTAGTCAGATTACTAATACAGCAACTTTCTCCACCTAGTGTAAACCATAGTAATCAATAGGTGCTAGAAGGTTAGTGCATCAAAATCCCTATCTAGTGCCTACTCATCCAATAGCCCCAGATTAGTTTCTAGCTTATTGCTTTCATCAGTGAGGAGGCTGGATCTGAGAGCATTGCACCTAAACTTTGGATTTTATGCAACTCTCCCGCAGCCACCCTTTACCGTTTTAGTTAACCATAAAGCTATTGGCCCAAACTAATCCAAGCTTATTTGCTTATACAGATCTGAACGCAGTTTAGTATTTATATATCTTAATATCTTTGGTTGTAGTGGTTTACTACTAATGAAGATGGAAGCATAATGAATCCAATTAATCGTACAATTAAACATGGCTGGAATGCTTTTGGTAGAAATAATATTGATAAGAAATATGCCTACGTATTTAAAAAGAAAAATTTTTCATGTTATATTTTACCATTTCTTACTTATGGGCCTGAAACTTGGACATTTAACAGAAGTGTAATTCAGTGTCTTTAAATCACTCATTGAAAATATGGAAAGATGTATGTTAGGAGTAAGAAGAATGAAATATATGGGTGAGAGAACAAAGAGATTTCACCAACATCATTGAAAGAATTAAGAAACTGAAATGTTGGGCTAATAAAGATGGACAATTGAAGTCTTAAACTGTATTTCCAAGAAATTATAAAAAAAAAAATACCTAGAAAGAAATCACATGTGAGATGGATGGATGAATTAAAGACATTTGATATGTTTGTAAAGACATGGAGAAAACGGATTAAATTTGGAGAAACTTTCATCCTGTAGGAATCAATATTGGTGGAAATGATGATGAATATTTGCATACCAAAAAAAAGATTGAAGTAAGAAGTGGTATGAGTATAATTAATTAAACAATAAAAAATAAAGGTCTCCAACAAAAATCCTAGAAGAAATGAAGTATAAATAAATATTAATTTAATTTTGGCTTATAACAGTAATTCCAATATATTTTCTTCTCCTTTCTTTAATATATGCTGTTATAACTATCTTATTGCATTGCCAAATCCATATAATATTAATATCATCTATGTCCTTTATTACTTTTTACAATGCTTTTTTACAACCAACTATTGACGATAGAAAAACGTCAATAGTGGGTTGTAAAAAATCATGGTAAAAATATAAAAAACATAGATGGTATTAATAATATATGCTATTATTAATAAATAAGCTGATTTCAAAATTTTATTATTTAGTGATTATTTTAATATGTCTATGTGTTATCCCATATATCAATACATTGAATACACTATTATGAAAGTTGGTCAATTCACGATGAATATAAACTGATCAATTCTTCACACGTGATAATTATTTAGAATGCTTTTTCAAATTATTGTTTCAGTTAATAAATTAGTCATTTAACACAAATGTTTGTTAGCATTCTGCTTTATCTCGGTGTTACAGGTAGAGAAGTTTCGTGTAGATTTTATATTATTTACATCAGTATTATATAACTTGGCGCATTTTTATAAAAACTTAATCTATTACAAAAGAAATCTGTCTAAAAAATTTATTTAGTCATTAATTAAACCAATAAAAATTTTGTCTAAAATGACAGCGATTAAGCTTTTATATAAAATAGATTGTTTTGAATCCAATGATAATTTTTATGTTTTAATAAATTTTTTTTTAAATGTTTCTGGTGATGTATTTAATGGTAATAATACAATAGTAAAAAAAAAAACTAAATTTAATTTCAGTTAATTAACAAATTTATCAATACAGAAGTTTATAAATTAAACTAATGGCGGCAACCCCTCGAAAAGTTGCAGAATAATTGTATATGGTCGTGAAATTTAAAAAAAAAAATACGTATAAAAATATTATTTTTATCAGAAATTAAAAATAAAATATAATAATGCATTTTAGTTTTATTCTTAACCTAGTAGTAAGTGCATTAGCGAAATATCCATAACAAACAAATACCCATTTATGTCCAATAATAATAAAAATTTAACAGCGTTCGGACTAGTTTAATTGCACTTAATAAAATTCACCTAGTGAAAATTAATTAACAAATGTATTTCCTAAACTATGATATTTTATCATATTTCCTAATTAGTCAAATAAGTTACTGCTATAATCAAATAATTTAAAAGATTATCGTATGGTTTTATTCCTCGGAAGTTCGGGGCCAGAAAAGACAATGCTGTACGCAATAAATGAAATTGTAAGCTCCTAAGTCTATCATTCGATTACTGCACCAAACATCGCAAAGCAGTTAAATAATCCAGAATCATTTCACAGCTTTGGGGAATTTCATTTTCTGTTAAAATTCTGTTTTTAAAATTTACACACTTTTTATACCAATAGTTGTTATTGTAATTTCATCAAGTTTTTTTTGACAAATTGTTCGATTTTGCTATAGTTTTTGAAATGATTCTGTATATGTTTCTTATTGTATTTGAAAATCTATAAGGTTTCTAGCTGACGTGATCTGTTTCTGGTGATTTATACTATTATTTTTTTCCTTTCCAATTTTTTCTTCAGTCGCCCCCCCACCAAGATTAGTGACATTGAAAATTTATAATAGCCACCATACATGGTGAAACGCAATTAAAGTGATTGGTGACTTTCTCCATGCAGCCTGCAATACCATTTCTGAATCAATCCATGTGTTATGTTGCAACAGTTACATAACTGAATATTGAGTTACAATGTAAAATGTGACTGTTTCATACCTTAATCCACAATAGAACAATACTGATATCAAATTTTGTTTTAAATTGGGCAAAACTGCTACTGAAATTTATACATTAATTCAGATTGTATGGCAATAAAGAATTTTTTCAAGTGGTTTGATAAGATTTCATCATGATAGGAAGAGCATTAAAGATGATTGCCAAAGAGACACAAAACTAACACTTTTCATGACAACTTATGATAAAGACACCTTGATACATCAAAATTTTTATGGTAAATAGCTATAATACATGCATTGATTAAGAGATGGTGTGGTTGGTTTGCAGAGAGAGAACTAGTCATCTTAACTGGAACATAATGCTTGAAGTTATGCTATTATAAATTTTAAAGGGTTCTTTTAACAACCACTTCATAACAGTGCAGTAGGAATGTTAGATTTATAAATAGTTGATTAAACTGGAGAATGGAAAAAAGATTGTAAATGTTCAGCGACAATGAGAAGTAATGTTGTAGTATGTTGGATTATTTCTATCATTAAATGTACCACTCAAAATGTTGTGTAATCTATTAACTTGTGTTGTCTATTTATGATATTACTAACAAGTCATTTGTATTTGAAAAGTTTAAAATTTTCTAGACATTTAACTGTAGATAATGGAAATAGTCCAAGATATTATAACATCTAAAATACTATCATCATAAATCTTCAGACAATAAATTTTATAACATGCAAACTAGAGGAACTGCAGTAATGTATATTATTAGTTTATTTATTAGACAAATGAAGTATAAAAAGATAACAGATTACTAATAAATATCACATTAGTAACTCGATGATTTCCTGATATGAAATTTAAAGCAAAACAAATCTCATCAGAGCTCGGTCTAACTTAACAAGTGTCTTTATGAACGATATTTTATATCCCTATTACAGTTCCAAGTATAAGTTCATGTATATAATAGAAGTCATAATAGCTATCATTAGTCCTATTATATCTCATCTTGCCTTAGAAGTGGACTAGTCCAGATCCCATTTTTATCTGATTGAATTGAGCACTCATTGCCGCTAACCAATATGTAAACATTTGGAAAACCAGTGTGTAAACATCAATCATTAGTAAGTACAAGCCAATAGGCAATGATGCTGTCTGAATCCAATTGCTGCTAGTAAGACAGGATCTGACTATAAATAGTCAGCCTTTTGCAGGCAAGAGAGAATGTCTGCCTAACCTAAATGACAGAACGCACTCTCAATTGAACAAACTCTTGGGGTAAGCTATTATATACAGCTGGAAATAGGTCCAGTCATTTGGACCCTACCTGCTCAGCATTAATAAAGTTCAGATAAGTGGAAATATATTTATTGATTTGTATATTATGTAAATATATTTAATACTAATAAATCAGATTGAATTTCAAGTATTTGTATTTATTATTACTTTTGGTTGGAGTCTGCAATCCAGACCAAACACAGCAGATTTGGCGCAGTTGACAGTCCATTAATCTAAACTATCATTTGTTCATTTTTAAACCTATCCCAACCAGCATGAATTTTAAATTCATTTTTGATCATGAGCAGGAAATAAGTATATATATAAACCATAAGTACACATAACTGTTTATCACATGAAATGCTCAAAATTAACCAATAGAATATGTTGTCAAGGCACCGCTTAGATAATAAATGGAAATCCTTTTATCTGAGTATATTGGTAGATGTTTATATATACACATTTAAAATACATTGCTTTGTCTCAGTTGAAAATTGAAGAGAGTTTAATGCTTTTTTCTAGCAGTTATCTGCATAGTTTTTAATTCAATGTCAGTTATTTTGCTATTGATCTAATCTCTTTCTCAACTATCTTCAAAGCATGTTAACATTTTAAATAATTACCAAGTTCTAGTACAAATCCATTGGAGTTTTTCTAAGGTTAGAGGTATTAACTAGTAACACTATCTTTTTGATCAATTTTGTCTTCTAATTTTGTATTAACACACATCTTACTAATCTATGGTCATTTCCTATGTCCAATCTATTAAGCAGACTATAGATTTGGAAATATATTTTCGTTAATCAAAATATACAGTAATCCAATTTTGTGAACATAGAAGCATTTGAATCTTTCCATGTCCATTTCTGAGTAGCATTTTTCTCAAAAAGAGAATTCATAATACAGAATTTTTATTCTCTGTATATTTTACAAGTCTATTCTCTCATTCTATTTTCCTAACCAGATTTATTCAAAACACTTAACATTAAAATTTCCCGTATCAAAAAGCATTCCATGTATGTAGATAAAAAAAAAATTTTTGTCACCGCAATGAAAACTTATGCGGTTGTAAATCTGTATTTGGTATCTTTGTTAAGTTTAATAACTAATTTCACTTGATCTGATATACTAGTAATCTTAATACTATATAAAACTAAATTGTCCATGCACTTTACTATTGTATTTACCACCCTTTTTTACAGTTTTGATTGCCAAAACTAGCCTCAACCATTAAATTTTAAAAATTTACCATTCTAAAATTTGAATTTAGCAGTTGAGGCTAGGAGATATAAAGTTCTGAAGAACTGTAAAAAAGGGTGGTAAATAAAGAATTGTGTAACAGTAGTAAAGTGCAAGGAGAATTTAGTATTATATGGTATACATTTGACAATGCAGTAAGAAAGAGTAGTTATTAATCTCCATACTGTTATTTTTTTAACCACATTGCAGAATCTATTCATGTCTGTGTGAACTTCCAATAATTTTTAAAAGGGTTGATGATTAGTGAACAAATTTATAACTATAATATTACCTTTCTTTTGTTCAATGCATCAGTTGGCATCTTACTGGTTGAGAAAAAATATATATCTTTAAAAGACATTCGTGCCAGTTTTAGAATAGAACAGAAAAAAATTTTCAATGAGGTCACAAATGTATGGTATGCCTAACCAGACGAATAAAAACTGGCTAAGTATTAAACTGCTCCATTCTAAATGTAATTGCTAAGATATAAATAAATATTAGTTTAAAAAAATACAGAAAATATTATTTCTAAGCTCTGAGTGAATACAAAAATTTGAGATGAAATCGCATTTATAATAAAGAGAACTAATTTGATTAAAATATATGTTGCCTGCATCTATTGAAAAAAATATCTACGTATTTTTTCTAATGTTAATATATTAACGTATATATATTAAAGGTGATATTAATACTGATATTCAGAGGAAATATTGAAAATACTAAATATAATCTTAATTCATGTATTATTATAAACAAATTTATATGATTATCTTGGCTATATAATGATGCTTTATATTACATCATTTACTTAAAAATTATATAAAAAAACATCATAATAGATTTACGTTTATTTCCATTTTTGATTTTAAAATTACAATTGTTTTCACATCAAATTTTTGAAATGGATCTTGAATAAATAAAAGTTTTTCCGTAATTGGCCTAGATTTTTAAAAAAATCTAGAAATGTATTATTCGCTCCTGAGACTTTGTTTTAAGATAATTGGTAGCAGGTTCAACTTCACCAATATCTGTGGAAGTAAATTTGTGCATTTATAGAATTTTTTCTCATGTGGAACTAAAACTTTAGTAGCACCTATTACTGGAAATGACAAATGGAATTGATCCGATAATCTTACGTTTCATGATCTAACACCGTTGCTTTAAAACCATACATTCTAAGTATCATGATATAGGGTCATGTAGGCTCAATATAAGATTACAGTCAGTTCACAAAATGTTTTCCAGTTGTTTAGTTAGAAAGTTTAATGTACCGTCTTTTAATTTTGCAGAGAATGTGCGGCATTGAAAATGCTCAAAATATTTTGGATAATAAGTATTATTGAAAGCTTTGTTCAATACGAGTAGATTTTATTTTATCACGCAAATTTATTACAGTTTGATTATGGAGTTTAACTCATATTACACTCTATATTGATTATATTAGGGTTAGATTATAACAATATTGTTAAAAGAAGCTTCTAATGATGCTTTTTCTGGTTTTATCAATCTTGAGCTTACAAATGGAAATATCAGTTAATTTTTTGAGAGATCCTATACCAAATATTTGCAGAAGGAACAAGTCTTTCAATTGGATCTCATGAAGATTTGTTTTTCATGGTCTCTCCATCTTTTTGGATTAGAAACATAAGAGAAATTAAAAGTTCTACAGAAATTTCTGAATCTTTGTTAGACAATTATTGATTTGTTTTGATTCCAAGATGGAATATTGCTTTTGGTGTATCTTGAGGAATGCTCTGGCAGTTATTATAGATTGATTACATTTATCGTAATGATAAAGGATGAGTAGAATTCTGTTAATATTTCTCTTCAATACATAAAATGTATTTGAAAAATAAATTTTTCAATTTATGTATTTAATCAGTTCCTACTTATGGATCTGAGACCTGGTCACTTAACATAAGAGCAATACAGAAACATCAAATTATTAAACAAAGTATGGAGAGATGTATGTCAGGAAGAAAAGATTAAAAGCAAAATACTTGAGATGGAGATTAGAGATATCATTGAAAGAAGAATTGAAATGGAGCAAGTTCAAACATGTTGTTTAAAGAAATAATAATAAATGGTCAGTTGAAATCTTAAAGATTATTATAGATTTAAAAAGAGAAACGTGTGGATGGATGAAACAAGGATGTTTGTTGATATGATATGAAGAATAATATTTGTTTTATATTGATTATAAATCAAATGATTCAATATTAGATTATTATCAATCAATAGTTGGTTATTTTTGGTGAAGCAAAATATAAAACAATAGTTGTATCTATGTCTCATCTACCTGAGTCAAATGTTTCTCTTTGCATGGCATTATGAAATATATGTTGTTTAAAGCAATACGATCTAAAAATTGAGAATCTATTTTAATAACAGCTGCATAAAGAGCCGTTATGGTAATTTAACGCAGATATAGATTGTATTGAGAGATTTATAAATATTGCATATGGAAAGATAATCAATTCTAATAATGATTATTGCATTATTAAAATTATCTTTAATAGAGTTTATTTGCTTTGTCACATGGTTTCAAGCTAAGGTAGACATAGATTTAATATGTATTCAGTTAAAAACCATTATAAAATCAGGGTTTTTTAAAAAGTGATATTTTTAGAAGAATTATGAATTTCCCAAAGAGCAATTACCATAACATTTGCATTATATCATTATTTGTAAAAAAAAATCTCTATTTTTGTTATGGTATATTCTCAATATTCAATTGAAGAAACTTTATTGTTGAAATAATTTTATCTCAAACTGATGTAGAATTTAACAAAATTGATTATTTCGTAATGATGAGAATATTATTCTGTAGGAGATAATATGGCTCTTGACATGTTCCACAGTTCTCAATATCATTTATACGGGGTGTTATAATGAAAAAATGACTGATTTTCTTTCCAAGCTGTCTTTGTCCTATCTCTAAATTAATGCATGTTTTATGTTATGACATGGTTAGCTATTCATCACAAAAATTTTAAAGTCCTAACATGTCTGGTTCACAAATTATGATATGAAATATGATAGTGTATTTCATTTCTTCATTGATCGTCTTCAATGCTCTCCCGCATTACAAAGTCTTGCAAAAGACATATGATTCTTGGCTTCACTGCCACACATAATTTGAATCATTTAAAATATTTTCAGTAGCAATTTTGCCAAAACAAAATGTAATGTTAACATATTGTTCTATCATGAGTTAAATTGTTACATTTCATGTTATAACTCGTAATCCAGACACACTAGCATATTGCTATGTAGCACATGTCTTGATTCAGAGATGGAGCTGCAGGCATTTTGGAAAACCAATCTTTTTTTCACTAGATGCATTGTATAATCCAAGAACCTAAGATTTTTATCCCCATAGATCTGGTTTAATTATTCTCCATAATACTAACACCTAGGTTTATAGTTTTGTTGAGAGGTTTCATAATTTGCAGTATTTATTTTTAACAATAAATTAATTATAAGAAGTTTTGTTTTTATGTTCAGACATCATTTGATAGGAAAGAATCTTATTAATGAAATGTTTAACAATAATGCTGTCAACAACATCACATTAATTTTGTAGATAAAGGATAGAAAAGATTTATAATTGTTATAAAATTGAAACCTCAAAAATACATAGAACTGACTTGGTGTCAGGGTTTTTTAAAATTTCAGATTATAGCTTGAATACTATAAAAGACTGAAAAGTGCTAGAACATCAGTACATTAAGTTCTAATCCTATATCTTCATTCACGTTTACAAAGACTAGAAATTGGTGGGAATTTTATATCCCTAGTCAAGCATTGATGGCCTAGCAGTTACCATAGCTACCTTCCAAGCAGCTGGTCTGGGTTCACTTCCTGGTCAATGCTTTGACATATGAAAAAAAAAAATTATATCCTTATACCATCTTGTGTCCATTGATTATTCAAGTTGATGCCACTGCCGAAAATTTAATGCTATCATGTGACACAAGCTTAAATATTAAGAGTAGCAAACTTTTCATGGTGGTGCCATCAGGTGCCAGCCTTCATAATCATTGGATCTGAGAAAGCTTGCACTTGATAGCCCTACTGAATGGAGAGTTTGAGACTGTTATTAACAGCCTGTGTAAGCATATGAAATTGTAATCACATGGTGTTTTGAAAGCTTACTACATAGTATGGTTTTAGGAACACATTTTTCTTTTACCACCTCTATGTCATGTACTGTAAGATTTAGTAAATAACAGATGCCAGATAGTAATGCTTAATAAACCCCTGTCCTGTGCTAACTTATCTAGTACCCCCAGGCTAGTTTCAAGCTTATAGTAAGTGTTGTAGAGATAGTGAAAGAAAAAGTTTAATATAACATGTAGCAACAGTTCTGCTTTTAAAACCAAAAATTGTTTTTAAGATGTTCATTTTTAATCGTTATTTCTTTAAGAGGAGGTAAAAAGCATTATATAATTGCTACTTTGTGTCCATTTGTTAAATTGTTAAAGAAACATCAGAATTGATATCTCAAACCTTTTCTGCGTTTAACTTGTCCACCATACATTTATTTTTCTCCATAACCTTTGTAAGCAAAAAGTTATCAGTTAAATTTATGATCACAATCATATATTTGCTAAAAATTATTTAGGGAATATATATATATATGTAGAAAGTTATAATGGACATTAATAAGGAAACTGGTCTAAATAACAAAATTAAATTAATGTTCTGAGAAAATAGTGAAAAATAAAAAAAAAGAAATTTGAATGAAGGTCAAAGATGTTTCATGGGATAAATAATAAAATTACCAAGATTGAATCAGACAAGCTATCGGATATATTGCCAATTGCTTTGATTGTTCAACATATATTCTTAAAGCAAGTCCTAGAACAATGATCATCTGCTACATTCAGCAGACTATATTATGGTCTTAAAAAAAAAACATTATTCAGATTTCCATATGTCCAACTAATCATTGGACCTTTCACTACTTTTAAGTTTCTAAATAAATGTAATAAATCTTAATTAATCTTGTAGCCTTTTTTTTTTCTGTATCGCTGATTCCATAATGAATCTTCCACCCATTGTCATACATCTTAGCATTTTTTTTTTTATTGGAATGCTTTTTCCTTTACTTTTCAATCGTGGTTGTTGGTTCATTGCCAATAAATTCATGATATATTAAAATAAATTGTAAACATTTTTATTTTTAAAAAATTTACAATATACATAAATGTCAAGCTTTTTTATATACATAAAATTAATAATTAGATTGTTTATTAAAGTTTTATTTTTTTAAATTTTGATCTGTGATGGAACATTTAGCTTAAGAGTGATACAGAAACTTCAGACTATTTAACAAAGAACATTTCACTTCAATGAAAGAATTAAAAAACTGAAATGCAGCTGGTCTGGACACCTTGCTAGAATAGGTAATAGCTGGGCAGTTAAATACCTGAACTGGATTCCAAGAGATTGTGAAAGGCCTAGCAAGAGACCACATGTGAGATGGATTGATGAAATGAGGAGCTTTATTGCTATAGTGTTGATAAGTAAGACTATGGATTGAAGAAGTTGGATTAAACTTGGAGAGATTTTTATCCTGACGTCGAATGATAAAATATTGTATGAATGCTAGTTTAGCATGAAATGCACTTTGCGGTCATTTGCCTTTTTCAAATGTTTTTATTCATGTAATTTAATATTAGAATACAAGTATAATTCAATATACTTGGAAATTATATGGAATTATAGAGGATTTGAACACTGACTTTCAAACACTTTTCAGTTATCGACTATCCCATACAACCTACACTCGTGAAAAAAATAAATGATCCCAATATAGATATTTCATGCTGAATCAGCACCCATCAGTTGGTCTAGATCATTATCTTCCATACATATAGTAAATGTAATAAAGTGACCATTCATATAGTAAATGTGATAAAGTGAAAAGTATAAATATATTATTACACATGGAAACAAGTGGAATGGAGTTGAATTAATTATTTCATGTGGTTGTGTTTAATAATAATAAATATTTATCTTTAATTAAAGTTTATTTTATATATATGATAATTTCTATCCTATAAAATGATTAATAATAATCACTAAGGAATATATCTGAGGATAATGATGTCATAGTTGTGGGTACAGCAAAATTGGCACCTTCACAATAAATTGTAAAAACTAGAATCTAAAAATTTATTCTTGAAAAGAACCAATGAAGATTGATATATTTTTAGCATTATTATACATTTTAAATAAATACATTTATTTATTTTTTTTAAAGAGATTACTAGAAATAATGAATGGCACATTATACGTAATATATTAATGAACCAAAATTATCAATAATAGTTAGACATTGTAATAATGTCTTTGCCCACTCTAAAGCTTAAATATACACAATAAATCAATGAGCATTAGATGATGATAACAGACCTATGACCAGATACTAGAAAGTTTGGCTTTTTGTTATTGTTGTTATAGGAAAAATTTGATTCTCACTTTACTTATCTAGCGGCATTCTTAATTTATTTTGTTACTTACGTTAACGTCCTGTACTTATCAAGCGGCATTCTTAATTTATTTTGTTAAGTTAATGTCCTGTACTTATCAAGCAGCATTCTTAATTTATTTTGTTACTTACATTAATGCTCTGCATGGTTTAGTGCAATGGCAGAATGTCAAACTCTGAAGCTATGATTCTTGAATTGATTCCAGTTCTGGTATTTGAACTCATTATGAACTCCTGAGCAATAAGATCATTTGATTCTTTTTTTTTGACTTGCATGATTCGCTTAGTGGTCAAGTGTCCAATTCTGGAGTACAAAATTCTCAGTCAATTTTAGTTCTTGCACTTCCGGTACTCAAACTTTTTATAAATTCTTGAACAATAAAATCATTCAATTATTTTCTTTTTGCTCTCGTATATTTTAGTACAATGGTCGAGTATCAGGTTCTCAGATTGATTTCCGTTCTTAAATTTTCGGCACTCAAACTTTTTATGAACTTCCAAGCAATAAAGCCATTCAATTATTTATTTTTTTATTTCTGCCCAATAGCTTAAAATTTCAAATGATAACGTTTTAAGTCCAAGCCAATTTTCTTGTATAGGTAGTCAGTATTTATATATTTTAATAACCTCATAAGTGAATTGAAGGCAACTTTGATCTATTGATAAAAAATGTTTAAAATCAAATACCCAGTTAAAGAAGGTGTGCAATGCTTATTAATAGCAGTTACCATCATCACTGTTTTTAATTATTATTGATTCATTGCAGGATCAAAGTTTCTCCAAGTTTAATTCAATTTTTTCAATCGCAGCATTTCTTTTCTACATCTTGATCAATGTGCGTCTTTATTTCACCCATCCATCCTATATATGGTATCTTTCTAGGCCTTGTCCAATCTTCTGGGATATAGTTTAAGACTTCAACCCATCTATTTATTATTGTAGGCTTTTAGTAATGTATCTAGCTCCGCTCCCTTTCAGTCTCAATTTTTTCAATCATAGCTAATTGTTCTGCTTTCTTGTTACTTCCAACATACATAATCACCAATAATAAATAAAAATTACATACGTGTAATTCAATATATTGTATCAGTTGCAAAGCAAGATATATAATTGACCACAAACGTAGCTAATTTCTGGTTATTTTTAGGATATTAAACAGGCAAAACTCTCCATACAGTAGTGCCACTCAGTACAAACCTCACTGACAAAGGCCATAAGCCAGAAACTAGTCTGGGGATATTGGATGAGTAGGCACTAGATAGGGATTTTATGCATAAGCCTTCTGGCATCCATTGATTACTCTGGCTTGCATTGAATGGCACTACTGAAGAGAGAATTTTGCCTGTTTAATAGCAGTTATGAGCAAGCATAAGAAACAGTGATCATGTGATGTTTAGAACTTTTAGAATAACAGTTAATACAATATTTTAAAAAAAAGAATAGACAAGTAAATTTTAAAAATAAAAAAGATTTCTAGTTTACAAATTTAAATTTGCATATATTATCTCTAATTTTAATGTTTAAAGGTCAATTATTCAAAGTTTGAATAACTGAAACTGATTTTTTTCTTTAAAAAAAAAAAGATGCATGTTTTATTTTGTTAAAATGTCATTATTGCTATAAGTAATAAAACTAACATTTAAAAAATATGATTAAAAAGGAAATGGAATACGATTTATTTTTTTTAAACAATAAACACCTTAAATAAAAATGTAATTAAATTTTCTATTAAAAGCTTGCATTTTTCCCAGCATCGAGTCTATCTTTTGTTTAGCAGTCATCATTAGCTACCTAAAAGATTTTTATTTAACAGCCGAGTTATGAACAAAAACAAATAAAAAATATTCATAAATGACACCTGGTGGCTAAATCCACAGTGTGTGCCATTTACTCTACACAATGTAAGCTGGATTAATTATTTATCTTTATGTATTATGATCAAATTTAAAATGTCATTTCTGAGTTGTGCTTAATCTGAAGTCCTCTCTCGTGGAATATTTGTGTCTTTAGAGAAGTAAAGAAATATGATCTAAGGAAATATCTAAATAAGTTAAAATTTGAAACGGCTTAAATAGTTGAAAATTTAATGCTACTAAATGTTCAAGGATGAATTTATAGTGTCTGAAATACCAGAATAGATTCCATAACGTAAAAACAAATAAATGAAGAAAAATGTTAAGCATAACAAAAAGGGATTTTAAACCGGAGACTTACACGTTTGTTTTAAGTAAGATCACCTGCAGAATGATAACATTAATGTATTCATTATTTAAAACAGGCAAAAACTCTCCATATAGTAGCGCCACCTTGTGCTAACCAGAGTAATCAATGGATGTCAGAAGGCTTGTGCATAAAATCCCTATCTAGTGCCTACTCATCCAATATCCCCAGACTAGTTTCTGGCTTGTGGCCTTCGTCAGTGAGGAGCCTTGGATCTGAGAGCACTGCACCTAGATCTTAGGATCTAATGCAACCCTCCAGATGCGAGATGGTGATCATGTGATATTTAGTGCTTTATTCATTATTTATTTATATTTTAAAAATTAATGTAATAGTGTCTTAATATTGTATACATGTCTTATTATATAATTTTTTTATTTATTATTAATTTAGTCTCTTGCCATAAATTATGACCATTTAAATATAATAAATTAATTTTATAATAGCTAGTGAGATGAGTTCGTACTCTATCAAAATTAATCATGATATGGTTCCATAGTACTGATGGTGTAAAATATCCTCCCATGGATTTTCCAGTATTAGGTGGAGCTATGGTTTTAAACCTAATATAAATTTATAATCCATAGAGGATCTAATTTCCCTTCAGTTACTTACTGATTTATAATGATCTGTAAAAATGAACATAGTCTATAATATTTTATGAATATAGCTAGGTAAAAAACAAGGCAAAACTCTCCATACAGTAGTGCCACCCTGTGCCAACCAGAGTAATCAATGGATGCCAGAAGGCTTGTGTATAAAATTCCTATCTAGTGCCTACTCATTCAATATCCCCAGACTAGTTTCTGGCTTATGGCCTTCATCAGTGATTACTCTGGTTGGCACAGGGTGGCACTACTGTATAGAACGTTTTGCCTTGTTTATTAACAATTATGTGCTAGTATAAGAGATAGTGATCATGTAATATAGCTAGGTCTGACTATTAATATAATTTATGATTAAATTATATTTCCATCCTATTTTGTTCATCTTTGTTATTTGGATTTAAGTTTGAAATCTCAAAACTTATTTTTATTACAAGCATTAACTTTTCATATCGATAGGATTATTATAACTTATGCTTAACTTTGATTATCTCTTTTGCCTTACGGTAGGATCATTACAATATATAAATATAAGTTCTTAAAAAAATAAAAAGTAAAATACAGTTAATAACGATAAAATTAATGAAATGTTTTTAAATGATTTCAGTAAAGTGCGGAGAATCAATCGAAAGCTGTGTCTGTTACAAAGAGAAAGATGAGCTGAAGCATGGCCTACTAAAACCAGTTGTTAAAGCAGAAGAAATTTGTAGGTATAATAATCTGTAGTGATATAAATGATAATAATATTAAATCCCAAATTCTAAGCACAGTCAATAAATGTTGGTTTTTTGATGAAGGAGTACATATCAATTTTATAGCACATGTGTAAAATGTAGTTTCCTTCCATAATATTTCATATGTAAAAATTGCTACATTACCAATTATTATAATATATAAGAATTGATAATGTAGTGATTTACAAACTAATAAATTTTAGTCACAGGTAGTTAAAAAATAAGAAACTTTTTCTTCCTTATGGTATATAATCTGAATTTGTGTAAGTAATTTGCCAAAGTAAAATTTAGGCACATAATAGGTTCAAATCCTAATTTAGACAGTCAATATAAGTTGGTTTATTTAAAGAATAAACTCTACGCATAGATGGACAACCTGTGTTTTTAAAATGTTTCAATTTTATGTTGTACATGTGAAGAGTGGTTTTCTTCCACAATATTTAATCTTATATTCCTGAAATTAGTATACCTGAATGAGAAGATTACAATATTGAATCTCAACATTATAATTTATTAAGATCTGGTAGAATAATGACAGTTTACTATTAGTAATGGTTAAATAAAAGTTTATTCTATGATTTTGTTTAAATCATAAAATCTGTTTTCAGCAAATCATTTAAAAATAATAATATTTCTGTTTTGCAGATTCATCCTAAACTTACAGTTAATAATGAGCTCATCGAAACTATAGAACTAACTAGATCAAATTCAGAATGGCATATGATTGGCCAATGAAATAACAACATTGTAAACAAATATCTAATGACATAGACATTCCAATCATTTATCTAATTCAGCACATCTAATTGTTTTCGTTAAAATAGGGGAACTGGCTATGAAACAAATTCATTTGAGATGCAAACAGAAATGAGTTCCTATATCATATTCAATACAACAATATACAATATAGAATTAATCTGACAATAATGAACCTGGAAAGCTAATGTGGCTGGAAATGTAGCCATAACATTTATCCAACCCCTTTTGTTATTGCCAATAGTTGCACACTTGTAATGCCATCAACAATAACCAGACTTTTTTAACTAATGAGTGTGTGTGTAAATATATATTTACTTAGCATCACATGATCCATTCTTTATGCTTACACAAGCTGTTTTTCTCAGAGGCAAAACTCTTCACACAGTAGAACCACTCAGTACAAGCCAGAGTAACCGATGGATGCAGGAAGGTTTGTGCATAAAATTCCTATCTAGCGCCTACTCATCCAATATCCCTAAACTAGTTTCTAGCTTGTGGCTTTCATCAGTGAAGAGCCTTGGATCTGAGAGCATTGCACCTAGATCTTAGGATCTAAAGCATTCCTCCAGCAGCCACCTGTTACTTTTTTTAGCTAACTATAATCTCTTGTTTCAAAAATGATTAGTAATAATCATTAGTGTATTTATCTGAAATGGATGGCGTCAAAGTTGTGAGTGGAAGAAGTTTGACAATAGTAAATGAAAATATAACAAACAACTAACTAAAAAACTTTGAGCCCAAAATGAAAACAATAATGTTTTCAAGCTAAGCTCATATAGATCTGAATTCAGTTCAGTATCCATACTTTTTGGTCTCTTGAGTGGCATTACTATATGGAGAGTTTTGCCTCTGTGAAAAACAGCTTGCGTAAGCATAAAGAATGATGTTCATGTGATGTTTGATGGTTTAATACCAATTCTGCCCAATATAATTATGGTGACTGGTTATTAAAGAACTAAAGACACCAAGAAGTATGGATGCTGAACTGAGTTTAAATCTATACGACTATACAAGCTAATGAGCTTAGCTTGAAAATATTATTGTGTTTTCTATTTTGGACTCAAAGCTTTATAGTTAGCTAAAAAAGTAAAAGGTTCCTGCTGAAGGGTAGCATTAGATTCTAAGATTTATGTGTAGTGATCTCAGCTCCAAGGCTTGTCACTGATGAAAGTCACAAGCTAGAAACTACTCTGGGGATATTGGATGAGTAGGTACTAGGTAGGGATTTTATGCATCAACCTTCTTGCATCCATTGATTATTCTGGCTTGCATTGAGTGGTGCTACGGTGTGGAGAGTTTTGTCTCTGTGAATATTTACTTGGCCAAGTATGTTATCATTCTATATTACAAGCCACTTTAAACCCACATAGAAGGACCACATTTAAAAAAATTAATAAATAACAGTAATGAAAAGAGGAGATTTAACTAATGTTTTATATATAGTTACATCGATTGTGTAAATTAAATCAAAATAGTAATACTAATATTGTATTCATAAAAGTGATTTACTTGAATTAAAACATTTGATAAAACAACATTATCTTAAAAGTTAGATGTATAGTTATAAAGAAATCACTTTTACTCTCCAATTGGAGAATAGGAAAATGGTAAAAATAAACAATTTTTTTTACAGAAGAATGACAGGAAAATGGATAGATAAGTTCAAGTTGAATACTTTAGACATGAGTTTCCAAAAGTTGAAAACAAATTTTTGATACTTAAAAAAAATAATAATAATTTTGTAAATTTGTTTAATAGTTTTAATTAAGATTAAATCGGATGATCAAAAAACAGCCGATTAACAGTTGTTAAAGAATTTATTTAAAGTTAGAAAAAGGGAAGAAAAATAACTGACTAGTGGTAATTTCCAGATAAAGTAAAGCAAGAACAGAAGAAAAACAGCAAGAAAGAAAATAAGCTAAGGTTGATGGGAAGACTTGTTTACATTGAGCATGGGCAATGGCTACATTTATTGAATAAGGAGAAAACATAGATTGAATCAAAGTGCACCCAATTGTATTATGTAAGTAAAAAAATTAAGGAAGCCATTAAAGAGTGGAAAGATTCTGAGATATAGCACTTGACATGACCACATACATGTGAAAAAGATAAATGATCTCCAATATACATATTTCATGCTGAACCAGCACTCGTCAGTTGTTCCAGATCACCATCTCCCACACATATATACAATCAGTGCTCATTTTATATTAACATAGCAAATCTTCAAACTTTAAGGGACAAGTTTCAATCTCCTCCACTCTTCAGCCATCCATATCATTGAAAATCCAAGGATGACATGCTCAAAGCCCTTGATGATGTCAATATTATTGTCATACCCTTATTGACTTTAAATCAATCTGACCCCTCACACCTAGGACTTCAATGTGCTCATTTAATTATACAGAAGAGGGATGAACAGAATACAGACTGAATATGTAATATTTAAATACATGTATATTATTTATACTAAATTTAATATAATTCTAAGGGACTTGAACTCGGACTTTCAAACACTCCACAGGTATTCAATCCATCTTATACAACTCCATCAATAAACAAAAAGATACAGAATAATTTAGATCATATATAAGCATTTGTTACAACACAGAGTAATTAATATTTACATCTATTGACTATTGATTCGTTTAATATTCAGGGATTGTTAAATATATGGCTCAGCCTATTCCTTCCGTGTGTTTATAGGGATTTCAGAATAGTTCACCATTGTCCTGAAATTACATTAATGTATAGAATCCATGATCTGCAATGTAATGCGTCAATAAATTGAATGTTTATAAACGATCCAAGTTAAAGTACAGATGGGCTCGTTAAGCACTTTTTTATTTATGGATTTGTATTATAAATGCATTTATGCAATCTATAAGCTGAAATCGTGATATAATTTGAATGTGGGAATGTAAATCATAAAATATTAAGATTTATGCAAATTAAATATAAGACATTTAAAAACAAGATAACTAATGTATCTGTAATAAACTTTGAAAAATAAACAGTTAATGTAAGCATTTAATGGATTGAAAAAAATAACATTAAAAAATCACATTATCTAGGCCGTTTACCTCATATAAAAAGACTGTTGGATTCAGTGACCCTGGGCTATTGCAGATTGGATAGCTGTAGACAAAAATCAAGAGAAATGAGAAAATAATTCACTATTGTTCACAAATAAAAGTTAAAGTCACTAACAGGGCAAA
Source organism: Epiperipatus broadwayi (assembly GCA_028023455.1). Classification (NCBI taxonomy): domain Eukaryota; kingdom Metazoa; phylum Onychophora; class Udeonychophora; order Euonychophora; family Peripatidae; genus Epiperipatus; species Epiperipatus broadwayi. The sequence goes on from JAQFVV010012446.1 coordinate 6,792,040, forward strand.
TAAAATTCACCACATGAGTAAAAAGAATTTGCTGTAGATAGAATTGTATTATTATAATTCATTCATACTTCTAAAATTACATCCTTCAAGATGAACCAATTTATTAACATGATTGACGAGAATCACTTTCTTTAGGATTGCTATTTTATTTTTCCCAGGACATATAAAACTTGAAAAATGAAAAAGTCAACTAGTTAAACCTCCTAATGCCTAAGAAACAAAGTTACATTGGCTACAGAATCATGAGTTTGGTAAACATGGTGCCTCATGATATTGAATACTGAAGAAATTAGAAAACACAGGGATAAATGTTAAACCAGTAGTAAGGGAAAACTGATTTGCAAATTGGCAAGTAAATCTATTCAAAAAGCATATACGACACTTGAGAGCTCTGGCATAATTCTACAAAACGCACTAACACAAATATAAACTGCAGGTGAGAAATTAAACTTTATACAACTTTTAAATATTTATTTTTAAAAAGACCTTAATAATCTGAAAGTAATTAACTTTGAACATATGTTATTTTTAATATTCATAATCATTTTTGTTTTAAAATTTAACATTTGTCATATTCTTAAATATTCACAATAATACATATTGATTTAACTTATGAATTAATGTGTACTTTGTCAATGCTTAATTTTAAATTAAAATAGCATATTTCTGTAGCTACTAGTCTTTGCTAAATATTTAATTGGACAAAGCAATATATGTTGGCCATTATACTAACGTATGTGCATTTATATGGAAAATTCATTTTATTATTATTTAAATGCCTGTGCAACTATACTTTTAATTCCACTATGAAATTAGAATAAAGGACCTATATACTCTGTATGAAATTATTCAAACTGAAGTCAATCTCCGATAATGCGCTATTTCTTAAATATTATAAATCTCCGCGCACTCTCCCACCGATAAGAAATAAAAAAACTTAAGTGAATCTCTTAAGTTTAGAACGTACTACACCAACTCTTACAGACTACACTCTAAACTTAAGAGATTCATTTAAATTTTCTTAATTCTTACCGGTGGGAGAGAGTGCGGAGATTTATAATATTCAAGAAATAGCTCATTATCAGAGATTGAATTCCGTTTGAATAATTTCAAAGTTTTCAGCACTTTATAATAATATGTATACCCTCTATAACTAAATAATAAAGTAAATTTACTAGCATATTTAATTATTCTCATGAAAAATTTTGTTATTTATTTAACTTGTTTTGTAGAAAACTATTTGTTTTATTATTGATTCCCATTTGTTAATATCAAACTTTTACCAAAGTTCTGTGTGAGATTCTACTTAAAATGCATTCTATTTTGGATCATGCATATCTAGTATATATATAATCAAAAAATTATATTCTAAGGATTGGGTTAGATAGCCTTAGGAAATGTGAGTTATGTATGTTGCTAGAAAAATAACAAGAATTAATGAAATCAGTCTATCGAAGAAGCGATAGTGGCGCCCTCTTACAGTGATTACAGTTGTCTTTAAAAAATAAAAGTTGAATTTCATCATGTAACACTTCCTGTGCATATGTATAAATCTGATATTCCCAAACAGACTATCTGCATGTGTGCAATGAAAGGATGCAGACCTGAGTTTCTCACCAACCACAGAATAAACAAGTCTGATTATATTACTAAGTTAATTCATAAAAAATCACTTAAATGAATTTGTAAATAACACCCACTTTTTGTTATATTAATGCTGATTTATTTTAAATCAGATAAGATTAACATTGATATTTTAAAAGATGGGTACTATTTACAAGTTCATTTAAATGATTCTTTGAGAATTTTTCTGGTGAATTTTTGTTGCATGAATAGATGGATATTCTTAGAATAATATATTTGATAAGCCATAAAATTATTTACCTTATTTACCTGGTCATTAAAATCATTATAATACATATATACTAATATCAATGGATCATTTAAATTTATTTGTGAAAATTTGTTTTTGTTTTTTGATTTTATAAAAACTTGATTTTAAAAACAAAATCAACTATCATTTTAAAACAAATATCAAGCAGTGATATAAGAAATAAATGTATTTTATTATATTTAAATGGGAGTTTAAGTAACTATTTGAAATTATTGATTTTTTTTTTTTAGATTAGCCATTAATTTTATTGACTGCAACAAAAGATGTTTTAGGAAAGAAATGTATACAAAATTTCTTACATGTTGTTCACAAAGTAAGTCAATAAAAAATATATTTTAAAAAATAATAACGAAAAAAATGCTTTTATTCACATAAATACACTAAAAAGTTTTTTTTAAAAAAAAAAAAGTCTTAGAAAGTGAAAAATAAATTTATTTCAATTTTCACAATGTTCTTGATATTTTGTGATCAAAATAAAATCATGCACCGTCCATGTTCAGAAATAGTCTAGGAATATTTCTAAACATGATTACGGCATGCTTTTTATCTTGGTTACATGATAATAAGAATATTGTGAAAGTTGAAAATTTGTTTTTATTTTTAGTATCCTTTCGTTTTTTATCTTTATAATGTATTTATATGAATAAAAACATTTCTTTATTTTTTTTCTATTTTCTACTTTTTAAGTTTTTACAGTTCTAGAAATTAAGTTTAGATACAATACTGCTAGATGGCAGTACCATATAAAATTAGAGATTTTAATTTTTTGTTAATTTTTTTTTTTTTTTTTTTGCTAAAATCGTTTGCAAACTCTGAAAAAAATGCATTGTAAAATGGAGATATATGTGTATACAAAGTTTCAAATAAATCAGAAATTGGAAAGTAGGTGAAAATTGAATTATAAGGTTTTACAGACTGTCAGACGAAAATCCAACGGAGGTTAAGTAAAAATATATAAAGTTATAACTATTTTAAATATATTTACATTAACTTTTAAAATGAATACAATATATCAAAAAGATTTAAACATCTAGAAAATTTATTTCAGAAGGCCATAAATTTTATACAGTTATAATTATTATGTAAATAAATGATTAAAAGTTATTGCTTGAGAGTTCATACAAAGTTCAAGCAATAGAAATGGAGCGGCGCCATAATTCTTGAACTTTGAACTCCCTGAATTCACTACTCTGCCATTTCACTAAATCATGCACAGCATTGTATCATAACTACTAAAGATGGCACTATAGTAGAGGAAAGATAAAGGCTCTTATTTATTGCAATAAGCTAAAAGAATCATGATGTTGTGTTGATAATGTAGTATGTAAATACTGTTTACTCAATCTTAAAGTAGATGGCGCTAGAGTAGCAAAAAGAGAAATGCTTCTTGTTTATTGTAGTAAGCTGAAAGATAAAAGTGATTGTATATTGTAAACTTTAAGTATAAATTCTTATATTGAGAGTCATATCATAAAATAATGGAGATTTTATATCATCACTTTATTCTTTGCAGCCATTTAATGACAAAGAGTAAAAAATTAAAGAAGAGTTATTGAGGTGACTGTACAAACAATCTGTAAAACATGAATCATCATCATCATTTCCAACCATTATTAATCCATTGCAGGATCAAAATCTTCACATTTAATCCAGTTTCTCTTCTCCATAGCCTCTGTTCATCACAACATATCAACAAACTTCTTTATTTCATCTACCCATTTCACATGATCTCTTTCTAGAATCTCTTAGGATCCAATTAAAACCTTCAACTGTCCGTCTATTATAATATCTTCTAGCAACATAAAAATGTAATCCAGTTTCTCTTATCCATAGCCTCTGTTCTTCATAACACACCAATAAATGGTCCTTATTTTATCTATTCATCTCACACAATATCTTTCTAGAATCTCTTGGGATCCAATTTAAAACTTCAACTGTCCATCTATTACCATATCTTCCAGTACCAAGTCTAGAACAGTTCCATTCCAGTCTTAATTCTTTCAATGATGTCAGTAAAACTTGTTTGTTCTATTACTTAAGCAATTTGCTTTTTTTGATTTCTTGTTGTTACTCTCAATATGCATCTCCCCATACCTTGTTGAATGGTCTGAAATCTCTTTACTGATCTTTGGTTAGGTATCACAATCTCATATTCAAAAATAAGAATTGATAAAACACGTCTATTAAAAAATCTTTTAAAATACACAACAATATTTCCTTTTAATGCCAAGTTATTTCTACCAAAAGCATTATATCCAAATTTAATCCTAATCTCATCCACTATGTTTCCATCTGTTTTAATAATCTGACTACAATATTTGCAGTTGTTATCTTATTCATGATTATCAATCTTTATTTCCCTCCCCCTAGAGAAAATTCACTGAACATACTTTAGCTTTTATTTTTAGTCACTTTATTACTTTCATCTGATAACCTCTTATAACATTTCCTGAAGCTTTTAGCCATTATTTGCAATAACATCATTTGCAAAACTGGATGACCTAAATAATTTTCATTCCATGAATATATTCCCATATATCTAATGCTGGTCCTTTAATCTGTTTATTGGGCATCTTCAAATATTTCTAGCGTAATCATAATTCTCGATTGAATTCTGTTATCAGCCTATCTTCCAATCAAATCAGTCAATATTGCATTTTTATAAAGTATCTTTGGGGCAAACTTTATAAAGTAAACAGGTTTATCTTTCCTATGAAAACCATACTCAAATTTACCTTAAAACTACATTAGAGATGTATTACCATTTATTCACTTAACATGTCCAATTCAATAATAGACTGAACATCATCACATGTAGCAACCTAAAAACATATTGATTGATCTTGTAAAGTACATAATTAGGATAATGAGTACACTGTACAATCACCCCAAATAGAGATAACATAACATAATATACTTTTGATAACAAGCAACATAGTCATCAAAGTAGACCTAAGCAAGGAATTTCATTAAATAATAAAATAAATAACCTTACGTAATCAAGAACTTAAATAGACAATATGACTTGACCAAGATAATCTTGAATCAATAAAATCACCAAAATAACAGTAGTTATCAACAAAAATAATATTACCACATGTACAAATACTATTGGAAGAAAGTATATATTGACTACAAATATTAATGCCAAGTGAGTGAAGAGTATTTATAAGAAAATAGAATGCTCCTTATTTTATTATAATTGACAGTTAAACAGCTTAGCATAAATCAGTTACTAATTAATGTCAGATTCTTATTAATCATCAGTACCACAAGACAGAACAATAATAATAATAAAGCTAGCTAGAGACTTATTTGGATTAGGTTTATTGGAAAAGTTCATTGGTTAATTAACACATAAATAAAATTTCCCAATTATATAAATTAAATCGTAGTTCAAATAATACATAAACTAGTGGAAGTTTATTGTTTTAGATTAAACTCTTCTACCCGTATAAAATCTGACATTATTTCTTAACAAAGAATGGATTAATAGCTTGTTCATTTCACAATATTGGACATACTTTAAAAGCTATGATGTTAAGTATATACAAAACTGTGATGTGATGAACTGTAACTTCTTCTTAAATGAAGTCAAGAATCTCTCAGCAATTATGCCCAGAGAAACCTGTTAGCTACTTAATTTTACAGTAGCAAACTCTCCATGCAGTAGTGCTACCTAGTGCAAGCCATAATAACTAATGGATGTTAGAAAGTTCGTGCATAAAATTCTTATCCAATATCACCAGACTACTTTTCATCAGTAAGTAGCCTTGGATCTGAGAGCACTGCACCTAGATCTTTGGATATAATTTAACCTTCCAGATGCCACTTTTTACCCATTTAGTTAACCATAAAGCTGTGAGCCCAAAATGAAAACAATATTTTAATAACTTGTGTAAGCATAGGAAATGGTGATCATGTGATGGGAAGTATATACAAACAGATTCATAGCCATCAAAACTTCATTGATAGTTTTTTTTTAGCATTAGATTATCAAAGGAATGTTACCATCCCTTCCTATTGATCCTGTTCTTTTCTGTTATAAAAAATAATAATACTAACTTTAACATGAATAACATCTCACTGCAGAGATTTCATATTACAATTATGTTTTCTCGTATGGTCAGCATATCAACACTGGACCCGCTCAAACCATATTATCCTAGGATCTTTACCCTTTAACTAGTTTACAATTTACTTACCAATATTGAATGATTATCTGGGTAAGCTATGATCTGACAAAGAAATTACTGAATTTTCTTGAAAAATTCATTTACTACCAGAAAAACTCTCTAATTTCTATTCTAATTTGAATATGAAATTGCAACGAATAGCTAAAATATGTTATTAAAACAATATTTGCATTGATTCAGCAATAACACATCAGGAAGCTTGGTCACACGTATTACAATTGCTGCTATTATCAATAATAATTAATAGTTTATTAAATCAGGCAAAACTCATTATACATATTGGTAATCATGTGATGTTTATTAGTTTATTAAACCCGACACAAGCATGAAAATGAATAAATAATTAGCCACTTATGTCAATGCATAAAGAAAACTATCTCATAAATTTACAGTATTTTATCCAGGATCAGGGATAGCAACAGATGCACCTGGAGATTAAATCACCTCTTATCTCCCCTCCCGATATGTCAACATGATGATATTTATTAGTTAAATGCATGATTCTATTCAAGAGAGAGTGAGAAATATATATATATTGAAAAAGACAAATGCATATGTATTACAAATTAAGTGCTAGGAAATATATCTCTTAAAATTTAATCACCATATATAAATGAATATTATATGCAATTATTCAAATTAGAAATGCATGACTCTGATCAAAAGAATAAAATTTTAATAATAATAAAATTCTTGGGAAAAAATGCATATTTATATATATATTAAGGCTATAATCTTAAGACTATGTGCTTGAAAAACGACATGCTTTACATTCTCCTATTTATTTAGAAAGTAGGTTAAGATAAGAGTGGTCGCTCTAGTCTTTTAAATAAGTCTTGTGTTAAGGATTTGCAGAAGTCTCTACTGACACCTCTCTGAGGAGTGCCAAAACACGAAACCATGGTCAGGGGTTTGGGGAAGGGATCCTGACAGAGATATTTTAAATGCTTTCTCTGGCTAAGCATTTATCACAAAGCTTATTGAGGAATAGGCAATCCTCATTGTTTATAATTTACAAGCTTAAGAGAACAGGGTCATGTGATCTATGACTCTTATTTTGACTATTTATAATTATTACAAATTTATATATAACTTCTAAATAGCATGCCAGGAACAAATTCCATGAAACTAATTATTATTTACTAACGATTATAAGTTTATGTGTTTTGATACATCTTGGATATATTAAACCAACAAAACATCGCATAGCATTACTATCTAGATTTTACTACTGCTAATAAATATTGGATATATATATATATATGTATTAGTGTGTGCTTAATAATTAATAATACTAATTAGTTTATTGCCTGAGAAATATATTTAAAATAAAATATTACAAGTTGATTTTTCAGTAGTATTATTGTTCGTAAAAAATTATTTTTTTTGCGATACTACTATTGATAATTTATTTATCATTGCATTTAAATAATATGTAAATATAGAAGTTGCAAAAAGAACTACATATTGTGTTATATTATTTTATTCTACTAACATGAGCAAACCTACGGGTACAGTGTTTGTGAGAAATGATTAAGAAGTAAGGATTTTGTTTATCCGAAAGTCTGACGCCAATGACCTCTACGAATGATTTAATGTTAAGAATATAATTTATGTGAGGTATTTGACCACATCATGGAATTAAATTTATGGTTACGATTTTATAGGGGTGGATACAAATAATGGCCATCTATTTAAATTATTAATTCAAGGAAGATATGTGTGTAGTTACATATATGTTTACCAAGATGTCGGAGATATAATTGGCAGACTTTATTTTAGATATATATCAGCTGAGAATTAAAAGATCATTAACATGTATGTTTTATTCTTCTAATATTATTTTTTCCCTTCTTTTGTATTTATAAAATACAATATAACAATTCGTCAATTACTAAAACAGAGAATCATTAATATAAATAAAATAACTATTGCCAAGTGCTTTCAACTCTTAAGAGTCCTTATCAAGGCAGTAAAAAACTCCTATTTTATTATCCTAAGCGATAAATTCAACATTTCATTGCATTGGCCAGGAATAACTAATCGGAAAACTGGTTAATTTCGAATTCATAGCACAAGATTAATTTTCTATAGGATACGATTCTTTAATCTTGCATTTTTTATCATGTGTTTCATGCATTAATATTGCAAAATCCTTTGGACTATATATGTGGTCTGTACTATTTTGGTGAACATAAAAAGCTGAATAAACTATCATCTGCCCTTGCTCTGTAATTCAAATTTGCATATGTGTGTTTGTCTGTGTAAAAGAATGGTTTCTTTCTTTATAAAGCTGAGTGTGTTTTTGGTGAAATTCATCATAATCATATTATTGATGCATTAAAGGCATGGGATATTTATTATTGATGCATTAAAGGCATGGGATATTTATTATTGATGCATTAAAGGCATGGGATATTTATTATTGATGTATTAAAGGCATGGAGTACTTATTGATGGCAACAAATGCTTGATCATGTAATTATATAATGTTTTAAAGTTGATCAAGAATAAATCTCAGACGTTTTTCAAGGTGAATGCTATTATTTGTGGCATATTTATCTTTCCACATATGGTTGCGAAACATCAACTAAAAGATAAATTTAAAGATGAGACTATGAAAAAAATAATTACTTATTATTCAAATTAAATTAGATAAGTCATTAATTTATAGATAAAAAGTTCAATTTAAATTACAAAAATATAATTTAAAAGATATTAGTAATAGTTTTTTTGGATATATGGTTTGTAAATATTTGTGAATGAATGTTTATTTGCTTAAGAATAGAAATGAAGAATTATACTAAAAATTGTGTTATTACAAATCTGTAAATAAATTATTATTTATTGTTATTTAATTAAATAGTGTGAAGTTTCACTTATTTTATAGGAAAATTGGCAGATCTAAATATCAAGCTCGTAATCTATTTCTTCCAGTAATAACTTATGTAATCCTTGATTTGGTCAGGTATTATAGTGAAAGCGAAAGTATGTATTTATATGTTGGACTATTTCCATCATCTAATATGAGTATTGAATGTCTTTAGAAAAATTTAACTTTATTTAAGTATTTCCAAATACATTCAACTGTTAATAGTAATACACAGGTTAGTATATGCACCCAATGTCTCGAAAGATATTATTCTCTCCTCTTTGCTGGCCTTTCCAGTGACAATACTAGCATGGAAATCAAACCTGGACCCTTAGATTCTTGAGTATTGAATTTTAAGGTAAAGCTGTAACCAATTGAGCCATCCTGCCAAAGACAACAGTCAATAGAAATCTATAGTCCATCATATAAATACAACTAAAACCCCATCATCACAAACCTTCAGGAAAAATATTACTAAAACACCATCATCACAACAAACATTCAGGAAAATACTAAATGGAAAATATGCTTCAAATGAATTCAAACCCCAAAAGTTGATTGATATCTAAATGTTTGTTGTTGTTTTTTAATCTTTTGGGGTTTGAATTCATTAGTTTTATTTATATCTAATTTTTTGAGCATTCAAGCTTACACACCCATACATGCTTACAAACCACTATCCAATTGCCAGAATTCTCCATCAACACGAACAGCGAAAGACTCTACTTGAGAGCTTGTTTCTCCAAAGTTAAAATAAATTATTATAAATAATTTGATTGAGACCAAAAGGTAATATGTTATAAATTCTAATAACTTGTTTTATTAATAAACAACACATACAAACAAATAAATACATGTAGCATAACATATTGCTAACCACCAACATATATACTGAATACATTGAACATGAGTATAAATATCATTAAATATGATTAATGCACTAGAAAAATGTGAATGTAATAATAAATCTCCATAATATCAGATAATAAATGACCCTGTAGTGAGTTAAACAACTCATTATTCACTCTTCAGCATCATTTAAATATTATATTAACAACCATCAAAGAACGTATTCACTTAATAAAGCGTACATAAATCTCTTATGTTGAATTTCTGTGTACCTTAAATTATAATTCTGTAACCATACTACCTCTCTTTCTTTTAAGAAAAAAAATTTAAATGAGTATTTCTTAGGGTTACACCTCTTCTTCGTTATATTTCTCCTACCTTGGTTAAACAACAAAAAAAAATTACAACTCTGTCAAATTTATCTTATACTAGGTGATCAAGGCATTTTCGTAAGTTGATAGTGGCTTAAAGATCGGCATATTAGTTTAATCTCCTAGATATGATTTTTTTCTTGGGCAGAAAACTCTAGATATTGAAAGCTCCACATGGCTAGATATACTTTTAGCAAGTTAGTTATGTATTTAATTTCCATGATACACATTCTGAAGAAAATTAATGGCATAATTCAGCAAGCCCTTTCTAAGCTTTACAACTATTGGATTTGCAGGTGAAATTGACTAGCACTATAATATCATACTGATATATAACTGGTTGCGCTTATAATCACAGACATCTTAAATCTATTAAATCACTGGTTTATATTATCTATTTTGCTGGCCTCATTTTTCTTCTAGTGCACTCATCCATTCTTGTTAACTTTCTTTAAGTTGTTACTTCTTTTTCTCTGCCTCTTTGTTCCTTAACTTCTTATAATTTCCCACCACATAATGAAATATGCCTTTAACCAATGATTATACATATGTGGAATTAAATATTTTCATGGATTGTTATTATAATAAAGTATAGAAATAAGTTTATGTCCGTGTAAAGAGAGATAACATTTTTAGCTTTTGATGTTAAGATATTAATTGACAATCCCTGAGGCTAAACAAGTCTTCTCATTAATCTATAATAGTTCTTTTGTTGGAGTTTTTTGGTCAAATATATATATAAGGGGAATAAACTCTTTACTTAACATACCTTTTTTTTTTTAACAAAAATATTTTTTAATACCCTTAGTTAAAAGATTAATTAATTAATTGCTTTGCCAATATGAATATCTGAAAGTACAATATTTCAATTATTATCTGACATTTAATTATATCCATTATATTTATTCTCATTTTATATTTCCTAAATTCTTGGATGGCTAATAACAAAATATGAACAAATAACTTCTTAATCTAATCTTCAATAGTTTCTCTTCCTCTTTCCTTCTTTATTTTTGCTTTTCTAATATATACCATATAATGACCACATTCCACTCTTTTTACACTTTAAACAAAATTATTGATTAATATTACAGTTTCGACTGTTCCTAGCAGTCTTCGTTAGATCTACAAAAATTTAAACATTATATCAATATAATCATATTTCATACATATATCTAGTAAATTTTTACAATTTTACCAACCCAATTATTAACATTTTATATATGAAAACCCACTATTATATAACTTTAAAATCTATTTTACCCTTTATTTCTAATCTTAATTATTAAACCATTAAGCATCACATGATCACATTTCCTATACTAGCACATTAATTGTTGATAAACAGGGCAAAACTCTCCATCAGATCCAAAGCTCCTCACTGACGAAGGCCACAAGCCAGAAACTAGTCTGGGGATATTGGATGAGTAGGCATTAGATAGGGATTTTATGCACAAGCCTTCTGGCATCCATTGATTACTCTGTTTAGCACAGGTGGCAATACTGTATGGAGTTTTGCTCTGTTTATCAACAATTAATGTGCTAGTATAGGAAATGTGATCATGTGATGCTTAATGGTTTAACACCAATCCTGCCTAATAGGATAGTGGTGGCTATGGTTGTAAAAGAGCCAAAGACACCAAAATGTATGGTTGCTGAACTGAGTTCAGACCCATATGACTAAGCTATTGAGCTTAGATTGAAAATATTTTTTGTGTTTTCAATTTCATTCTCATAGTTTAGTAGTTAAGTAGAGATAAAAGGTGGTTGCTAGAGGGTTGCATTAGATCCTAAGATCTAGATGCAGTGCTCTCAGATCCAAAGCTCCTCACTGGCGAAGGCCACAAGCCAAAAACTAGTCTGGGGATATTGGATGAGTAGGCATTAGATAGGGATTTTATGCACAAGCCTTCTGGCATCCATTGATTACTCTGTTTAGCACAGGTGGCAATACTGTATGGAGAGTTTTGCTGTTTATCTTAATTATTATCATATTTATATTTATTCACCTTTTTCCTTTGCCATAATTTTATAAATTCAATGTAATATTTATGAAATTTTTCCCTTATTACTATATTTAACCTTATTTAACATATTACTATATTCACAAATTTAACCTTATTTTACATTTCATCTATTATCTTAATTTTTAATTATTTTATTCCATTCATTAATTCCATTTTACCCATATTTTATTCATGTTTTTTCCATTTACTTATTTTTTATAAAATTATTATAATTCTTTTAATTCTTATATGTATTTTTATTTCTTACCTTATTATCTACTAAAACTCACTTTTCCACCATTTTCTTTCCCATCATACACTCTAATTTATCTATATATAGTTCCCTCTATTATCTATTATACAAACTACTTATTTTATTTCTTATTAGTTTTCACTGTTTATTTTATTTATTTTATACTAAGATAGTTTTTAAACCACTTTCTCTATTAATATTTGGATTTATTTTCTTTATTAAAATTGCCTCCCTTATTTTTCTATTCCTCCTACTACTTGCATAACTTATCATTCTAATATTGGGTTGGTAAAATTGTAAAAATTTACTAGATATATGTATGAAATATGATTGTATTGATATAATGTTTAAATTTTTGTAGATCTGATGAAGACTGCTAGGAACAGTCAAAACTGTAATATTAATCAATAATTTTGCTTTAAAGTATAAAGAGTGTAATGTTAATCTATAAATCTAATTAATTCTTACCCCTTACAAAAAAAATTGCTTTTGCTTGAGTCTGAAAAAAAGGCTATGTCAACCAAATATCAATTTTTAATACATACTTCTAAATTAGGCATTAAATCCATTTACAATATTCTCACTTATGGATAAATAAACATTTACATTACAATCTCAATCAGGCTTTCTGCATTAGACTCTGTATTTCAAAATATTGTTGTTCTCTTACTTTTCCTCCTTTCTCTTGTCTTCTGAAATTAGAACAATTTATAACACCAAATGATTCCATCTTCAGCATCCAATTTGGCCATTACAGTAAATAGGGGTTGATTTATTGGTTAATTTAACCATGGGAATATTATGAAGAAAATATTTTAAAATCATATTAATATAAAAACAGGGTCTATCCCTGGAATATTTCTTGAGGGTATTTATCAAATGGCAACCAGAGTTTGATGATGATCATGAATTTAACTCTGAAATATGAAGTGAGTACATCAATTAGTTAGTACTATTATGCTTATGGCGTTAACAAAATAGATAGTGTAATTACAAGATAGTCACAGTGTATATCCTTCATTCAGCTTTGATCATTACAATGTATACAGATGAAGTACCATTATTCCAAACCTCTGTAATTTAGAACTTTCTGCTATCTGAACAAAATTACAAGGATAATCACTAGAGTTTATTATCTTTGAGGTATGCCTGACAACTGACACACATTAAAAAAATAGTAAATACAGTATATTAAACATATAAAATTAAAAAAAAAACACAAATATCTTCAAGTTAATAAGCTTAATCAAAATTATTGTTTCTGTAGTTTTAATCTTTTTTTAAAAAAAATGTTGGTAATCTTGACTGTTAGCGGTCTTGATATTTCGCCCTCTATTTTCAAAAAACTGAACTACATTTTTTTTCCTACTAAATATATCTAAGTATACTAAGTGTATCTAACTATAAATAAACTATATCTAAGTATAAATGTTAATATAAAAGAATTTAAAAAAACTTACATTTTTATGCGTAGTTTTGACTTGTAAAGTATATCTAACGGTCACAACTGTATATATAATTATAAATAAATAAACTATATTAACTATAAATGTTTTTATATAAAGATTAATAAATAAAATAAAAAAGAACTTACATTTCCTGCAAGGCTGGCGTGCGGACGACGAACTTATCCACCCTAATAATGTGGAAAATATGTGAATGAGAGCAAAGCGTAAGCTAAAATATCAATTTGGTACCAGCAGACCTTTGTTCTCATCCTACCTGCAGGAATTTACATTTAGAAATATACATGAACGTGACACTGTTTTCGTGAATTTCCTCGTGTGTCTAGCTGAAAACTACGCATAAAAATGTAAGTTCTTTTTTTATTATTTATTAATCTTTATGTAAAAACATTTATAGTTAATTTAGTTTATTTATTTACTTATTTATAATTATATATACAGTTGTGACCGTTAGATATACTTTAAAAGTCAAAACTACGCAAAAAAATGTAAGTTTTTCTAAATTCTTTTCTATTAATATTTATATTTAGATATAGTTTATTTATAGTTAGATACACTTAGTATACTTAGATATATTTCGTAGGGAAAAAAAAATGTAGTTCAGTTTTTTAAAAATAGAGGGCGAAATATCGAGACCTCTAACAGTCAAGATTACCAAAATGTTTATTTGTTAACTTTTGATCTTTTACAAGTTAGAATGTAATTTTAATTTTTTAAAAAAAAACTTATCTTTCTGCATAATGAGAACTTAAAAGCATTAAGTGCTAAACAGAGTGTATTTCTAAATAAAATTGCAACATAAAGTTTGCAACAATTATCAAAAATAGAATTCAGTTAAATTTAAAAAAAATAATGTTATTAGTCAATAAGTTTTACCTTTTTTTCACTTGTATATGTATACAATATTATATATAACCATTAGAAAACAATCAACACTTAGACAATTCCAATATAGATAACAATCAACAATTTCAAACTGTTGTCAAGGTGACCTCCTTTTAACAATATATATATATATGTACATAGTGTGCAGGAGTGATGTAGAAAAGAGAGGCTAGAGAGCGGAGATGGATTGAACTTGGAGAGACCATTCCTGCAATGGATTGATAATGGTTGATGATAATAATATATAGATACTTACATCTTAGAACTGCCATGATATTTTATTTTATTTTCTATTTATTTCAAATTGATTTATAAGTATGTATGAATTTTGATGTACGCATTAGCTTAATTCCTTCAATTATGAATTTATAAAAAGTAAATATTTTATATTTAAAGGAAAACTTTAGTTTACACATTCTTTTCATACCTTGGATTATTAATATTTGAAATTTGTTTATTAATAGAATAGAAAGAATCTATGACTTACATATGTTAAGATTTCTGCACAAAGATAGATCGAAGGATTAAACTGTATGACCAAATGATATTTATTAATAGAATAGAAAGAATCTATTACTTACATATGTTAAGATTTCTGCACAAAGATAGATCGAAGGATTAAACTGTATGACCAAATGATAATATTATTGTTGGTAGTGGTGGCGTACCATTGCTTGCTATCATTTTAATAATTTATTTCGATCAACTCAAATTTAGACTTACTTTATAAAATTAATGTAATACTTTACATTATTACAATGCATATGCATAAAACTGATTACTATTATTAATTGAATTTAGTTAAAGTATATATATATATTTTACAAAGAAATCAAGTCATATGTCACATGACCTAATTTAACAAGCTTGTATTACAAATGTTATATAAAGAGCTTGAAAATAAGCTCTTAACATGCTTTGCAGAATATCCCCAATCCCAGACCGGTTTCTGCTACTGGCTTCCTCAGTGAGGTGCTAGGATATTCAAGCATTACAAGCTTTGCAGAATATCTAATGCTTGAATATCCTAGCATCTCAGTGAGGAAGCTAGTAGCAGAAACCGGTCTGGGGTTAGGGATATTCTGCAAAGCTTGTTAAGAGCTTATTCTTATGTTTGAATATCCTAGCACCTCACTGAGGAAACCAGTAGCAGAAAACGGTCTGGGGTTGGGGATATTCCGCAAAGCTTGTTAAGAGCTTATTTACGAGCTCTTTATATAACATATATTTTTTATATAACATTAAGTTTAAATGTGTATATCAAAATTCATATATACTTATAAATCAATTTGTTTGGAATGAATAGAAACAAAACATCATGACAGCTCCAAGGCATAAGTACCGATATATAGATATTGAACTGGATACTTTATTTGCTTCAAAAGCAACCATTGTGAAATGAAAACTAAAATTCATATTTATAGAGATTTTAAAAGAGAAAATTGTATTTAAAAATTGTGTGTTTTATTTTTTTAAAGAATACATGCCACAGCACATATACTCAATTATCAATGGAAATTGTAAAAACATTGAGATGTTGTTTTTTTCTTTAATGTTTTAATCTATTTTAAAAGCTGAAACTCATTTTCTAATTTACTAAAAATTGGATTAAAAAGAGAAGTAAAAACATAGGATAAAAAAGAGCCCTAGTTAAAACGTTTTAATAAAGATCTAATGAGAGATAACAATTGCATATAAAAGCTGTGTTTTTGATTGAGATATAATAACTTATATTTGCTGACGGTGGACTGCTGACCTATAGATTTTTATATTTGCTAATTGCATGGTGAAGTTAGCTAATGCAAAAATTATTTTTGCTGTGAACTATGAAGTCAATACCGCTAAGAGAAAATTGAATTGTCAATTACCAATTACTGATTAAGAACTGCTAAAGAAATCGCTTAACACTGAGAATTGCTACTATCCAGATAATGCAGAAATTACCTACTTTGAAGAATCATATTAAAAGTATACCATGTTAAAAACCTTCCAAGATTGATTCTGGAGCTTCACAATTGTGACATCAGGAATGTCCTAAATGCCTATTTCGAAACTGATTCTAAAAATTGCCTTCATACTCCCAACCAGATAAATGGAGATTTAAAACCATCGTTGTGTAACCCCAATAAAACAAATCTTGCGCACACCGCTGGACTCAATTAATCAGAATTGAAGCTCCAAAGGTAATTGAACTTTTTTATATATATTTTAACCAGAGTTTAAATCTCTAAACGTTAGATCCAAAGAATACTAAAATATGATAGGCCTATGACTAAGAAATTTGATATTATTATTTCCTTTATTAGATGTTTAAAATCTACAAATTGCAGATAATTAAATTAATATTTTATTTTGTCGGAGAGTGCATTGTGAGTTAATATTTTATACTCATTGTTTTTATTATTATTATTTGTTGTTGTTTAAAAGCTTTGGCAGATAATAATAATTTTGTATCTCACCCATTCTGTATTTGAAATTAATGTAGTTAACGTGTGTTTGCATTACCTGCAGACCATAAATCTTTTGGCTAGCGATTATAGTTGTTTTTCTTATGCATAGATTGTTTTCTTATATTTCAGATTACATAAAATCGTAATTTTTTCTCTTTCCTTGTATGGAATTAATCTTAAAGGTCATATTATAACATGATTTCTTACGAGAGTTTCGGAGCATATGACATCCTTGTTTTGTACTGTTGTTTTACGGGGTTAAAGAAAGCTCACTTCACTCTGCTCATGGACTTCCATACAAGATTGTCTTTCCTAAATCTCTAAATAGGAAAAAATAGAAATTGAAGAGTAGATAAATTGATAGCAGAAAGACCATGATAATTCCCTTTAATTCTTAGATGAGAAAGCAAAATTATCTGCCAAAGTGTTTAACGCCATAATATTCATGTGCCCTCTCTGACAAAGAAGGTTGGAGAATTTGGGTCAATCTTATATACTAATTTTTTTTTTTTTTAATTTAATAAAATTCTAAAATTATTAATAATTATATTCATTTTTGGCTAACGTTGATTTCTGTGACCTGTCTTTCAATTGTCTGAACAATGTTTAGGATCTCTTCCTCTCCCTGAGTCTAGCTGATAGAATTTGATATTCATCATCATTAACTTTTTGATCAATAAATTAAATTTTCTAGGTCAACAGTGACTTAGTGGCGCCCTTGGTGTCAAAAGAAGTGGAGTGTCTGGTATATTTATAAGTAAGAATGCTCAAAGCTACATGTGTTTATAAGTAACCATTAGAAACCAATTATCACTTAGACAATCCCAATATAGATAACAATCAAGAATTTCAAACTGTTGTCAAGGCAACCTCCTTTTAGTAATAGAAGTGGAATTTCACCTCTATTAAAGGTCCCATATATTTATATAGATGCTAAAGATATTTGACCAGAGATTGAAATTATTGATAGAATTATTGATTGAAATTGTTAAAAGGTTGTCTTGACAACAGTTTGAAATTTTTGATTGTTATCTATATTGGGATTGTTTTCTATTGGTTATATTGAAATAAATCATTTGAAAGGAAACCAATCTTTCAGACATGCCCTATTGGTATTAATTTGCTTGCACTCACCCGTCAACTATGCTTTTAAAACACTTATTGATGGGTGAGTGCAAGCAAATTAATACCAATAGCGCATGTCTGATTGTTTTCTCTAGCATGATTTAGATATATAGATCACTAACACATTAATTACATATATTGAAATAATTATTTAAATGGCTTTAATGCTCAGGAGTTCATAAAAAGTTTGAGGACTGAAAGTACCAGAGCTGAAATCAATCCGAGGATCACTTAACCATGTAGAGCAATCAATATATTGAAATTATGATATGAATTCTTTTTAATATTTGATTAAATTTTTATGAGCAAATGAATGCTTTTAAAACAAGATTTATAATGGAATGAGGGTAATAATAATGAACAGCCATTCAGTGGCCAATTCTAATTCCAAGAAAAATTCTAGAAATGACTATAAAAACCAAAGAACAGAATTATACTTAGTCTGATAATCCACAAAGACCTAAGAACTATGAATGCCAGATTAACAGTATTATATCTGTTTGGAAACCAAAAATATTAAGTTTCACTTAGGAAGTCACGGATATAAATGTAGATACGCTACTTGTTGAACTACAAAGCCCTTTGCTATATACTGATAATTCATCACAAAAAAAAATATTTAACGTACACAAACTTTGCGGAAAGCATGAAAAACTTTTGAAATATGTCATGCAATTCAACGTCAAATAATAATTCAAATTAGCAGAACAAAAAGCAAAAAAATATCTTCCCCTCATTCATCATCAGAAAACTAACTTTATTCTCTTTATCTCGTTATTCATAATTGAATAACAATTTAACAGGAAATTTACGAATTTCGTTCGGAATAAAAATAAATGATTTTACTGCTTGAGAGTTCATAAGTCCAAGCACCAGAAGTAACAGCGTTGGGTGTGATCCATACCCCTTATGTCCCAGAATCTGCCATTCTAATCCTGCACCAACCATACAGGTCAAAAAAATAAACGTGAAATATTATTAATTGTAGGACTTTCATCGTTTTAAATAGGTACAATTAAAAATGATATTTCAAACAATAAACTTTATTAAAATGTCTTTGATAATGCTTTGAACACACAGTTTTTCAATGAATACAAACTTTAATGCTAAACAATGACCAAAGGATTCGATTTTAAACTCACATCAGCAAATACACCCAAATGACATCCTCCAAAACTTAAACATTAAAATCATTTCCATAGCTTAGAAAGTAAAAACTTCTCGTTTGATAATTGTTTTTATAGAGTTTAATCCATTGCTGATCTATTGTAATAAATATCTTCATTTTTGGGGCGGGATTAAAATAACTATGATACTTATTACATTAGATCAGCAGTTAACCCGGAAGCAAACCTCTCCATAAATGGCACCACTCAGTGCAAGCCAGAGTAATCAATAGATGCAAGATTTGTGCATAAAATCACTAGCTAGTGCCTATGTATCCAATATCCCCAGACTAGTTTCTAGCTTGCAGATTTCATCAGTGAGGAATCTTGGATCTGAGGGCACAGCACCTATATCTAATGCCTCACTGACAAAAGCCACAAGTGAAAAACTAGTCTGCGAATATTGGATGAGTAGGCACTAGATAGGGATTTTATGCACAAACCTTCTTGCATTCATTGATTACTCTGGCTTGCACTGAGTGGCTTTCTGAATTAAAAAATAATAACAATAGACTAAAATACATTACATTAAATAGCTATACCTAAAAGAAATACATCTTCTGCATTTGTACAGCAAGAATCACCTCTTCATAATCGAGGCAGCTGATTATAGTCAGGCACTTGCCAATGAATGGGTCAGATGACACACACGTCGTTTGCAATTCATGATGATGCATATGTTCATCAGCTTGAAGACATTCATTACATAATTGCAAAGAAAAACATAATTTCACTATAGAATGGAAAGAGCAGTCTTTCTTCACAATGATGAAGGCAGGATGTGTTATATATGTCATGCAAATATATCACTTTTAAAAAATATATTCATTTTAAAATTGTGCGGGTAATATATAAAAAGTGGATAGTGACTCACCCTGCTCTAGTTAATAATAGCTAGATATTAATTTACTGCTCAATAATTGAATAAATTATTCAAGTTAACTATTTACTATTTGATGAAAAATCCTAAGGCTGCTTGAGATCTGAAAAAAATAAGTTTACCTAGCCCAGATGCAAACTCCAAATCACGACTACAACAGGATAGTCCACCGAACACTGCAATCACATTATAACGCAATAAATTTTTAAAAATCATTTGAAATCTAAAACCACATATTTGTTGCTATCAAGCATTGTTAGCCGGGAGGTCATCGCAGCCACCTTGCAAGCAAGCAGTTGATTGCAGATGGTTGTGGGTTCGCCTCCCGGCCGATGCTATGACATATGAAAAAACACGCATAAGCTACAAAAACTTAAAATTTAAGCTACCATGAATTTTATTACCTCTATGAAGATTAATAATCATTATTATTCTACTAATCTTGCCATTAAGTGTTGTTTTCCATGAATTTAGAAATGGACCATTGTCCTCTATCTATATTGGTAAAACTCCATTATTCAGATTCTAAATTAGAAAATTCACTTTGTAATTATGTAAATATTTGGCAGTAATAATCTGGATTGTTAAATTGAACGGCAAACATCTAAATGACTACTATCATTGTACATGAGGTTTGGGGCAATCGTAGAATGGCAGACTTCGAAATTTAAGATCCACAGATTACAGCCCAACTCTTTCACTTCCGATGCTCGAACTTATGAACTCCCAAACAATAAACATTCAATTATTTTTTTAACATTAAATACAATTTAAAAGATTAATCAAAAAAAAAAATGTAAATATGTTGACAATTACATGAACTTCTAACTAAAAATAAAGATTTTAATTAAAATCAACTATTTTTTTCCAATTAATTTTTTAATAATTATATTATTCATTTGAATACTGATTTTATAAAATGAATTGCTATTTAATAATTTAACAGTAAAAAAAATTATAATTAAATTATTAAAATTCTTACTAACCTCATTTACCGAATAGCTGTTTCCAATATATGTAAAAAAAAATTATCAATTCATATTAATTTTCCCGCTTGCTTTTAGCATAGTGATAACAGATTCTTGACAATTCAGTTCCTGGATTGATTCCACTTATCTGCACTTTTGACATTCAATCTTCTTATGAACTTGCAAACAATAAAGCCAACAGTAAAGCCATCAGATTATTTTTAATAGTAGCTTCAAAGCATTGTGATTAATAATTTGCCTCTGTTATTCTTTTCGATTTATAACTTGACTAATATAAATTGAATTCCATCTCACATTTTTTACTCAATCAAGTTTTTAAAATTGTAAATACATCAAATAATTATCTGCAGTCATAATATACCTTCTAATATAATTAGTTTTGAAATAAATTTTGTTATATACCTGAACTGTAAAATTAAAAACTTTAAGATTGATAACAACTAAGTGTAACGTTAAGAATTTTAAACAACCAGTTATTCAAATATTAGCTATAAAAATATAGTCAATGTCATTGGCCCATGGATATTTTTTATTTACGTAAGCCAGATGTGGTAAGAGTAAACTTGCATTAAAAAAATATCCAAAATTCATACAAAGAATGCTAAGAAGTAAAAATTCACTACAACGTTCAAATTAATGGTATGAAAAAAATGTAGGAAATATTCATTAACAGTAAAAAAACAATTTATTCTACAGTATCTATCAAAGTTTAAAAAGAGAAAACACCGTAAACTTAATTAATTATAAAATTATATAATATTATTACTATCTATGTTCTTCATTACTTTTTACAATGCTTTTTTATAACCCACTATGATGGTTTCGATTGCCCCAACAATCTTCTTCAGAACTGCTGGGGCAATCGAAACTGTCACAGTAGGTTATTAAAAAGCAGTGTAAAAAAGTAATAAAGAACATAGATGGTATTAATATTATATGGATTTGACAATGCAATAAGAAAAATAAAGTTATAATTATAAAATTACTTTAAAATTATTAGAAACAAGATTCATTTAAATTCTGGAAATACAGTCGTTAAAAGAAGTCACTTGAGAGATCAATAAAACTCTAAATATAAAAGAATTAGACATTATTGAAGAATAATCAGCAATTTTTAGAAGTGGTCATTCATTGGACAAATAACTACAAGATTATTCCCATATTCCAATATCAGATACTAGTAATGACTACATACTGTAACTGATGGTATGCTATATGAAAAGATCAACAAAGCTTTCTATACTATTCATACTTCTGACACTGCATAATAACAAATATAATGATCAGTCCCAAATGACATGAGGCCCTCTTTATTTTTTAGCCCCTTATTCATGACTGTGATTCAATATCTGAGGCAAACAACTATATATATATAATAAAAATTCATATAACATTGCAATACTAGCCAAAAAAACAAAACTTTACTAAAAAATTTCCGCAACCATGATTTCATCTGTTAACAAATACATCTTTTCAAGTGAAATTCAACTAAAAATGCCATCTATATATACCAAACAAACCAGCCTTTCTATTATTCACTTCAAAACCCAACTTCCTATCATCATTATCAACCATTATCAATCCACTGCAGGATGAAGGTCTCTCCAAGTTTAATCCATCTTCTCCGATCTTTAGCTTCTCTTCTCCACATCACCCCTACACATTTTCTTATTTCATCCATCCATCTTACATGTGGTCTCCTTCTGGGTCTTTTACAATCTCTTGGAATCCAGTTTAAAATTTCAATTGTCCATCTATTATCATCTCTTCTAGCAATATGTCCAGCCCAACTACACTTCAATCTTTTAATTTTTTCAATGAGGTCAGTAACACCTGTTTGTTCTCTTACCCATACATTGCGTTTTCGATCTCTTCTTGTTACTCCCAACATACATCTCTCCATACTTCTTTGAGTGGTCTGAAGTCTCTGTATTGATCTTCTATTAAGTGTCCAAGTCTCAGATCCATAAGTAAGAACTGGTAAAACACATTTGTTAAAAACCTTTCTTTTCAAACACATAGGCATATTTCCTTTTAATATCAAGTTATTTCTACCGAAAGCACTCCAACCAAGTTTAATTCTATGATTAATTTCCTCCATTATGTTTCCATCTGTATTAATAATCTGACCAAGGTATTTGTAACTCTTAACTTCTTCTAATTCATCATAATCAATCTTTATTTTCATATTTTGAGCAAATCGATTAAACATTACTTTAGTCTTTTTAACATTTATCTTTAGTCCTACTTTCATCTGATAACTCCTGCAACATTTCCTGCAGCTCCGAAGCATTATTTGCAAAAACAACTACATCATCTGCGAAATCTAAATGACTTAAATAATCTCCATTTACTTTCACTCCTTTAGTTTCCCATTTTAATCCACAAAAAACTTCTTGCAGCACTGCTGTAAAAAGTTTTGGAGATATGGAGTCACCTTGTCTTACACCTTTCTCAATGTTGACTTTCCCAGTATCATTATGTAATCTAATTGTTGCTGTTGCATTTTTATAAATATTCTTTAAAATATGACAATATCCTGGATCTATACCTTGATGATCCAATGCTTTAATCACTGAAGAAATGTTTATAGAATCAAATGCCTTTTCATAATCTACAAATCCAAAACATAATGACAACTCATATTCATTTGTCCTTTCTATAACTTCTCTCAATACTTGAATATGATCTACTGTACTAAAACCACTTTTAAATCCAGCTTGTTCTCTTGGTTGGTGAAAATCCAAGGTTCTCTGTAGACGAGTTGTAATTATCTTGGTAAAAATTTTATATAAAACTGATAAAAGGCTGATAGGTCTGTAATTTCTAATAACTTCTTTATCACCTTTTTTAAATATTAATATTATTACTGCATTCTTCCAATCATCCGGTACATCTTTATCATTTAGACATTTGGTATATAACTTTGCTAATATTTTTTCTGTTTCTTCACCTGCTTCTTTTAATATATCAATTATAATTCCATCATTACCTGGAGCCTTTCCTATATATATATGTCTCTAAAACACATCTTTAGTTCTTAAATATGCTTTTCTCCACGTTGTTCTGCACTTCGTTTAGTATCAACGATGGTTAATTGAACTTTCACTTTCATATTTTTTCCATCTTACATGTGACTTGCTTATCTTGTTTATGGACTCATTTCTGATTTATGTACCACTGGATATTTACCGGGGGGGGGGGGGAGTGATTTCGAGCAGAGTACATAAAAATATTATATCTTTGATAAATATAATATCTTTGATATTTATCACTTAAACATCAACAATTTGATTTTTTACATACGTTCTATATAATTAAATGAATAATTAACATAATAAACACGTTAGTGTTTTAAAATTTTATAAAATGACTTCAGTTCAACAGATGGATTCCCTTGTGTGGTTTATTGCAATGAATCTAAGGTCCTCAGCATTTCAGACTCTGGATCTAAGGTCCTCAGATTGATTCTAATCCTTCTAGCGCTCAAACTTCTTACGAATTCCCAAGCAATAGAGCCATTCGATAATTTGATTTTAATTTTATTTAATGAATGAAATATTCATTTTATAATATAGATATTTAGATGAAATTAAAATGTTTGATCTGTAAATTAAAATGTGGTAAGAATTATATTTAAAATAGTAAATTATGATAATCTGTCCCTATAAGAGGGTTTAATGAAACAATCTCCCAGTGAATTTATTCTTTTTTAAAAAATATTTAAACATGATGTAATGACAATAAACACTTCTATTTGAATAAACCTAATAAATTGATAATTTAAACTGATCTTCTGCTGTTACATTTTCAACAGCAAACATGTTGCGGAAAAAAAAATAGATACAGTATATAAATTTTATTATAACAACAAACTAAAAGAACTTTATATTAGCTTAAACTTTTTCACTTGATATTAATGTGAAAAAAATGGGTGTAAATGATTCTTTAGGAATCTAACGTGTGAATTTAGTATTATATACAAACTTAGTTGATCCATCAATAAATTTATATTCTCAACATTAGATATTTAATAATTGTGATTTATTTAATATTAAAATCATCTATATTCTTTATTACTTTTTACAATACTTTTTTTTACAACTTGCTATTGACAGTTTCGATTGCCCCAGCAATCTTCTTCAGAACTATAACAAACACAATACAAATACACAAATGCAGGAATACAAATATGCATAAATTGTCTTGTAAAAAAAAAAAAGCATTGTAAAAACTAATAAAGAATATAGATTTTACTATTATATGGATTTCGCTATGCAATTAAGAAAGATAAAGTGTACTTTATTTACAGATTATAAAAATTACTAGAAATTTCATCTGGTTTGTTATTTGAAAATGTAACTCAATTTGATTAATAATTGCAAAAAATATTGCTAACGTAAAAGTTTTACACTTTTGAAGTATCGATGCTTGGTTTATTTACCATTTTAAGAATCAGGTGATCATATAAAAGTAATTATCTTTTATCTGATCAATAAATTGGCATTACTACAAGAAAATTGACACAATTTGCAAATTAATTAAAAGTGATTATTGGGGAATCTGGGTATTTTAGTATTAGACCTGCTGCAAAATATCACAGCTGTACTGGGTTCAAGGTTAGGATCAAGTTTTATAACAGCAGATCTAATACTAAAGTTCTGGCAACTGAATTACAGCAATATATTTGGACTTGGTTGGTCCATGAATAAATTTAAATTCTTGATGTTAGGTATTTACTAACCATGATTTATTTATGGACCTATTAAAATTATTACAATGTAAATAAACTCTTTTATTACAATGTAAATAAATGCTTTTTAAAACTGTGATTCAATTAAGATTTTATAGAGGGAGTTGTATAAATAAATCATTAAGTCATTAAATGCAATATGGAGGAGCCCATGTGGTTTTCCCTTTTAAATTGCTACTCTATTTTTGACAATATTTTAAGAGCTATTTGTCATGTTGAGACAAACCTTTAATAGCACGTTAGTATTTTATAATTACTATTATTTAAACATCTAAACCAGTTTTTAGTAGAAAACTTTATAGAAAAATACTACTTTTGAAAATTTGAATTTTTTTTTAAATGCAACTCTTTATTAATACTAATACACTGTTTCAATTAGAGAAAAACGTGTTTAAAAAAATATTTTTGTTATTAGTTGGGGGGAAAAACAGACTGAAATCAATCCAAAGAAAAACGTTCAATTTTAATTAAAGAATTCAATAAAATAATAATAATAATGCTACGTTTACATTTCTTACAGCAAATTTACAAAAATAATAAATATATTAAACAAAGGCTCTAAATTTAATATTAAACATAGACGGCTAAAGATAATAAGGAATTAAGACATCTTCACTATTTGAACCAAAATAAGGTGCCATAAAAACAAAAATATATATAATGGAAGCATTTGTGTGATAATTAAATCCCATTAAAAACATTCACAAAGCTCTTAGTAAACAAAATATGAAATAAGTTGATACTTAACTGGGTTTTTTGTTGTTGTTGTTTTGCAATCGCTGGTCGAAGATAATCTTAATTCCATATAATCATTACCACCCATGATTGATAATATACAAGAACTAGAAGGCAAACTATGGTCACATAACAAATACTTTCTCTGCCTCTTTTAATGAATAGGTTTCTTTAGTTCTTGGACAAGTCACTTTCCCGTCATTGTCTTTTGCCATTTTTGTTAAAGCATTTTCTCCATACACATGGCCATTAGGAAGCATAAGAGGAGGATTATTTTCATTTAAGGGTTCTCCACTAATATTGCAAACAAGACGGGACTGCGAACAATGGGCATAAGGTAAATCCGCTCCTAATTCATTTAACGGATAACTGCAAACCGGGCAATCAGGATTATGACCTTCACCTTTCCTATAACAATGGGGAGTTTTAAGAGAAGAAAGACCTGCTTGTAATGTAACGGAAAATACAGAATTCGTATTTAATTGATACAGTTTAAAATTATCTAATCTAAATTGTTGCACTAACATCTGCCAACGAGATTCATCAAGTAATTCCTTATAGGGAGAAATTTGTGTATCGCTTGGAAAAGCCAGCAAACCCATCACGTGCTGAACATCTACAAGTTGATCATCTTCTAGATTGGTAAAATACTTTCGAGCATGTTTAACGGCATCTAGCCGACGATCACTCCTAATTAATTCTATGAATTCTTGTTGTCTTAAATTGAACTCCAATGAACTTTTAAATTTCCGTAATTTAGATTTGTTATCATGACACCATGCTAAACATTTGGATGTTTCTCGCCTAGCTAAGGATTCTTCAACTTCTTTTAATACCAGAAACAGGTCAATGTTCGTAAGGTCTTCAATACCAGAGTGCCTAGCTAATTTCAAAGAAGTATTATAGTAACCACAGCGTAGGAAGTGTTCCACCAACATACGATCGAGACGCTTCTTACGCCATTGCATTACTGCACTTGGTAAAGGATTGTCGTGTTCTTTAATATGATCAACTCTGCGCTTACATAGTTTGGCTGCTTCCAGTTCATCATTTATACTTTCTTCAGCTTTTCTTTTTAATACTTTCATTTTTTCTACAACTCCGTCGAGTAATTTTGCAACACAATCAATTGTAACTGGCCTCTTTTGAAGCCCTTTTTCGAGTTCTACTGCAGCGTTCTGAACGTGTGATACTTCTCGATCAATATTTTTCTGCGCCGCTCGAAATTTCTTGTTTAGAATCTCGTATGGTACCTTTAATGTTGGATGCTCTAAAGCTTTAATGTCAGCCATTATTCTTCTAAGTCGAGATTAACCGAGTGCCATTAATTTTTTACTGCGCATGTATTTATGACTGTAGAATTATCACGTGATATACATATTTTATCATTATTATAGCTTTTCTGAAAAAAATTTTCTTCGGAATTAATACAATTTGTATTCGCATTCGAACTTTTTTTCGTTAACTTCAGATTCTTTTGTAAAATAAAAGTCTTTAAAATAATCACGTGAGCGCGTGCGTACATACACGGAATGATAGGATATAGATTACGAAAAAACAGAATAGTATAGCGTGTATCTATAGATTACGAAAAAACAGAATAGTATAGTGTGTGTCTTCGGAATCGTCCAGGTGCAGATAATCGCCCTAACATTTCAAATAACTAGAAAATTAATATAATAATTGATTATGCATTGAACTATGTTATATTTTTCATTAACCCCTCCGTCTTTAATTATGAATCGTCATTTTGGATAGATTTTGTCGATGCGATTGTTGGGGATTTTTTAATTCGAAATCTATAGAATTTTGAAAATATACTTATTTGATAAAAGGATTTAACAGGCTTTAAACATCTCACTGCAGGTTAAGGGGCTCTCCAACAATCTTTTATTGAGAAGTACCCACTAAACTTACCAGTTGTCGCGGGTTAGAGCATTTTTCCATCCTTGTACATCCTCCAGCTAAAATTAGCTTCATATTCATTTATTAATCAATAATCGATAGTTAGCTATAATATTTTTTTTCCAGTTAAAAAAAAAAAAATTTAATAAACATCAATCTTTAGAAATTTAAGCATGTGAGGAAGTATTTTTTTATTTAATATATTTTATATTCAGGTTTTCTTGTACGTTTTTTTAATTTCATATGCAATTAAATTAATGCTTAAAACCCGTAAAGGTTGGGGGGGGGGGAGCACACTGCTTATTTAATAGCTACTTCCGCGTGTTTAATACAGTAATAGTTAATCAAAAAATTTAGCATTGAGGAAAGAAAAACACACTCGCTATTCTGAAATTGTTTTGCTTAGTCCATCATTTGGAGGCTTTAATATTTTATAACAAACTATGCCCATTATCTGATACAAAACTAGGTTGATTCTATCCTAGTTGGCTACTTTGGTATTATAAACAATTTGGTTTTTTTAACTCCGCACCTCAAATGGCTAAAGAATGTGCGATGTTATAGTAACAACACCAGTGTTACTTTGGGGATTATTCTGAATTATCAAGAGGTTACTTAATTTTCATGCATTTTACATGCGCATCTTATGGACTCATTATTGTAGCTCTAAAATTGAAATTTACTGTGCTAACGGATTAGCAAACTATACTAATGATTGAGTGTTACTATTTGGTCAAAGAATTTAAATATATCAATACCATCAATACTTATATTATTGTTTTGTGTTTCCAAATAAAGTCAGTTAATTAAAATATATTTTGAGATAATTAAATTGTACAGAGGATTGTTATTACAAATATACTATATGATTATTTTTAAATAATCATCATTAATTGTCTGCCAATAAACAGATCTCTCGCACCTGATTACCTCTTTTTTCCCCCTTGCTCCGCTTATCAAATCCTTTTAATTATTCTTCTTCTTACCATCCATCAACTTCTTTTTCTTTTATCCTGTAGCCCAAACGTAATTTTCTAGTCTCAAATGCGATCCACTTCTAATTTTTGCAATAAAAAATTCTTCTTCATTTATTCCTTACATTGCTTATTTTATCTTTTCAACTTACTGTTACATTGAGTAAAGAAAATAAATATGATGATAGTAAAAGAAGGCTGCATATTTATTTAGTTGTAATTGGTTTAATTATTTATGACCTTACTTAAGTAATAATCTGTTTAAATATTAGATATAGGATGAGACCTTGAAAGTGAATTAAAGAAACATAAGTAGATTAGTGTGGATAATCCATGCTGATCAGTGAACAAATTAAGAATTTTAATGTATATATATCAACGTTTGAAAAAGAAAAGATTATTCAATATTAAAATCTTTAAAGCTTGCTGAGTGTGCTTTTGACCAATCATAGCACTCGTAATTTGCAGGGTGTGTTGTGAGATTTAAATAAGGTGGATTTTATGTAAATGACTAATTTAAATATTTCACAGAGACAAAACTTCATACAGTCGTGCCACTCAGTGCAAGCCAGAGTAATTAATGGATGCAGGAAGGTTTGAGCATAAAGAATGATGATCATGTGCTGTTTAATTTAAATATTCCACTTTTTGGATTTTCCTTATTATTGGTGGCATGGGAGTTAAAGATGAACAATGTCTCATTGAATAATCATTTTCAAACTTTCAAAACGATATATATATTACAATTAGCAGGAGAAAAGAAAAAAACTATTCAAACTAAGAGTTTTGTAATTATTTTATGTCATTTTGATAGTCATCCAGTTTCTCATTACAATGCCTTTCTTCCTCAAAATCACATCTAAAAGTTTTCAATCTTTTCTCCTATTTTTTTCTAATTTTCCACATTTCCGCTGCATAAAGATATATTTCAAACAAAACATATAACAAACCAACACATTTAATAATTTGTCTATCAACTAAACAGAAGATCACATCTCTATCTGCCATTTAATCTTAAAAATATTTTATAATACATATACAAATTCTCTTAAGTCATATATCACATGCTTATATAACAAATGTTACATAATGAGCTTGCAAAATAGCTATTAACAAGCTTTTTGGAATAACCCCAACCTCAGATCGGTGTCTGCTACTGGCTTCCTCGGTGAGGTGCTAGGATATTCAAGCATTAGATTTAAAATAGAAAGCTAAGCCCAGCACTTTACCTAATGGATAACTATTAAGTAGAACTGTTTAGCAGATTGGGGATATTCTGAAAAGCTTTATTTGCAAGCACATATAATATTTGTAATACAAACTTGTTAAATTAGATCATGTGATATATGACTAGATTTCTTTGCAATTTTAAATCTATTAGTATATGGTAATCTGAACTTATTTCAGTTTAGATAGCTGGATTGGAAGACTGAAATGTTCAGATTTTCTACTTAATAGTTATCTATTAAAGTGCTGGGCTTGGCCTGGTATTTTTAATCTAATGCTTGAATATCTTAGCACCTCACTGAGGAAGCCAGTAGCCTTCACCAATCTGAGGTTGGGGATATACTGAAAAGCTTGTTAAGAACTATTTGCAAGCTCAGTATATAAAATTTCTCTAATAAATATTCCTTCTCAACATTTACCTTTTAAAATATCTAAAATCAATAAAATTTCTCTAATAAATATTCCTTCTTAACATTTACCTTTTAAAATATCTAAAATCAAAATCTCTACATATTTCTTAACTATACTTCATATTGATCAATAATACTATGTTTTCACAGAGGGAAAACTCTTCATACAAATTAGCGCCACTCAATGCAAGCCAGAATAGTCAATGGATGCACGAAGGTCTGTTCATAAAATCCCTATCTAGTGCCTACTCATCCAATATCCCCAGACTAGTTTCTAGCTTGTGGCTTTCATCAGTGAGGAACTCTGGATTTGAGAGTACTGTATATAGATCTTAGAATCTAATGCAACCCTCCAGCAGCCACTTTTACTTTTGTAACTAACTATAAAGCTTTGACTCCAAAATGAAAACAATATTTCCAAGCTAAGCTCATTAGCTTGTTTTGTCATATAGATCTAAACCCAGTTCAGCATCCATGCTTTCTGGTGTCTTTGGTTAAAAGTCACAGTCACCATAATCCGGGCAGGATTGGTATTAAACCATCAAACATCACATGGTCACTTTTCTTTATGCTTACACAAACTGTTTTCACAGAAGTAAAACTCTCCATACAGTAGTGCCACTCAAATAAAAGATGGCTACTGGAGGGTTGCATTAGATCCTTAGATCTAGATAAAATGCTCTCAAATCCAAGGCTCCTCACTGATGAAAGCCACAAGCTAGAAACTAGTTTGAGGATATTGGATGAGTAGGCACTAGATAGGAATTTTATGCACAAACCTTCCTGTGTCCATTAATTACTCTGGCTTGCACTGAGTGGTGCTACTGTATGGAGAGTTTTGCCTCTGTGAAAATAGCTTGTGTACGCATAAAGAATAGTGATTATGTGAATATTGTGATGTCTTCCAATTTCCAATACCATGCCTCTGTCCATCTTGCCACAAATTTCTCTGTGTATTCTTTCTTTCCAACTTCTTTTGAAGGCCTCTTTAACTGGTAGAATTCAGTTTAATAATTGTTTTGGTAATTTTTGAGACATGACTATTCATTTCAATTAATCTTGTTCTGATTTCATCTTTTGTAGTGTATTCTTAGATAATGAGGCACAGTACAGACTCCAACATGCTGTTGTTGTTTTTAACAAGTTAAATGATAGAATATTGCAATTAAGTTGGCTGTATATAGAGTTATTTTATTTATTGTATTAAAGTGAGTTTCGTTTAAAACTTTCATAAAATTTTAAAAATACATTGTCAAAAGCATAAAACCAATCAACATTCTCTTGAATTCGCTGAATGTGGTACTAAAATCACACCTTATTGACTAGACTTGTAAAATGAATGAACATTGCAAACTTTTCAAAAATATATTTTATGAAGTAATTGAACATGGTTTTCATGGAAAAGATAGAATCAGTTTATAGTACTAATATGTATGGGTCCAAACTGTATTCTAGCAGCTGTACATCTATAATATAACTCAAATTGACACACAGGTTTTAATAAATAATGAAGATTATTTATACATATTTGTAATTAGGATTAATAGTTCAACTGGCAACTGACAGTTAAAAGCACTAAGCAATATCGATCATGGAATAGTTCATAACTTTGTAGATAGGTAAATAAATAGTTACTCATTCTTTATTTCAATAGCTATACATTTTCTTTAACTCCTGCAAATTTCAAATGGTTGTTCATTAACAATTTTTAGTAAGCACCTTACAGCTCACTGCTTCCTTGCATCAATCTAATTAAACTTGACTGGTGCTGTTTCTATTGCACTATTAGCTTTTCACTTTATTCTTCGAGTTTTCACTAGTCTGTTTTTTTTCTTTATTTTTTTTTCTTTCTCTCTTTCGTTAGAAGTTTTGCGGATAATTTATTAACTTTCTTAATTTACATATTATTAAATTTTATTATAATGCAAATTAGAATATTATTTGCAGTTAATCTAATTCTTATTTCTGCATATAATTATTTCTAGAGTGACTTAACATTGCTTGTATTGACCAGTCTGTACACATACACACATATATATAAAATATAATGGTAATTAACTATTATATACAGTCTTTTCAATCCGCAGAAGTACTTTCGGTTAATTCCTTAACCCTCCTCAACTGCCATTAAATTCAAAAAACGTAATGAAATTAACCAAAAATACTTCTGCGGATTGAAAAGACTGTATATAATAGTTAATTACCATTGTATTATTTTTATTGTTATTACAATAGTTTTTTAATTAGCGGACATTTTATTAGTATTATCTATCTATATATATATATATATAACTTTATAAAAATATATAAGTAGTCAATGCACGACAGATACAAGATAGACATTTTAAAGAAGTGTGATATTGATTGTGAGAATAGAATACATTTAAGAATTACTATTAGGCATGATGTTGCAGTATTTAAGAAAGAAATTTTCTACAGCAGTTATAAAATGTCATCCACAATATTAAATAAAAAAATGAACCAGCATGTTCTACATGTGAAGGATTTGTGTGTCACAAATTGTTTGGTATAGTCATGGTAGAACTTATCTCAAGAATTTTTTTTATTGGAATTGAAATGATTATACTCATTGTGTTCAATGTTCATTATTTTTCAAATCTTTTTATTGCTTATGTATTCTCTCATCAATCTTTCTGTAGATCTTTGCCAATAATCCATTTCTATATATAGTTATTAACCATTCTTTCCTTCCAAGTGCCAAACACCACTACCATATATAACGATACTTCTCACTGTTATGTCATATATTTATCATTTATTGATTTTAGATATATCCCATTTATCATCACTACATTTTTTTATCCAATATATTTCTGCTATAGCTTCATCTGTTGATTTCCTTTTTGTGATCTGCATACCTATATTCTTATATTCCTCACATTTTTCAGTTTACTGTCCATTTTCCAATATTATGTCTAATTGTGTTTCTCCAACACATTTTTTCCCCATTCTATTTACTTTCATGACTATTTGATCATCAGTATAATAATATATAAAATGTCTAAAATTATTCTAATATGATATTCATTTTTAATTGTAAATTGCTTTTCGCATAAAAATGTCTAATACATTGGAAATGCATTTATTTAACATAGTAACATCTTAGCTGACCTGTACATTTCAACATGGTAGATGATTCTAGAAATAAAGTTTTCTGGATTGATTTTTAGTTAAATAAAAAAATATCTTAGTTTGGACAATTGAAACATATCAAATGTTCAAACATCATTCATCACTAACTATACAATAATCAGCATTTACCTATGGATTCTCGTAGCAATTGCATAAATAATTAAACTGTCTTCTAAGTACAGCATTAAATAATTCATGCAGAATGAGTGGCTTACAATGCACACTTTGTATATATGTATAGATGATTAACTATAACAACTTTAACCAAAGGGGTGAATTCTTAAATCAATTGGATGAATTATTGCCAATTAGTTTAATTTGATTAAACTTTCTGATTTGCAAAGCAAAATTATTTCTACCCCTTCTAGTACGTGCAAATACAGTCTCAAATGGTATATCCTGGGGCAGACTCATTCAAAGCAACTATCTGTAAATAATTGAACTGCCTTCAAAGCATTAAGTAATTTGTGCATTATATGTATGATCACTTTAAACCATAAAACACGACGTGATCATTCTTTGTGCTTACACAAGCTGTTTTTCACCGAGGCAAAACTCTCCATACAGTAGAACCACTCAGTGCAAGTCAGAGTAATCAATGGATGCCAGGAAGGTTTGTGTATAAAATCCCTATCTAGTGCCTACTCATCCAATATCCCCAGACTAGTTTCTAGCTTGTGGCTTTCGTCAGTGAGGAGCCTTGGATCACTTTACATCTCAATTTTTGTTGATAAGATGAATTTTTAAATCAGTCTAATTATTGCCTATTACTTTATATCTATTGAAATTTCTGATTTGCAAAACAGTTCTTTTTAACCCATTTTAATATTTTGGAAACAAAATAATCAAATATATAAAATTAAATAAATCCACTGGTGAATATACATAAACTATGAAGTATATTCTCCTAAAGCAATTGTCTATAAGTAACTGGAATGCCCTCTAGCTATAACATTTGATGAATTTATGCAGTCTAAATTCAACCATTTAATATCATGACATATATATAGATGGTTATGTGTAACATCTTCAGTCAAAAGAATGAATTTTTAAATCAATCGAAAAATCAAATGAATTATTGCCAATCAATTTTACATTGATTGAAATTTCTGATTTGCAAAGCAAGGTTTTTGTCTGTAGGTTTGTAATGATGGTATATTATAAGATGTGATATGTTGGACTATTTCCATCATTTATGAGTGAATGTTGAATGTAAAGAAAATTTTAAACTTTATTTAAACTTTCCAAATACAAACAACTTGTTAGTAATAACACACAAATAGACAATATAGATTAGTAATTACATAACGTTTTGAGTAGTATTATTCTCTACTCTTTTTCAGGTGTTGCTGGCCTATATGCATGGTGACAATATCCGCTTAGAAGTTGAACTCGCATCTTTAGATTCTTGAATATCGAATACAAAGATATTGGATAAAGAGGGAAAATGCATAGAAGAAAATTCAAGGAAGCTGCTCATATGACAATGGTAAATAATCCTATAAGTCAACCCAGTGTGGCAATACAAAATGTATGGAAGCCTCTAATTAATCTTGCTCTTAGGAAAAAATAAAAATAATTAGACTTGTTATAAAAAAAATTGAAGGACCCAGGAGGATTTGAACCAACCCTCATATATAAATATATCAAATTTCTACTATATGTTGCCTTTGACAGAATAGCTAAGTTGGTAGAGCGTTTGCCTTAAAATTCGATATTCAAGAATCTAAAAGTGCAAGTTCAACTTCTAAGGGAATATTGTCACTGTGCATATAGGCCAGCAACACCCGAAGAAGAGTGGAGAATACTACTACTCGAAACGTTGTGTAATTACTAACCTGTCTTGTCTATTTGTGCGTTATTACTAATAAGTTGTATGTATTTGGAAAGTTTAAATAAAGTTTAAAATTTTCTATACATTCAACATTCACTCATAAATGATGGAAATAGTCCAACATATCACATCTTGCAAAGCAAGGTTATTTCTACCCATTTTAATAAGGTTATTTCTACCCATTTTAATAATTTGTAAACAAAGTCTCAAATGATATATAGATGAAGTTAAATAAATTCAGTGCTAATTATAAATGAACTGTAACTATGCAGTGTATGAACTCAAAGTGCACTATAATTTTTTCACTCCAATCTTTATTTATATAGTTGATTATAATCAATAAAGCAAGTCATATATAATGTGACATTGCTTTAAAAAGCTTGTATTTACAAATATGTCACCTATTTTGTTTGTGTTGTATTTGAGTGAAATGGAAAGAGCAATAGAAAGATTAGGAAGAGGGATAGAGATACCATTAATAGGTAGTAAGGGAGTATATATTTTGTCAGGTCTTTTTTTTTTTGTGGATAATATATTTTTGTGTGCAGAAAGAAGAGAAGATATGGAAGTTATGTTGAGGACATGTGCAAGGGTTGGTAAAGAGATGGGGATTAAATTTAGTGAAGAAAAATCAAATATAATGATGGTTAATACTGGGGAAAGAGAAGATATAGAATTTTTATTGGGAGATATTAAGTTAAGTGTGGTGAATAGATATAGTTATTTGGGAATTATTTTAAGTAATCAGAAAGATGAATGGGAGAAAAAATTGATAAATGAAGCAAAGAAAAGAAAGGGATTGATAAAGAAATTAACAGTGTTTTCATATAATTAACAGTGTTTTCATATAATAAATATGATGTAGTTAGAATTATATGGAAAGGAGTTGTAGTAGCAGGGTTAACATATGGTAATGATGCATTATATGTTAGTAAAAAGATATTAAATTACTTAGAAAAAGCTCAAAGGGAAGTAGGAAGACATGCATTGGATGCAGAAGTATGGACAGCAAGGGAGGCAATTCAAGGAGAAATGGGATGGTCAAGTTTTCATATGAGAGATGCAAAAAGTAAAATGAAAATGTTTGTAGATTGCAGTTTGTGGATAATAAAAGAATAGCCAAAATAGTATTTAATTGGGTTATGAGTAAAGGGCAGGTAACAAGATGGGTGAGAAAGGTAATGCGGTATGCAAAAGATTTGGATAAAGAATTTATATCAATATATTTGTACAAAAGATGGGATGATTGTGTTAAGAGGATTATTGAGTGTTATAGTAGTAAGGAAAGGGATAAAAGAATAAATTTATTAAAGACTAGGGAGTTAGAGAGATGGAGAACTAACTAGTATGGAGAGTAAAAAGAGTTTAAATATATATAGAAATAAACAGAATATTAGATGTGAGTTAATATATGATAACAGTAAGGAAAGTAGTTTATTATTTAAGGCTCGAACGGGATCTTTAGCTACAAGAGAATATACATGTAAATGGAAAAAAATGGATGATTTATTTTGTAAATTATGTAAAGAAGGACTAGAAAATATTAGGCATTTGTTAATTGAATGTAAATGCTTGAAAACAGAAAGGGTACATATAATGAAGTTATGGAAGAATAAATATGAAAAAAGTGATTATACAGAAAGTGAATTATTGGTTTTTATGCTGGGTTTGGGAAAAGATAAAGGGGATTTAGATATAAAGGTTATAGAGTTGACAAAGATTATGTTGTGGAAATGGGATGGAGCAGAATATGGGAAAATTTAGAGTGGAGAATGGAAAATAAAGTGGCTAACAGGTTTATCTGGGCACAATTGCTGAGATATTCTTGACTTTGTTTAAGGAGAAGCCACAATACATCACACCACATCTAACTAAGTGTGATAAGAGAAAATATTTTAAAATCTCTGTCTAGAATATTACCCAGACCAATTGTTTTTGAGCTTATGGCTCATCTCAGTGAGGAGATAGAACATTCGGACACTAGATCCAAAATATCAACTCAAAAAACAGCACTTATATGTAACTATTGAGAAGAAAATCTGAAAAAAAATGTCTTTAAATCCAGCTATCTAACTCAAATAGCTATATGGGACTGAACCAAATTCAGATTTGCCATATATTATTAGTCTTAGCATCACCAAAGCCTTAAAGGTAAAATTATAATAATAAAGCAAGTTATATATAATGTGATATTGTTTTTAAAAGCTTGTATTTACAAATGTGTAATATAGGGAGCTTACCAATAGCTCAAACAAGCTCTTATTTAATAAGTGCGTTAAGAGAAAATATTTAAAATCTCTATCTAGAATATTTTTATCCCTAGACCAATTGTTTTTGAGCTTATGACTCACCTCAGTGAGGATCTAGAACATTCAGACACTAGATCCAAAATATCAACTCAAAAACCAGCATTTATTTAATACGTAACTATTGAGAAGAAAATCTGAAAATTTCAGACACAAAAGTGTCTTTAAATCCCACTATCTAATTCAAATATTCTAGATAAAGATTTAAATATTTTCTCCTACTGTGCTTATTAAATAAGAGCTTATTTGAGCTATTGGTACACTCCCTATATTACATATTTGTAAATAGAAGCTTTTACAAGCAATATCACATTATATATGACTTGCTTTATTGATTATTATAATTTTAACTTCAAGGTTTTGGTGATGCTAGGCTATTAATATATGATAGATCTGAATTTGGTTCAGTCCCATATAGCTATTTGAGTTAGATAGCTGGATTTAAAGACATTTTTGTGTCTGAAAAATTCAGATTTTCTTCACAATAGTTACATATTAAATAAGTGTTGGGTTTTGAGTTTATATTTTGAATCTAGTGTCTGAATGTTCTAGCTTCTCTCTGAGGTCAGCCATAAGTAATCGAAACCAATTGGTCTGGGGATAAGAATATTCTAGATATTTTAAATATTTTCTCTTACCGCACTTATTAAATAAGAGCTTGTTTGAGCTATTGGTATGATTCCTATATTACATAGTTGATTATTTATAACAATTTTAGCCAGAAAGGTGAATTATTATATTAAATCAGTTGAATTATAGTCAATTGGTTTAAATCAAGTGAAATTTCTGGTTTGCAAAGCAAGGCTATTTCCTCAATACTTTACATAGTTTCAAGAAATATGTGTGTGGAGTATATTCTTCCATATCAATTCTGTAAATAATAGAACTGATCTCATGTGATAGCTATACGTGAGGTTAAATGAATTGCTTTAAAATCTTCACATTGACCTTTCCCCACTGGAATTAAGACTTAAGAGAAAATCTAATACTAGTCAAAATAAGAGTCATAGATCAATTCAAAGATCACATGACCCTATCTCTTAAGCTTGTAAGTTATAAACAGTGAGGATTGCCAATTCCTCTACAAGCTTTATGATAAATGCTTAGCCAGAGCCAGCACTTAAAATATCTCTGTCAGGAATCTAATACTACTTTAAATTTTAGGTTATATTAAGAACTTCAACTAATTCTATCAAATTCATTTTGTTCTCCTTTATAACTCTATTGGAATCTTGTCAATTCTTTGTGCTTTGCCATTTGTTACTTTACTTCAAGATTTCACAACTTCTTTCCTACTGCACAATCTATTTCATCCTTACTCACTCAACATTCTTTTTCAATTTAAATCAATGCTTGTTTCTTTACATGAAAATCACTTTGTTTCCATTTTTCATGCTTCTCTTTTAGATAATAATTTTCTGTTTCCATCTTAAATTATTTCATTACTATAACTTTGCTTTTCCCATTTAGACTGTTTTATTCTACCATACATTCATTACATGTTTTTATTTCTTTGCTTCTCATACGTTCCTTTTCTAACTTTGTCAGTTTCACCTTTCATATACATATATACTATTTAATCTACTTTTTATAGAATTCATTACTACAATCTTATTAGATAATTAGTCTTTTTACACCTTTAAGCAAATAATTTTTATTAATATAATAACAGTTTCGATTGTCCC
Source organism: Epiperipatus broadwayi (assembly GCA_028023455.1). Lineage (NCBI taxonomy): Eukaryota > Metazoa > Onychophora > Udeonychophora > Euonychophora > Peripatidae > Epiperipatus > Epiperipatus broadwayi. Next base: position 6,832,424 of record JAQFVV010012446.1, read on the forward strand.
TAGCAGTCTTCTTCAGATCTACAAAAATTCAAATATTATAAAAATACAACTTGTATTAATATATTAATAAAAATTATTTGCTTAAAGGTGTAAAAAGACTGAGATTATTTAATAAGATATATTGTATATGAATAAACAAAATTACTGAAGAAGAAAAAGGAAGAAGTATATATAGAATTATATAGATTTCATTACTAGTTAAATAAACTCAAATGTACTATATATGTGTGTGTGTGTGTTAATTATAATTCTATGGAATCAGTAGCTAAGTCAATGATAACAGATCTAGTTTGAAATTAATTATTCTCTCAATTTTTAGAATTGAATGTGCTTGATATATTTTTATTCTTGGAATTGTTGTTTGCAAATCTGGCTTTAAAAAATATGCAAAGTGATGTTTAAAATTTTTTACTTCCCTCAAACAGTTTGAAAAAATAAATATTTAAACATTAATTTCATAACTAATACTCCCAACATATAAATAAAACAATTTCATCTTGATATAATAAGGATTGAAAAATGGAATTATGTAAATAGTACAGAAGTTGAAGTTCTTTGTTTTGTTTTTTAAGAAAATAAACAAGATAAATATGCATTATTTGCTTTCATAAGCATCAAATTCTGACCAACTATTTGCAGATAAATGTGTTAGACCATTACCAAGTGTTTATTAAACTAGAGACTATCTCTGGCCTAAATATAAACTTTAAACTTCAGCTAAAAATTGATATATATATAGTTTAAGCAGAGATTGCTATAGCTATGATATATATTGTGCCATTACAATTTAGTCATTAGCTAAATTTATAGTAATGTGCATGTAAGAAAATGTAAAACAAAATCATCATCACATTTTTATATAACCATAAAAGAAGCTGTAGGGCATCCAAGTTCAAACCCTACAAGGTCCAGTTCTAAAAGCTTTAGATAGAAAGGGAGTGGGTCAGCAATTATATGCTTTACTTGTTTGTGTGTTAATACATCTCAAAAAGAGCAGCACACACATTTAATATTTAAATTTTCTGTTAAAAAGCAAAGTTATAACGCATACGTATAGGCAGTGTATGTGTAAGCTATTTAATTGTTTTATATTTCAACTATTCAACATTTTAACTTTCTTTAAAACTAACCTATGCTTGATCAATTCTAATATCTTATTCTATGCTTCTATTTTGCTTTTCTATAATTGTAATTGGGATTTAAAAGTTACAGATTTAATTAAATAATAGGGTAAAAGTTATTTGAACCATCTTTAATTTTGTTACAATGGACGCCCAACTGGGGCTTGATATTTTACCATATACCTGAAAAAGGGAGTCTATAGAATGATAGGAGATGTGTGGTTAAAAATAGAGAAATTTTTTTTTTCAGTAAAAATTTTTTTTTGTCTTAAAAAATTTTCTTGGCCAAACAGTCTTATTTTAGATGATGATGTTTAATATGATTTAATTATTCATTGATGATGATAAAATGGGTACAGCCACAAAACAGCTTAGTTCTGTTTTATCAATTTTGAAAATAGAGATGAAGATCACGACTTAAGACAAAGGTGAAATAAATAATAGAATTTTTTTTTGTGGAACATTAAAATGATTTATTGCCAGATAGGATAGGCCTAATAATAGTGATGAATTATGGAATAGTAGTCTCATGTGTGTTTGGGGAGTTCATTTTGTAAAAAGTCTATGATTTTAGAGGTTTGATTAGATGGTTGATCGTTGGAGTTTGGTTGGTTAAATTGCAGTTTTGATGATGAGTGGAGAGTTTTGTCATTGCCTTGAGAATGCTATGTATTTCGTGTAACTTATGAATGATCAAACCCATTCACTGCTCCAACCCAATTTATAAGTTATCTTTATGTTATCATGAAGCAGTTAACAGCAGACCTGCCATGATATCAGCCTATAAGTCTCCAAGACAGAGAGCAAGGCTTAGTTTTCTGTAGTCCTTAATAAGCAGGGCATTCCTTGATACTTGCCACATAAGACTCCAAGAGAGAGAGCAAGGCATAGTTTATCTATTTTAGCCCCTAAGACTTAAAATACTTCTTTTATTGCAACAGAGTTTGCATTATTCAATCAAGGGTTGTGGTAGTTAATAGTGATCGAATTGGGATGATCTTCTGAGTGCTCATGACACATTATGTGATTATAGTGCTGTGACTGAATTCTTTTATTTATCTCAAGATTGTGAACTGCTAGTCATTCTGTGGACTGTCAATATCTGTCAGATTTCTGGGAGAATGGATGAATGTATAATTTGGGCTATTGCAGACAGACATGCACTATATAGATTATTGTTATGTAGTTCATCAAATAAGGACATTAAATTTTTTTTGTATTTGTAATGCATAAGGTGAAAAGCAAATCAGTCAGTTAGTCAAAGAGATAGGTGTCAGACAATGAAAGGATGTGTGGGTTTTTGATGGTCAGGGAAAGTACAGATGGGATATATATAGTTTTATAACATGAGTGAACTAAATTATAGTATGGAAGAGGTTATGGAAGAGGAAAGTGCCCCAATACCAGGAATCAGTGATCGTTTTCATACTGAAGAAGAGGATGGGGAGGTTTTCTTAAAACAAACACAAGAGGAAAGAGAGGAAGATGCCTTTAATGTTAGTAGCAATAATATGGCCTCAAGTGTGGAAGTAGATGAGGAGCTGGAAGTTGGCCAGATTCAGATAGAAAATAAAGAACTCTCAGACATGAAATTAATGATAATGCAGATGTTCAAAAGTCTAAGAGAAGATAATAAGCAAGGGATGGTAAATCTAGAACAAAAGATAGAGAAAAATAATAAAAGTATGGTAAATCTAGAACAAAAGATAGAGAAAAATAATAAAAGTATGGTAAATCTAGAACAAAAGATAGAGAAAAATAATAAAAGTATGGAAAGTCTAGAACAAAAGATAGGTCAATCTGTGGAGAAAAGTATAGAAGGTTTAAGGGTAAATCTAGAGAACTCTATTGACAATAACAACCGAATGATCATAGCTTTGGAAACTAGGATAGAAAGGTCCAATATAGAGTGTAAAAATAGGTTTGTGTCATTAGAGGAGAGGATAGAAGGAGTGTGTAGGTCTATGGAAGTCACCAAACAGGAGGGCTGTCAGGGACTACAGTCATTAAAGGCTCAAGTGGAGCAGTCTATTGAAGAAAATAGGAAAGAGATTGAGTTAGTTAGGAATGAGGTCCATGGGTTGGTCTCCCAATCCATATCAGAACGCATAGAAAAGAATGCCGAAATAACTTCTGCAGGAATTAGTATCAGATTAGAGGAGGTGATAGCCAAAGTGGACTCATATAAGGAAGCCACCTTGAGCTGTGTAGATCAAACCCTCACTATGAAAAATAGATTTAGTGGCTTAGAAAAGGAAATACGAGAAGTTAAGGGAAGCCTGGCCAATGAGTGTGTACAGATGGACCAAAATCTTAGGAAAGAATTGGGGAAACAAATGGATAGCTTTAGGGAGGAGATAGTGAAAAGGGACAAGTCCAGTTCTTTAGAAGAGGGACCCAGAATGAATCAACATGAATTGGGTGTTATGTTGGAAAAGGTTGAGGAGAACCAGAAGGCCTATGTTGTGGAATACATGAACCCCAAGATGGATGATCTCTACCAGAAAATAGGGGAATTAAGAGATCGAGTTGATATAGGGTTGCAGAGTCAGGTAAACACAAATTCAAGGCAAAATGATGTTAGCATCAGTCCAGATGACTGTAGGGATAGCTTAGAACATAGTCAATCTGAGAAAAGGATGCCTACTTTAGTTAACAATCCACAAGGTGAAAAAGAAGTAGAAAGGCCGATAGTAGCCATAATACCAAATCTCCCAGTAAAGAAAGTACATGAGGTGATGGCCAGAGAGCCGATTGGGATAGATCATGAAGTGAAAAGAAGGAAAAGAGAGTTGGAGGAAAAACTACATACACCAGATAAGGTGATCGAGTTAAGAGAGGCAACAGGGGAGATGAAACCAGATATTTTAGAAAGAGAACAAAAGTTTCAACAGTCTGTAGTTCTCAATCTAGTAACAAACCAGCATGTGTGGTTTCAAAAATCTGTCTTCTTAAATAGATTGGAGATACCTTATATATGGTATAGAGAATCTATCTCTCTGAAAAATTTTAATGCTATGAAAGAGTTAAAAGCAGATTATATCTGCTACAGAGAATCAATCTCTCTGAAGAGTTTAAATGTCCATTATATATGGTACAAAGAATCTATGTCTCTGGAAAATTTAAATGTGAATGATATCTGGTATAGAAAGTCAATCTCTCTGGAAAACTTCAAAGTGCCTTATATATGGTACAGGGAGTCAATCTTTCTGGAAAGTTTAAAAATAAAGTATATATGGTATAGAGAGTCAATCTCTCTGAAAAACTTCAAGGCATATTACATAGGGTACCAAGAGTCCATATCTCTAAATGGAGTTTGTAATAGGAGGTTATATAAAATAAATCCTCCGGATATGTTTTATAAATACCCAGTCAAGATGAAAAATGGAAATATTAAAAATGGACTGGATGTACATGTGCAATTTTATGCAGACCGCAATATGATTTGAAAAGAAAAAGCCATTCCAAATTACCAAGAAAATTGGAGAGAATGCCTTTATGCTTACTGCTCTTGATGGGAATAAGGGAACATATAACGCTAAGAGTTTGATCCCTTATACTTCAGCAGAATAGCCTGGCAAAGATCTCCAAATAAATTACTTTAAGTTTTCTAATGAAAAGTATGATATTTACCAGTAGTGTTTATTATTATTAGTGTATTTTATTAGTTAGGATTTTTTTTTTAGATGTAGTTAAAACAAAGGTGCTGATGATTTTATCCGAAGGGGGGGGGGTTGTGCCATTACAATTTAGTCATTAGCTAAATTTATAGTAGTGTGCATGTAAGAAAATATAAAACAAAATCATCATCACATTTTTATATAACCATAAAAGAAGCTGTAGGGCATCCAAGTTCAAACCCTACAAGGTCCAGTTCTAAAAGCTTTAGATAGAAAGAGAGTGGGTCAGCAATTATATGCTTTACTTGTTTGTGTGTTAATAAATCTCAAAAAAAGCAAAGTTATAACGCATACGTATAGGCAGTGTATGTGTAAGCTATTTAATTGTTTTATATTTCAACTATTCAACATTTTAACTTTCTTTAAAACTAACCTATGCTTCATCAATTCTAATATCTTATTCTATGCTTCTATTTGGCTTTTCTATAATTGTAATTGGGATTTAAAAGTTACAGATTTAATTAAATAATAGGGTAATAGTTATTTGAACCATCTTTAATTTTGTTATAATATATAAATCAATAAAGCAAATCATATATTACACATTTCTTTTACAAGCTTGTATTTACAAATATGTAATATAGAGGGCATACCAATAGCTCAAACAAGCTATTAAAAGAATAGATTTATCAATAAAGAATAGGGAGTTAGAGAGATGGAGAACTAGTATGGAGAGTAAAAAAAGTTTAAATATATATAGCAACAAGAGAATATACATGTAAATGGAAAAATATGGGCGATTTAGTCTGTAAATTATGTAAGGAAAGAATAGAAAATATTAGGCATCTGTTAATTGAATGTAAATGCTTGAAAACAGAAAGGGTAGAAATAATGAAGTTATGGAAGAATAAATATGAAAAAAGTGATTATACAGAAAGTGGATTATTGTTTTTTATGCTGGGTTTGGGAAAAGATAAGGGGGGTTTAGATATCAAGGCTATAGAGTTGACATAAGATTATGTTGTGGAAATGGGTCGGAGCAGAATAAGGGAAAACTTAGACTGGGGAATGGAAAATTAAGTGGCTAACAGGTTTCTCTGGACATAATTGCTGGGAGATTCTTGACTTCATTTAAGGAGAAGCTACAGTACATCACATCTTATTATAAGTGTGGCAAGAGAAAAATATTTAAAGTCTTAGAGGTTAAATTATAAAAATCAATAGTCATATATTGTGTGACATTGCTTTAGCTTGCATTTACAAATATGTAACATAGGGACTGTACCAATAAATTTTTGAGTTAGATAGCTGGATTTAAAGACAATATGTCTGAAAATTTCAGATTTTCTACTCAATAGTTATGCAGATAATAACCTGCTTGATATTACTAACAGTTGAATGTATTTGGAATATTTAAATAAAGTTAACTTTTTTTTAAAGACATTCAATATGCATATCAGATGATGGAAATAGTCCAATATAAAAATACAACTAAAACACCCATCATCACAAACCTTCAGGAAAACAGTGAGTCACAATTAGAAATAAGCAGTGCACCATTAAACTATACCTATTAATAATATGACTATATTATAGAAATATTTCTTTTAAAAAAAATAATAGACTATTCGCCTACTCTCTTTTTCTAATATTTTTTTATTTTTGGTACATTATTTAGTTTTTAATTTATATTTTTTTGTATAAATGTATTTCAGATAATGATTCTTTGAAATATTGCCATCTGTCCATTCACAAAAATATAATGAAAATTCTTCGTCATCAAAATCAAGTAGATAAGGCAAGTCATGAAAGAAATAAAGCACAGAGATCTGCTTATGAATACTATGCTAACAATGATGATTATTATATGGATGTAAGAAATCGAAATTATGACAGTCAACCTCATTATTTTGAAGATGTTAAATTATCTTCCTCTGCAATTTATAGACTAGCATCATTTCTTCACAGTATCTATATAATTTCAATTGTTATAATTGAATATAAATATTTTTATTAATGTTATTAAATATATATTTTTGTATATTATTATGATTAAATAAGAGTTAAGTATTCAAAAAAAATAGTAACTAAAGTCAGTGAAATCTAAAAATATTTGGTAGTTTTTTTAATTTTAGAAAATTAGAGATAGATGGCCAATATTGATTTGTTTTTTTTAAAAAAAAACATATACATTTTTATATCAGTAAAATCATTTAAGCTTAGAGCGTATTTATATATACACCAATACTTACTAACCTTGCTTAAATCAGGGCTTAAGTCTATTGTGTGCCTAAAGTTGTCATTGACTGATGGGCGAGTGCATGAAGATTTATAATAATTATGAAACAGCTCATGATCGGAGATTAATTTTTTCTGCATAATTATACATTTTCAGCATGTAATAATAATAATAGATTTCCTTTTATAAATAAGTAACTTAATTGAAAATAACTTAGATCATATGAAATAATCTTATGTGAGATACACTGTGGTAAATAATGATTTGGGTGTTAACATTTGCAACACTTTAGCCTATTGTTTCTTGAATATGATTATTTCATATGATCTAATAATTATTTTCACAGAAATCCATACATAAATACCTAAGTTAATTGAAAATATCTCTTAGATCCCAAGAAATAATACGTAAGAAACAGGTAAATATTGTATTTATATGTTGGACTATTTCCATCATCTGAGTATTGAATGTCTTCAGAAAAGTTTAACTTTATTTAAATATTCTAAATACATTCAACTGTTAGTAATAGCACACAGGTTAGTGTATGCACAATGTTTTAAGAGATATTATTCTCCCCTCTTCTTCGGGTGTTGCTGACTGATCGGTGATACCTGAAGAAGAGGGAAGAATAATATCTCTCAAAACATTGTGCGTATATTAACCTGTATACTATTACTAATAGTTGGAATATTTAAATAAAGTTAAATTTTTCTAAAAACAATCAATACTCACCTTAGATGATGGAAATAATCCAATATATAAATACAACCAAAACACCATCATCGCAAACTGTCAAGTTAATAAATGATTTGCAAGACTTTACCATGACGTTTCTTAAGTGAGGTTATTTCAAGAGATCTAATAGTTATTTCCAGTGGTGTGTTGTCAGAAATAATATTTTCACGATTAAAAAATACTAATTTTTTTTTTTTTTTTGGTGTTTTCCCAAATGTGAGTACTTGGAAGTGAACATTGATGTGAAGAAAGACCAATAAGGGGATAATCTTGTCATTGTGAATGAATCACTTGTCAATGTTTAATAATATCATAGTTTGTTTTTCAGACTAGTAGTAATTGGATTCTCAAAAAGAAGTCCAGATCCTGTTTATATGTCATATCCGGGACCGAGATATCTATTTAGCAAAATATGAAGTTACTTGCAATAGTTAAAGGTTTTTGTATCAATGGTCAATCTTCCAGTTACAGCTTCTGGATGAATACTGTATGATTTACTGATAAATAAATTATGTGATTGTCAATCATTATTATTAGTGATTGTTTGTAAACCACTGTGACCATTCTAAGTCTAAAGACTATAAAAATAAAGACAAAAAATACAGAAAAAAAAAGATTAGGATTAGAATTTCTGTGTGCAATCAAAGGATAGGAATGGGATTACAGAAACATATAATCCATTCTCATATCGTAAAGAGAAATCAATGCCATAAGCTTATAGTAATCAGACCCTACATTAATCTAAGTGAATGAAGAATAAGATAAGTAATAGGCACATTTTTAAGGAAGTTAAGGGGAAAAATAATATATTGTCTTATGATTGTAAGTTTTCTTAATGTTTTGAAGAGAATGACAACTATGTGTAAAAAAATTGAATAGGTTTATTGCTCAGGAATTTATAATAAATTCGAACATAGAAGTGACAGAATTGGATATGGGTGAAAAATCTTAAGTTCCAAAATCTGCCACTTTACCACTGTGGCAGGGCACAACAACACATTAGTCATGTAAAATAAAATAGAATATGAAAAAAGTGATTATTCAAAAAATGGGTTATTGGTTTTTATGCTGGGTTTGGGAAAAGATAAGGGGGATTTAGATATAAAGCCCATAGAGATGACAAAGATTATGTTGTGGAAATGGAATGGAGCAGAATATGGGAAAACTTAGAGTGGGGAATAGAAGGTAAAGTGGCTAACAGGTTTTTCTGGGCATAGTTGCCGAGAGATTCCCAACTAGTCATAGAGCATTAATTACATCACATCACATTGAAAAGTGGAAAGACAAGAGATTTAGATGGATGGGCAGAAGAGATGGTAATGAATTTAGGGCATAGGGCAAAAGTAAAGCTATTATCATATTTTAATAAGATGGCACAGAAGAGTTTTTCCGGATAGTTGGAGTAATACAAGAGTAAGATTATTATTTAAAGGAAAGGGTAAGGATCATAAAAAGTTAAACAATTATAGACCGATAGCGGTAACATCAGTTTTATATAAAGTTTTTTCATATATGGTGGCTAGAAGAGTTGAAAAATGGATGGAAGAAAATGGGGGAAATGCAAGGAGGTTTTAGGTCAGACAGGCATATAGGAGATAGTTTATTTGTACTTACACAACTTATGGATATGAGTAAGAATTCATGTAGACAGTTATATATGAGTTTTATAGATATAGAGAAGGCATATGATAGAGTAAATAGAAATAGATTATGGTAAGTTTAGCAAATTTGGGAATGGATGAAACCTTAGTGGATATTATTAAGAGATATGATAATAATTATTATACATATCAATTAGGGGATATAGAATCAGTTAAAGTTAAAAATGGGGTGGGACTAAGGCAAGGATGCCCTATGTCACCTATTTTGTTTTTGTTGCATTTGAGTGAAATGGAGAGAGCAATAGAAAGACTAGGAAGAGGGATAGAGATACCGTTAATAGGTGGCAAGGGAGTATATATTTTGTCGGGACTTTTTTTTGCAGATGATGTCTTTTTGTATAGTTTGATACAGCATAATTTGTCGCTTCACTATATACCAAGTGATATAAAAAAAGTGGTTGTGATATTGTTATTTAAAAAAGATTTTTAAAAGAAGTTAGAAAATACAGAGCTATTAGTCTTTTATCAATTATATACTAGATCTCCATTAAGATTATTACAACTTATCCGCAAAGACCTTTGTAGTCAAGTCCTGCAAAAGAGTAAACTGAATTTTAAATAATTATAATAAGTGAGTCTGTGTTCTTTATGAAATATTATAATTGTATCTTATTGTATTACCAAATCCATATGATATTAATATCATCTATGTGCATTATTCCTTTTACAATGCTTTTTTATAACCCACTATAATAGTTTTGATTGCCCCAGCAACTGAAGATTGCTGGGGCAATCAAAACTATCATAGTGGGATGTAAAAAACATTGTAAAAGTAATAAAGCACATAGATTAATATTATATGAGTCGTCTTGCTACAGTTTTTGCCATATTTGAAATATATGAGAAAGGACAGACCTACTAGAGGGAGCCAGTGTCTCCAGTTTACTATGCTACTGGTTCCCCGTTTTAGTTACCTAAATTATATTTTAGAGATTTTTTTTTTCTCTAAAAAAAGTTTCCAATTGACCAGAGTAACCTTTTAGTTTCCTTTGTACATAAGAATTATGGCACCATCAATCAACAAGTAAGCGTGATTAAAATTTTTATTTGGAGTGCGGTTAAAAACAACTGACAGCCATGTAAATTCCTAGAGATTTCTATCGAAAAACTTAAATTTTCAGGGAATATTTTGATTCAAGGCAGCTTTGCTGACTGGGTGAGAGTGTCTAATTGTTGGGAGGTCCCCTGAGGGCCTGAATCCTAGTTTATATATAGGGCAGAGCTGGGGAAAAGGTGCTCTGGGGATCGTTACCAGAATTGGATAGCTCATTTATTTGTTAGCAATAGTAGCGTTATTCATTTAGACTTTAATGCTTGCTTTTTAAACCTGAGATTTTACTTTTAAAGAAAGAAATTTTTCCACAATAGTAAATTGTTTCTCATTGTACCTGATCATTTATTTCAAGTGTTGCTTTATCTTTTATCCATGCATTTGATGGTAGATCACTGACTGTCTTTTAAAACGTTTTTACCATATTTGGATGGCTCATTCATTTGTTAAAAATGACATTATTCATTGCAGTTTTGTGCTTGCATTTTAGACCCGAGATTTGACTTGTGAAAAAGATTCTTTTCTACTATAGTGAATTGTTTTAGACTGTATCTGAACATTTGATTTCAAGTGTTGCTTAATTATTCAACCTTACATTCTATATTAAACGTTTTTTTCTATCTTGAATGCTGAACTGTACAACTCGATAATTTTAACATTTGACTATATGGATTAGTGCTTCTGGTTTTCATAGATTATCAGGGTGCGGAAACATGATGGACACTATTCAATATGCAATTTTAATGGATACATTACTCTACGTACATCTTTGATTGCTCTATAGATCTAGAATTATATTGGGGTATAACACATAATGCAAGCAACTGGTTACTACATATACATTAAAGTTCTTGATTTTTGAAAGTAATGATGAATTTTTTATGCAAGGCATTGGAAATCCTGGAGATTTGCACTGTGATTGCAATTATTATGACATTAGATTGTTAACAGTTGTACCTCATCATATGGATTGTGCTTCTAGTTTTATCATTTGATTTTTACCAATAGTTAAGGACCTCATGGATTAAGGCTTCTAGTTTTTTATAAGTTGTCTGGAAGCTGAAACATGATGGACAAAACTAAACTTCCCAAAGAGTTCAACTGAGATTTGAACATTGGATTGGGGCTACTGTGTCACTCATCTTTGCGGTCTTGAGGACTGAGTCTGTTGCTTGTAGAGCTCCCAGGACTTGCTTCCTGGTCTTGGAGGGGGGCTGGGATGTGGGTGTATTGGGTTCTAGTATGGGCTTCAGACGAGAGTCTAGAACTTTGGAAGATTCCTGGGGCCTGAACTCTGGTTCTTACGAGGGTTTGGGATGTGAAGTGCTATGGGGTTTGGTATGGGTTTCATCTTTCTCATCTTCAGGGCAGTGGAGATGATGTGATGCATTGTGGTTTTAGTCTCTTTGTTCTCTATATAATTCATAGGTTGGTTATTAGACTAGATGATAATCTGTGGTTGGCATATGATATAAACATGTGAGATTTTCATTTTTGATTAGTGCTGCAGCATTGCTTGTCTTGGCTGAGAATCTCGTGCTTGGGTGACTCAGGCCAGAGAGTTCTACTATGGTTTAAACTTCAAATCGGGGCTGCTGTATCACGCATCTCTGCCATCTGGTGCTTGGAAGGTCTTACAAGCCTGGGTTTTGGAGGGATCTGAATGCTGTGGGGATTAGTAAGAGCATTAGATGAGAGAGTCTGAGCTTTGGAAATACCCCAAGGCCTGGTTCCTAGTCCTTAGGAGAGGGGGCTGGGACATGGGTGCTGCAGGGATTAGTATGGGTTTTCACTTTCTCATCTGGATGAGGTGATTCTTGGTAGCTGTGATCTACCTAGTTGCCATTAAGGCCAGAGGTTACTTAGTAAACTATGAGAGAAACTATGAATGGCAAGATATATGCATATACAATTCAATGTTTTTCTGTTCAGTGGGTAAATCAAGTTCTGCATTATAAATCATAGTTTGAATCTTGTATATCACTACATATAACATGTAAATTCATAGATTAATATGTTAATAAATCATATTTTGAGGGGGAAAAAATCAGTTTAAATTCATTTTTAAAAATAACTAAAAAGTTAATTAAAGATTTTATTTAATTAAAAGCATAGATAATTTAATAATTGAAACAGAATTACTGTCTTAATCTATCAAAAACATATTTTGGACAATAATTATAATCAGTAGATTAATTAAGAAAAAAGATACAAAGGTAGAATAATTATAACATTAAATTAAAATTTACAATAGTTACTTCAGAAGTAAGAAAACACACTAATTGAATATTGGATTAAAAAGGAGAGCAGAATATTTTTGTAGGCATGATCATTCAGAAGAATCGCTACAGTAAAAGAAGAATTTCCAATCTGGATACGTCTAGCCTGAGAAGTAAATCCACAGATTTAGGACTTTTTGCAAATCATATTAGATATTATTTTATTTTATAGGTTTTAGGGTTTAAATTCTATGTAAATTAGATTTTAATAAATACATTTGCTAATATTTAAAATAAAAAATATTATTTTAATATGCGTAGCCAATTTAATAGTTAATTATCTAGAATTACAATAACAAAAATTTAGAACAATAAGCTCTCGTATTTAAATGAAAAAGCGGGAAAATTGTCTGAAATGAGACAAAAGGAAATTGGTGCAGCCGATTAAAATTTTGGGTATTGCAAAACTGTCCGAGTCGACCCAAACTGTTGAAGCCAACAAAAACTGGCAGCCCAATTAAAACTTCGTGATGAAAGAGCATTTTGTAGATAAAGAAAACAGAAATGTTAGGTCAAGTAAATATAGGCACTTTAAACATTAATACCAGTGAATGGCCCAATTATTTGGAACAGTTGGAAAGTTGGCTGTTATTAAAGAATTAAGCAATCTGAATAAAACAGATTAACTTATCTATGCTGAACTGAATTAAATAGCTATTTTAATTCTATTCCTAACTGTGATCAGACTAAACTATATTTTAGGAATAGGCGACAAGAAAAAGGAGAAAAGTTATCTAGTTATGATTTGATTTTCAATGATTTAATAAGAGATTCTTGTCTTGATCAATTTATTTGGAATATGTCTGAAGACAAACTCTGTCAACAATTATTAGCAAAAAGCAATCTGACTTACAAATAAATAATTCAAATAGAAATAGCTTACAAGTTGGTTTTTTATCGAGTAAGAAATTTCCAGGAAGTAAAACTAATCGATAAGTCAGAAAAAATTCTGAAAATAAACAATGGAATATTTTTGATAGTATTGAAAAAATTAAAGAAATTCTAATGTTTCTCCGAAAACGAAAAAATAAGCAATGCAATCATAGAGGCCATTTGAAAAGAAAAAAAAGAATGTACAAGTCAAAAATGAAAAAACAAAAAAACGACAATTAATTACAAAAGCTATTATTTCTAGAAGAGGAGGATTAACCAGATCAATTGCTAATTCCAGTACATATATATTCAGATAAAGTTAAAATTGAAATCATTAGCAGATCAGGTATTTCTATAATATTAAATAATGGTCAGGAAAAAAGCATGAGAAAATTAAATTTAAACCACATATATACCAACCTAGAACAATTTAATAAGACATAAGATCAAAATGACAGTAGTAGTAAAAATCCTCATAAAATTAAATAATAAAAAGACAATAATAAAATACATCATAGTGAAAAATATTAATCAATTATAGAGTGTGAGTGCTTTAGGCCACTAGGAATAAAGTTGGCATAATAAAACATATCAAAAACTGGAGAGGAAATAAAATTAACATTTCCTAATTTATTTTCAACAGGATTGAAATAAATCTCGAGTGAAATTAATGATTATTGATAATGTTAAGCTAACAATTCACAAGTCTAGAAAGGTTCCACCAAAATTGATTGCAAATATCTAAGACTATATAAAAATGTGGGTTGTGCTAAAGAAACAATCATACCAAGAAAAGAGTACACTAAATGGCCAGAGTCTGTGATACTATGGCAAGGAGTTCATGCAGTCTATGCTGGTCCATATAAAGGACATTTAATTTTGGTAACAGTAGATGTATATTTGAGATGAGTTAATTTCTGATTAGTAAACCATATTCAGAAGAAACCATAAAAGACCTCTGTGAAATTTTCTCATTATAGAATTCATGAAGTGTTCAATTTGAACTACTTTCACTTCACAGAAATTTGAAGAGACACTAAAGGAATGGGGTATGTCACTTATATTAGAACTACTTTATCATCTTGATTCAAATAGATTAACTGAAAAGGCTGTTCAGCACTTGAAAATGATAGTTAACAAAACTAATGATGCTGACATACACGAAACACCTAAACATCACATGATCACCATTTCTTACGCTTGCTCAAGCTGTTCAAACAGGCAAAACTCTATGGAGTTTTGTCTGATATACATGAAACTGTATATCTCACTGATTTACTAACAATTCATCACCCTTAGATTTCATTGAATGATTAATGGCATGATGTAATATTAAATTGATTGTTACTAAATAGAAAAAAAACAGTATTGGCAAACATGGTTAATGGTTAAAATTTGAGTTCGAGACAGTTTAAGAAAAAGCTGGGTTAAAGAAAAAATAGCTGCAATTCCCAATAAAACAGTAAATGTAACGATAGAAGATGGTGGTAAATATAAACATTAAATAAACCACATTCATCAAAATTAAGTTACAGAAGCAGAAGACTACAGAATCTAAGAAGAAATGACTGAATAAAAACTGGTAATAGAGCAAATAGATATACTTAACTATGAAAAGCAGAAAATCAAAAGAAAAAATAAACCAAAGTATGTAGATTGTCTACAGTTAAAGTTAGTGTAAAAAATCAGTACTTCTGTAGTATAAGGAATGGTTTTGTTGTTTTTTTTTTTTTGCTAGTTTTCTTTTGTCTTACCTCAACATGTTAGACAATTTTCCTACTTATTATTTCTAATTTGAGAACTTTTTGATCTAAATTTTTATTATCATGATTCTGTATAACTAAACTTAATAAATAAAGTTGTAATTAATAATTTGTAAATACGTAAGTAATATATATAGTAAGGCTATAACCTTAAGACTATGTGCCTAAATGCAACAGTAGGGACCTCTACAAATCTTAACACAAGATTAATGACTTTAAAAGACAAGAGTGGCCACTCTTATCTTCGACCTAGTTTCTAATTATATAGGTGAATCTAAAGCATTTTGATGTGAAGTAGTTAATAGCTTCACACTCTCAAATCAAAATGCTATATAATTAGAAAGTAGGTCGAAGATAATAGTGGCAGCTCTTGTCTTTTAAAGCTGTTAATCTTGTGTTAAGATTTGTAGAAGTCCCTACTCTCGCATCTAGGCACATAGTCTTAAGGTTATAGCCTTAATATATTGTACCGAGACAAAGTCGGTACAGGTATATACGCACACACACGAGCAATGTAAACACTCTATATTTTTTTCTTCTTTCACTTTCAACTTATGATAAAAAAAAATAAATGTAGTTTTCTTTCAATGCGTTATAAAATACATTGTAAAATAAAATATTAATATTTCTGATTAAATAGTTTAAGGCTTTCATATAATCTACTATAATAATATTCTCTAAAAAAATAAAATATAAAGTATTACTAATATGCCATTTTAAATCTCAATAAGTGATTTCTACTTGTATATGCCGCGGGGGTAATTAAAAGGGGTTTATTTTTAAATTATAACTGTAGTGAAAGTTAAAAGCTTATAGAAATGATTTTGAGACAGATTAAATGCTCGACTTTTAAACAAATGTAAGTTAAATTGTTCTCTTAAAACACGCACACATGTATGCATAAAAGGTGTGAATAAGTATGAATTTTTTTACTGAGATTGCAATGTGAGATTGCATAAACCTAAGATTGCCTCAAGCATATGGATTGAGTGGACATTACGTAGGACACGGACCCCAACGACAACTCAAAGAATATTGAACTCTGGGTGGAGATTCGATCCTCAGATAATAACCAACCCATATAAATATGAATCTAAATCTAAAAAAAAAGGGCTTTTTACACTCCTTTCTTTTTTTGCTTGTATTTATGCTTATGCTTATAGTTTTTTTCTAGAATCCTCCGGAAGCTACAACTAGAACTTTTCCTTTTTTTTGCTATCCGGTTTATCCAATATGATCACTGTGAAATTAACATTTAGAGCGTCGATCGTCATGATGGGCTAGGAAACCCTTCAGTGATTGACCGCCGCTCCGCCGCCAGAACATCTCCACAGCTATGAATGATCAACTACAGTACCGTCCGAACATAGTGCTCCAATCAGTCTAAGGACGTTGTTCCGTTTAATATACAAGAATCGTCCAAACATACTACGCTGAACTTATGTGAAATGAATAACCATGTATTATGGAAACATCATCCATCAGGTTCGAACCCTCACCAAATTAGAAGCAGCAGAAGACTAAGCAAAATCCTAGGTAAATACTTTATTTTATAATGCTTCCATTCATTCTTTACGTAAACTTAAAAGGCAATCTCATAATTAATTAAATTCGACTTTCGTAAATTAAAATATAAAATGATCCGTAATCCCTCATATTTAAACCTTATTATTTTAATCTCAACTTTCGTAAATAAAAATATCAGATGCTACATAGTTCCTCATATTTAACTCTTAGGACCTTTCCAGTTATGAACTCTGATCCTAATTATTATTTTCTTTCGCAGATAAACTATAACACACACCTAATTTCAAAATGTAAAAAGAGGAAATATATTTTATCATCCATGTTTATTATGCATAATATGTTCTTTTCTGTGCGAGTGCGAGAATGCGCGTATGTGCGTGCAAATAAAGCTATTAATCAATGTTTCATTTTTTTATAATCAATAAATTTTTTTTTTAATTTAAACAAGTCGAGCATTCCTCAAATCATTTTCTATAATTAAATATATATTTTTTTTGAAATTATTATTAAAATTAGCATTTATTCATGCAATTAATTATTTTACTTTTAAATTTGTCTTTCTTATATTTTTTTTGTTTTTTTTATTTCTTTCATTCATAAACATCGTGCCGTAAGTCACGATGTTTACTTATTATGTAGTTAACATAGGTTTAAGAGTTGGGAGGGCCTATTAGTAATAAATATAAGTAAATGTCAATAGAGCTAGTATAAATAATTCTATTGGACTGTATGATAAAGGGGGGATGATATTATAAGCATCTAATTGTTTATTCTAATGATGCCTCAACCGAACATTCGTATTAGTTATAAATAACCAATGATCCCGTCCAATGCTGGGACCGATCTGTTAATCAACCGATCTTCTTATCCATTGGTTAATATTGCGTCATTTGCCAGAATAATAGTCTTGAAGGCAATTACATCGTGACCCTGAGTGACCCCTATTGGTCCATGCTGGGAGTTCGAGCTTATGGGCAGGGATTAGACTCCAAAATCGTTTTGATATGACGTAAGATGATGCGAGGAATTAAATTGTGAATCAAATCATCGTATCTGGCGCCCTCTTGTATTGATAATGAACAACTATTGATATAAGAAAAAATAAATAAATCTTTACGCTGTATCATGTTTATTTTGGAGCTCACAATCCCTTTTAGGAACGGTTTAATAGGGAGCCGGTGTAAGGGGAGAAGGGGACGGTAGAATATATTACTTAAATAAAGTAGACTATTAAAATCATATTTTTATTTTATGTATTAGCAAACATGTTTACAAGTATAGTATAAAATACATTCTTATATAATACAATAATTTACATAGGATGTAAATTCCTATGGCACATACAATAATAAGATAAAATATGACCTGCAAAATGTCTTATGTCTACAGATTATTCTTTGGACTAGCTCAGTAAACTGACTTTCGAGCCAAATGTGACTTTTTGATCCCAATCTCATTCTTTTTTTTTATCATGATAAATAAACACATTTTTTTATTTCTTCTTATAATTTATAAATTAATATTTTGATGATTCTAGATGAAAATTGTGCATTTCAAAATTCTTTCTCAAATTCAGCCTTATTATAGAATCGTAATTATTTTTAAGACAGGCTTATAACCTGTATCAAATGCGCCTTGAAACTTTTATAATAGTCAAGCAATACCTTTATTTTGCCGATAGAGGGACCCCTCAAATCATGACACAAGATATTGCTTGACTATTATAAAAATTTCAAGGTGCATTTGATACAGGCAATAGCCTGTCTTAAAAGTATTTACATATACTTCCTATGCACTTAATAAATAATTACAACTTTACAATAGTTCACAAGCGTCATTCATTCAGGTATAGTAAAAAGTAATTTAAAGTAACCGATTAACATCTTCACGCTCTCATTTCCAAATTCTTAAGATTTGCCCACTCATAAATGTTTGGGTCGAAAAGATAGATGATTCATCCTATCTTTTTATAAAGACTATTTTGTGTTTGGAAAGTGAGAGTATTCATTTATATAGTTAAATCTACAAAGCGCATGTGCATTAGCTTATTGGCTTATTAATATTACAGTTTATAAAAGCATAGCTCTATATAAAATAAATGTCTTATTTGCATATGTTTAATTTAATAATAATGACATATCACAAATTCTAGAAATTTCACAAGCGTCATTCATTCAGGCATAGTAAAAAGTAATTTAAAATGATCGATTAACATCTTCACGCTCTCATTTCCAAATACTTAAGATTTGCCCATACATAAACGTTTAGGTCGAAAAGATAGATGATTCATTCTCTCTTTTCACAAATACTTTATCTTGTGTTTGGAAAGTGAGAGTATTCATTTAAAGTTAAATCTACAAAGCACATAGCTTATTGTCTTATTAATATTACAATAGTAATTATTGTATATGATATTTAAATATAATAAATTTGTGAATATGATATTTAAATATAATAAATTTGTGAATAAATCAAATTATTAAAGTAATTTATTTTGCTTTTAAGACAATTTTTATTTTTGTTAGAATGCATACAGATCACCATTCTTTATGCTTACACAAGCTGTTTACACAGAGGCAAACTCTCCATACACTAACACCACTCGGTGCAATCATTTCTTTCTGCATCCATTGATTACTCTGGCTTACACTGAGTGGCGCTACTGTATGGAGATGATTCTAGTACTAAAATAAGTATTTAAATATATTCATAGCCATTCAAAAATTTGTATTTTTCACGAGCATATTTTTCATCTCTTCTTGCTGCTCTTAAATTGTGGGGGTGGGAAATTAAACAAAGTGGCTCATGTTAAAAATTTGCCAACCCTTGGTCTAGACAAGCCCATGATTCAAATTTCTCTTTTACTGCAGCTATCAGTCTTCAAAATCAAAATGCCCATTAAAATATTTTGCTCTCCTTTTTATACTGTCCTATATCCAATTAGTATATTTCTTTACTTCTATAGTAACATAATTTTTTTCTACAGAGAGGGGATTATCTTATTCTTAATAAATAATATACCGATTACAATTATTGTGCAACAGTAACTTCTATTATTAAATTATCTATATTTGAATCTTTGGTTAAATATTTTTTTTTAACTTTTTAGTTTTTTTTCTTCAAATGTAACAGTTTTGTACCTATGAATTATGAAAAGGCATTAGATTCTATAAGTATAACAAGAATGATTAAAGATTTGAAACATCAAGACATGTCCAAAATATTGTCAAATTCTGAATATTTCCCAGAATACAACAGCAATGATTTTATATCAAGTCATTCAATGCATATATTGATCTATTATATTAAAAAGTTGGTCATTTTATAAATATATTTATCTTTGGCATGACCCTTCGGGTATAATCTGCACTATCTGACTACTTAAAATGAATATAAAGATGCAAAACTCTCCATATAGTAGTGCCACCTCGGTGCCCACCAAAGTCCATGCCAGAAGGCTTGTGCATAAAATCCCCATCTAGTGCCTATTCATCCAATATCTCCAGACTAGTTTCTGGCTTAGGCCTTCATCAGTGAGATGGGGATTATATGCATAAGCCTTGTGGCATCCATTGATTACTCTGGCTGGCACGGAGTGGCACTATTATATGGAGAGTTTTTACTGTGTTAATAACAGTTATGTGCAAGCATAAGAAATGGTGATCATGTAATATAAAGATGTTACAAATTACACAAACTTATTAAACCAGCATGCTGACAATTGTCACATGTAACAGATTATATGAATATTTTACTTAGGACAACTTTAATACAATATTCTAAAATTGAATAACTTAGCAAAATATTATTGAAACATTTAAACAACTTTAGTGAAATCTTAGGAAGTTGATTTGTAAAACTAGCTGTAATATAAATAGCTGCTTAAATTTAATACCCCTTTGAGTAAAATGATAGCATGTGGTTCAAATATTTAGAGATTATTACCAATGCCAAAAATTCCACTTAATGTATACCTGCATTTGTCTGAAAGTTTATAATGACAGCATTTTATTTGTAATTATACATTGAATTATTAGTCATATATAATTGTTAAATATTCTTAGAAAAAATCAAACTTGAATTAAACTTTTAAAATACATTCAACTATTAATTAATAATAAAACATAATCAGTATCCAACATATTTCAAAGTAATATTTTCCTCTCTTCTCCACGTATTGCTAGCCTAATCTGCGACTATATTGGCATGAAATCAAACCAGAGACTATTAGAGTCATGAATATTGAATTTAAAGTGACATTCTTATCAATTAAATTTATTCTATCAAAGGTAACAGTCAGTATAAATTTTATATACTTATCTACGAGTCTTTCTGAATTCTTCATTTCTTTCTTAAGCGTAACATAATTATACATTCTAAGATCAAAGAGTTAATGTTTTCGAGATTTTAAATCAAAAACAATGAGGTCATCTTCCAAAATTAAGCAAGCAAATTTGCTGCTGTTTACAGGATATATTATTTACTCAAAAAGTATTGTCAATGTGGTCACCTTGATATATATCTGATTGTTCTTTTTGCTGATAATATTCCATTGCTCACTCTATAAAACCAATATATTAAATCCCGTTTGCAATGGTTATTTCTTAACCCATTAAATGCATTCATTGATATGAAATTTCCACATTATAAATATGTATGGTTCTTCTGATCAGGACCATTATTCTAGAATATTTAATTTTACATCTGAAATAATACTTATATAAGGCTAAAATCTAGTACATGCGCCTTGAGTGCTTAATTTTAGCAAGAGAGACCTCTACAAATCATAACACAAGGTTTGACTTTCTTCAATTAGATGTTTTATCACACAACTCACTAGATAATTATCGAGCAAGCTCTTTAGAATACCACTGCAATCTCATAGCAAAAAAATTTGCAAATGCGAAATCACTACCCATGAAAAGTAGATCGGGATCCAGAGGTTAGGTGTACTCTTAGGCAAATAGGTTTTTAAATCTTTAGATATTCCTCAAGCTTCACAGAATGGAATAAATTTAAAGTTAAATCCAAAAGAATCATGTAGACACCATCTTTAAGTCTAATTGTATGCAGCTGTAACTGTGAAGAACACAAAAAAAAACCAGTCATAAATTATATCAATAATCATTACAATATTATAAATTTGTTTTGTTCTTCCTGTTACATTCCATGGTTTAAAACTTCATTGGAAAAAAAAAAAAACCGTTTATCTATATATATATGTATGTATACCACGATCAAGTTCGAATGCAAAATGCAAACTTGTGTGTATTAGAAGAGATATTATTCTGAAATAAATATCTTTAAAAAATTGAAATAATTTTTTTTATTATTTAAATTTTGAATTAAACTTTAAGGAAACCTAAATAAATTAAGCACAGTCTTTATTCATATATTTTATTGTTTACTAATTGTTATATATATATATACATTAAAGTTTATGAGTTAACTATTCTTTGCATTTAATCTTTTATTCAACTTACTCTGTAATATATAAAGAGCCTGCTAATAGCTCTAAACAAGCTTATTTTTTATATTTTTTTTAATGATAAATGCTAAAAGAGAAATACCTGAAGCCTTTATCTATGATAGTCCCCATCCCCAGACCGGTTTCAACCTATGGCTCTCATCAGTGAGGAGCTAGGAGCTTAGATGAGAGCCATAGCTCAAAAATGGTCTGGGGACTATCATAGATAAAGGTTTCAGGTATTTTCTCTTGTAGCATTTATCATAAAAAAAAAGCTTGTTTAGAACTATTAGCAGGCTCTTTATATATTACATATTGGTAATGCAAGCTATATAGGTCATGTGACTGATTTTTACTAACTTACTCTGTACATTATAGTCCAAGCTAATTGAAACTTTGTAAATACATGTATTTCTGATGACAATACATTTTGTAGAATTTGCAAACAATTTTAGCAAAAAAATTAAAATTTTGGTTCTATAGGTATCATTAATACTAGCAACTACCTAGTGGCAATTCTTATAATTTTAAACTGAATGATTCATTGAAAACTAGATCAACTACCCTTTTTCTTTATTTTTTATTATATATTTTTATTTAACTTATTCTGATTTTTTGTGTCTAATTGAAATTTAATTTAAACAAATTTGCCTCATTTCACTACTTCAATATATGTAAAGTAAAAAGTAGAATATATATATATCAAGAAATGCTTTTACTCACATAAACATTTGTATAAAAGTAAAACATTTCATCACCTTTATAAATAAAAGCAAGGAGTGTTTCTCAATAGAAATTAGATTTTCTTCAAATCATCATCAACCATTATCAATCCACTGCAGGATGAAATTCTCTCAAAGTTCAATCCATCTTCTCCGATCTTTAGCATCTCTTCTCCACATCACCCCTGCACACTTTCTTATTTCATTCATCCATCTCACATGTGGTCTCTTTTTGTGTCTTTTACAATCTCTTGGAATCCAGTTTGATTTCAGTTCTATTATCATCTCTTCTAGTTTAAGATTTCAATTGTCCATCTATTATCATCTCTTCTAGCAATATGTCCAGCCCAACTCCATTTCAGTCTTTTAATTTTTTCAATGAGGTCAGTAACACCTGTTTGTTCTCTTACCCATATATTGCGTTTTCGATCACTTCTTGTTATTCCTAGCATGCATCTCTCCATATTTCTTTGAGTGGTCTGAAGTCTCTGTATTAATCTTCTATTAAGTGTCCAAGTCTCAGATCCATAAGTAAGAACCAGTAAAACACATTTATTAAAAACCTTCCTTTTCAAACACATAGGCATATTTTCTTTTAGTATCAAGTTATTTCTACCAAAAACACTCCAAACATTCAAATACATAATAGTAAAATAATGGAGAGTATTATTTTAAAATATTGAATTTTAAATTTTTGTTTGATAAGGTGCCTGTAAAAATTGATAGAAAGTGGAATTACGAGAATTTCTAAACATGGACGCCACAAATTTTTATTTGTGAAAGCTAATTAATTTTTTTACTTTTTATTGCAGTTATGTCAATAAAAGCATTTTTTAAAATATTTTTTATTTAATACTATATTTGCAAACATTCTATTATTGTACTGATTTATATAATTTACCTTAGTAATATTTACTATGGCAATAAAACCTCAAGAATATGCACTTGAAAATGCGAAGGTAGGGACCTCTACAGGTCTTAACCACAAGCTTACTCTTTGGAAGAGGGGAAAATTTTTTATTATATTCTTAAGATCAGCACTTCTCCATTATTTAAATTAATTATATTTAACTTTTTTATCGGATATATTTTACTTATTATTAGATATTAGGAGAGTGAATTTAATTAAGTATTTTGTAGAGTATATTCATTTCAATAATAACTGCCTACAATTGCTATACTGCTATATCAACTACATAAAACAAAGTTGATATATAAGAAAAAAAATATTAAATCCAATGGATATTTTATTTGATTAAAATGTCTATTGGATTCAATAATTTTTCATACATACATAAATACACGCACATTCATCTGTTCAAAAAATGAGACCATTATTTAAAAAAATAGTTTTAATTGTTATTAACAGTATTATATAATTACAAGTAATCTTTATATACATATATCAGTATTAATTAATAACAAATATTTCTATTTGGCAACAAATGCAATTTTATAAAAACATCAGAATATTGAATAAGTGTACATAAAGGAAAACTCCGGTTATTACAAATTTTAAGTTATTGTAATTTAAAATGAAATCCAAAGTATCTGTGCTAAAAATGGGAAAGTGTGCTATTTGCACACCACAAAACCCCACACTCTTAAACTGCTTGTAAAGATGTCAAAAGTTGTACACACACACATATAATTCATACATTTACTAAGACAAAGCGAATTACTCCAAGCTTTAATAAGTTTATAAGTGTACATGATAACAATCTACTCTTAAGCTATCAACAATCTCAACTGTAGTCAAGGCAACCTCCTTTAACAATAAAGGTGGTCCACCTTTATATATGGCCTGATATGTTTATATAGATCCTAAAGTTTGCAACTTGACAGAGGAGTGTGAGATTAATAATGCTAAAAAGTTTATACAAACTTAATTAATCAGGTAAATAGGTACCGGTAAATATAACCAGACCAATAAATAGTCAATTATAACTTCCAGATTCTGAAAGCAGAATAATAAATAAACATTTATAACTTCCAATTTCCATATAAAGTATATACTTGTTAAAACAGTAAAGCCATTTCCTCGAGGCTTTAATAGGTTTATAAGTGTAGATGATAACGATCAACCCTTAAGCTATCAACAATCTTAACCTGTAGTCAAGGCAACTTCCTTTAACAATAAAGGTGGTATCACATTTATACATGGTCTATGCTTATATAGACATTAAATATTGTATCTTGACCAAGGAGTGTGAGATTAATATAAAAAGTTATAAATTCATAGTATATATATATATATGTTAAATTCCCTTACTAATATTCGATCATTTGCCAGTTTTTATCATATCTATCATCTCAATTTTAGATCTACATTCCAAATTTTAACAAACCCTTTATACTGTACCGGCTGCTTGAGATTTGGGCTTTTAAATTTATTCACAGGGGGCATAGCTGAAATTACTTAATATTTGGGAGAATGCTTTGATATTTAATTTCAGCTAGTGATGTTCACTGGGTTATTAAATATAATTTTACATGTACCAAAATGGAGTAATTATAGTGGGTTTACAGTGTGATACCACCCAATGGCATATACACTTTTACTTTACTACGTATATTAAGAGTATATTTTTGAACCAATATATTAAAATAGAACAAATATTTTGTGGAATAGTTGCTCTTTATCATTATAGTCTGTGCTCCACAGCACTTCTTAAATGTTTGTTGTTTTTTTTAATATGTCAAAGCGTTGACCGGGAAGCGAACCCGGATCAGCGGCTTGGAAGGCAGTTATGCTAACCACTAGGCCACCAGCGCTTGACAAATGTTTATTTATCTTCATTATTGTAACAAATGTATATGAATTAATTTTAAAATTGTAAAAGGAAGTAAAAAAAGGTCTATTGAATAAGTTATCCGGTATAAACAAGTTTATTATCTTTCTTTCTGAAGAGAAGATGAAAATTTTTTAAGCAAATAATAAGCATTAAAGCATTTCTTAAAATAATAAAAAGTATGTAAGGTATTTTCCTTTACAAAAAAGAAAAAAAAGTGTTTAATGTAAAGAAATCTCTTGAAATAATTTTCAAAACAATAAAAGACATTTATACATAAGGGTATATATACTATTTTTTTTTTGGCAGTATGTTAAACTGTATGCTAATATAAGGACAATAAAATGGATCTCAAAAGAAAGTAAGACCTAGAAAAAGACTATATGTAAGTGAATAGAAAAGAAAATTTGTTGATGTGATGTGGAGAAATTATGGAT
Organism: Epiperipatus broadwayi; assembly: GCA_028023455.1. Lineage (NCBI taxonomy): Eukaryota > Metazoa > Onychophora > Udeonychophora > Euonychophora > Peripatidae > Epiperipatus > Epiperipatus broadwayi. The sequence continues at coordinate 6,858,711 of JAQFVV010012446.1, forward strand.
CAGAAAAACTGGATTAAACTTGGACGTACCTTCAATTTCAGTGGAGTAATTGAAAATAATGATAGATGGTGATCAAGTGTTTCAATCATTATTTTTTTTAATTTAAAAACATTTCATTTTGGAAATTTATTTTTTATATTGTAGCTATATAAAAGTAGGATTCAAACTTAGAAAATAAATATAATGAAGAAAGAGAAGTTTTATTAATTTCTATACTAAAATTGTAACTATGATTAATGTGGAAATAGGCTAGTTTTTGCAAAACTATCATATAATTAAATAAACCAACTCAATAACAATAAAAGGGAATACCTCTAAGTTTTATTACTACTCTGCACTAAATCTTAACACTAAGATGTGTTAATAATATTTGAGATCACTTGTTAAATGTATAATTCAGAAACTAAGGGTATGTTTTATCGAATCTCAATTATACTTTTGAAATAAACATATATATGAGAATTTATTTTAATATATTAATTCTCTGATATTTGATAATATAGATGTCATTAAATCCTAAACAAATCACAAAAACAGCATTTTACTATTCTCAGAATAAAGTAAATATATCATTAAAATTATGTGCTGTATCATGACCCATAAGTGCAGCTAAGTGATGTAGTTTTGAAATAAAATAATAAAAATCTAATGAGATCAATCTTTGTATAAAATAAATGATTCATCTTTTATTTGTGATATAGATTAGAATGGCAACGCTAAATAAAAATAACAAAAAACAAGAATGACCATTTCTTTACTTATGTTTCTTAATGAATTCGTAAAACTTATCGAAGAACATTTATTATTCAAATGTTTATATCACTTGCATAATTGTTAGAATGAAGACTATTTGTTATATGTTTAAATAGTGCATAATCATAATAATAAAGCCTAATACTACTGAAGTGTTTAAAAAAAAATCAAAAGGTCTATCTTTGTTGGGAGAACAACATTAACATTCTGACTCAAAAAAAAAAATGAATACATTCTCTCCAAAATAACAAGATCTCTATTAAGTGTCCCTTTAAACCATAAGTATATAAAAAAAATAAGAGTTTGATTCTCTCTTGGTTTACATATATAGTTATACTGCTCTTGTTTTCATACAAAAAAATAGGTAGAATTAATCAGCTCTTACTGATCAGTAGTGTCATAGTTTCGGCCGCATAAACCACATCATATGGCCACTAAACGGCTACTACAATTGTAGTGGTGTATTAGCCATACGTTCAGCCACGAAAGTGGTATTATTCCGTGTTTTTACAAACAGCGCCACTAAGCGATGTACAGTGACTATTTAACAAGAACCAAAAAATTTTAAATAACTATGCTAACAAATCCATTCTTAGAACATATTTCTCAATTGATGAATTATCTTAAATGATGCATGACTGAAACTATGTACGTTGCTACTACTAATAATAAAGAAATTCTAATATTTTTTTTAAAAAAGGCTTCATTGTAATATAAATGCTAACGGATTTCACTAAATATTTTCTCTTTTTTTTTTATGTAATAAATAAATGTAGTTATATAATGTTATTAAAAAAAATTAATAATAATAATCAGTACCTGGTATTATGATTCAGTCTACCTATAGGTACAAAAAAATATATAGCAAAACAAAAAACAATTTATAAACGTGTTTACATTTTAGTTAAACCCGGATATGATCCATCAATCATATCTTATAAGTTTTTTTTGTTGTTGTTTATTGAAAGAAACGGTAATTATCTTAAGCTTTTTTTTTTGTTCCAATTGATATTTGGATAATCGTTGTCTAAAATGGACAATGAAGTCTCTGGTTATTGGACGCTTGGGTTTAGAACAGGTTCCATTAATTTAAATGTTGTGCTGTTTCTGCCACATGATAGGATGAATCAAGAAGATTAACCATAAATTTTTCTTTTTGAAAAATGCTTCTCAAGCCAAAAAACATTTACCCCCCCCCCCCGGTTTGAGATAAGTTTGTTGAATATGATTTTTCTTTCCTTAGCTACGCATGTTTACATCAATGATATCCCATTGATGTAAGATGAAAAAGTAGTCAGGAAAGTGGAAAAACTTTAGATAGGCAGTTTACCTTCTAGTGCATCTTGTCAATTATGTCAAACATAAATGGAGATTTTCCTTTCAGTTGGTAAAAATAGAGTTAATAAGGCTGAAGTTTTTGTTAATCTCTCCTTTAATGCATTAGGTAGAGCAATCATCTTGTTCTCTCTTTTTATATATATAATTTTTCATGAGTCACATTCTCTAACTGTTTTTAATTGTTAACTAAATCTACATTCACATGGTATTGTTGATGTAAGTGATTTAACATAAACATTTTAGAATGATTGTATATATATATAAAAATTAACGTAATCAATAAAGCAAGTCATATATAGCGTGACATTGCTTTTATAAGCTCGTATTTACAAATATGTACTATAAAGAGCATACCATTAGCTCAAACAAGCTCTTAACTGATAAGTGCAGTAAGAGAAAATATTTAAAATCTCTATCTGGAACGTTCCTATTCCCAGATCAATTGTTTTCAAACTTATGGCTCACCTCAGTGAGAAGCTAGAACATTCAGACACTAGATCTAAAATATTAACTCAAAACCAGCACTTATTTAATATGTAGTGCTGGTTTTGAGTTAATATTTTAGATCTAGTGTCTGAATGTTCTAGCTCCTCACTGAGGTGAGCCATAAGCTCGAAAACAATTGATCTGGGGATAGGAACCTTCCAGATAGGATTTTAAATATTTTCTCTTATCGCACTTATCAATTAAGAGCTTTCTCTCTATATTACATATAAAAATTAAAATATAAATTACAAACAGTACGTATATATGTCTCTAATTATTCTTGTTATTCATATTATTTATATTTTATTTTAAATTCTTGTTATTCATATTATTTATATCTTATTTTAATATTATTCAAACGTTTTCCTTTCTTTCATCATATTTTGTTTTGTTGTTGTTGCCTTCTCACTAATCTTAGATAAAAGATTAACTTTAAAAGTTTCAATAAAAAATGATAATTATAATAATAATTTGGTAAACAAAAAGTTATTAATTTCTTTCATATTTTTTTTTGTAATGATAACTGAGGGTAAGGACTGGGTCTTCCAATTCTTGCAATATATTTTAACTTCCTAATTAACAAGCACTTTTATTGGCACAATTAACCATGAGTTTCCCCGAATACATTAATTCTTACCATATAAATAATACAATTATATATGCTTGCAATTTTTATACACATAAACACTATACGATTTATAAATACTCCTACAATTATAAGATTCAATATTTATATTGTACAGAAAAATCCTAAAAAAATAGTTTTAAAAGATACAAATAAAATAATATAAATATTTTCCAAATAATAACTTTTTTAAAAAATCACAATGGAAAAAAAAAATCCATTTCAAATAGCAGTACTATTCTACCAGTCAGATTGTCTTAATATGGTAATACAAGAATATTTGGGACAAATTTGCAAATACAATAACTTGATTAAATTATTTAAAAGTATATGTTTTCGTTAATTTGTAACAAATGACTTTATAATCATCATTCACAAAGTGAAGAAACAAGGCAAAATAAAAAAAAAAAAAGGCATTTAAATCGTACTATTAAACTACAAAATCAACATGAATCAAGTTTCAATGAACTGAAAATAAGTAAATTCATGCACTCATTTGCATATAAAATTAAATAATCTTTGCATTATTAAGTTTATTGAATGTAAACCAATAAACATCACATGACCACCACAAGCCATAAACTAGTCTGGGGATATTGGATGAGTAGGCACTAGATGGGGATTTTATGCACAAGCCTTCTGGCATCCATTGATTACTCTAGCTTGCTGTGTGTGGCAATACGTTTAGTGAGTTTTACCTGTTTTTATTGAATGGACTGACAAAGAACACAAAATTTAAAAGATATGGTTCATTAATAACGTAAACAGAAAATCTAATAGCATTCCATTGAGTGCATTTTGGAACATATGTATTTAAAAGTATAATTTGTCAAGCATTGATGACCTAGTGGTTAGCATAGCTGTCTTTCAAGCAGCTGACCCGGGTTTGCTTCCCGGTCAATGCTTTGACATATGGAAAAAAAAAAGTATAATTTTATGTGTTTTTTCTTGTCATTGTTTCAAATATCGCACTTTTTGTTTTTTAAGCAATGCATCTGTTGCCATTGACAAAAGCATTTAGTGCCAAACATACGTATAGGCTATGTTTAATATTGAAAATATTTTCCCTGAACGTGCAGTATTAATACCATCTTTAATTCTTTAAAAATATTTTTCACATTTTTTTTCTGACATGCCAATATTTTCAAAACTTTAAGCATTTGACTCAGAGGGTAAAACAAATTGCTGGCAAATGATTCTCCGGTTAATTTTTAACTGAAAAAATAAAGAAAAAAAAATCTCTACCTGATCAAATGATAATGGCCTCAAAGTGCCGTGGTCAGCGCAACTGCCTGGCATACCCAGATCTAGAGGTAAAAGTCTGAGTTTGATGAGCCTCGGAAATTATTTCAAGTTGCAAAAATTTTCTTTCACATAGACAGCCCGGAGCCAACCTAAATTAAATAGCCACCAATATCAGTCGATAAATGCACCAAAACAAATATGATTATATATGATGCAGCCTTCATTTATTGATTGTCATACTTCTATGGATGACGAGTTCATCATTTACTTTTTTTTTTTTTTGACCAATCAAGATATAACTGCTGTCCTCAATTATGCTGACGCAGATTGCTAAATTACAAAATACAGTATATGTTTTAAATATAAAAAAAAAAATTAAATATATATAAAAACTTAACATTTTAAAAAATATAATTTATATTTGCAAATCTATTCATTTGTAACTTGGCATTAGAAAATAAATGATATTACAGTATCATCAGGAATATTAATACCATACTATGTTATTAGAGATATGTATTAAATAACAAACTTAAAATTTAACAAAGTAACCGATAACGTCTAAAAACAAAAAAAAAAAACCTTTTATATTCTATTTATAACATTCAATGTATAAGCCCCTTTTTTCATCTATAGATTTGTATTAAAAAAAAATAGCATGGATAAAATATTTATCATATGTACATAATTGACAATTATAAAATTAAATGCAATTCAGTTTATCTTTTTCATTAACCCTTTAAAAAATCTTATTTAAATTTACACTTTTCACAATATGAAAGACGATACAATGTAAAGCTATTTATTACCATATACAGAAACTATTTTAAAAATCACCAAGTCGCTGTAATCAATATTACGTTTGTTAAATTAAAAAAAATGTAGGCACATTAAATGCTATCACTATTTTTTTTTTTTCCCCATTTTTAAGGCACAAAAAAAATTTGCAAATTTTTTAATAATAATCAGGAATTGGAGTTCCAATAATCCTCAAGAAATCTTTGTAGTTAATCATGCCGTTTGGAGAAATGTTCACTTCTCGGAATATACTGTCCACTGAAAAGAAAGAAAAAAAGTTTAAAATTGTCCTCAAAGTATAAACATATACATTATATTTGAGTTATTAGATGAAAATTAAGACAAACACAAACTAAAATATTTTCACCTGTATTAAATTTGATTGCAAATAATTTAAATTCTCACTGTGTGTCTTTCTTTACACAAATTTATATATACAACGCTAATAATGATATAAATAAAAATTATAAAATTTCAAAACAAATTTATAAAACTTATCCTGCTTCAATTAAGCTGTGTAATTACACCCTCAACTGTCACGAAAAAAATTAATACAACACTGACCATACATTTTCATCTTAATTACAAAGAAAATATTTATATTCACATCTTCGAAAATGCTTAGATCGACAAATGTTGTTTTTCGCGAAATCTTGGAAGTCTGTATGTCTTTGTTTTATAAATGTCACTATGGCTTCCCTCGCATTAGTAGAAAATTACCAAATTTTTAAAACAAGTACCATAAAGCAAAAGCCCAAAAATATGTATATATAAAATCATGCAAGATTCATCAAAATTGATGCAATATTTGTTGAGTTATTACGTAGCAAACAAACAAACTTTATATAAAGAATAAATGATAATAGTTTACTCATAACTTATCACACAATAATTTAAATATTCCTGAATTTGTTTTAGAGCTCTAGTATTTATCCTAGTTGTTGACTGCAAATCTTTTAATCTGCATTGAAATATTCTGTGCAGATGATCAATTCCTCGGATGCAGTTTTCTAAATGACTTACTTTTAAAAATAATAGTAGTATGTGTTATAAATTAATAAGCTTTCATTAAACACTTTATAAATTACTTTAAACAATATTAAAAATTATCCACTACAATATTTTAAATAATCTATCAAATATATTTTTATTAGTCTTATATATAGAAATTTGAAATATGTTTCTTGGTTACTTAATAACTCCAAAGATATTGCTCTAACCTTCTTATGACACTTTTTTTTCCCCCAATGAAATAATATAATAATAATTTTCAAATTTTCTAGACATTTTTACTTTTAAATGATGATAAATTCCCTAGATATCACTGCTACTACAAATTTTCAAATTCTCTATCTACCACTTTCCTCACATTAGTAGTAAATTCTCTTTTTTTTTCTTCAAATAACCAAATATCACAAAGCAAAAATCCACATTTCAAAAAAAAAAAAATCATACAAGGCTCAACAAGATTGATGCAATATTTGTTGAGTTCTTAAGTAACAAACAAACATACTTTCAAATTTATATATATAATACATGATAGATACGGTAAAATGTATTAAATGAAATAGACTTAAATGTCGTGGCTAATAAGTTAAACACAAATGTGAAAATATGCAACAATTAAATATGCTTGACATATTTTCTTTAAAGTGTTGTAAAAAATAGAAATTAGATTTAAGAAGTCTAAGCATTTGATAAGTTTTTATTGAAAAGATATCTCAAAGGTGTTTGGTTAAATTATCTAAATATGCAATTTATATATATTTATACAAACTGATTCACATAGATTTGACCATACCTTAATTTTTATAAGATTAAAATATCATGAAGATCATCGTAAATGCACGTCAAATGAATTAACAGAGTTCATTTTAACTTTAAATTTAAGGAGATACATACTTTACATAATTAATTTGACTTCACAAACTATTCTGGCCTTGGTGAATTGTGTAAAAAGAATGTTGACAACATATATTCATTAATAGTGACAATTCTTCTGAAAAAAATCATTAGCGGATCTGCTCGCAATCATGATTAAAATATATAACTATTTTGTATAACATAACCACTGATGTTTTCCGAAAAATAGTTATTTTAGACTTAACTTACAACCAAGTCAGTTTAAACATATGAATGAAAAGTCTTATTAAACTATGAATATATTAAATAGTTTCAATATTACCACATATTATTTTAAATTCATATAAATAAAGATACAATAAAAGACAAATGACCCCCAAGGTGCATTTCGTGCTGAACCAGCAACTCATCACTTGGTCCAGGTCACTATCTCTCATATATATCTTTATTATATAAAAAATATTCATTTATATTAAATAATTACATTTTGAATTGAAAGTGTCAAATTAACTCTACCCACATCTTTGACATCGGCCACTTCAGATAAATGTAGTAATGACTATTATTAATTATTTACTAAACTAGAGATTATCTCTAGCAAAGATATATACTTTAAAACTCAATTAAAGATTAATATATCTGATTTTTTAAAATTGAACACACAAACACATGGAGTTATTCACATTTCTTTTTTGCATGTGTAATATCTTTATAAATATATTAAATAATCTCAATATTATCACATATTCTTTTTAAATCCATATAAATAAAGATACAATAAAAGACAAATGGCCTCCAAGGTGCATCGTGCATTTGTCTTTTATTGTATCTTTATTTATATGGATTTAAAAGAATATGTGGTAATATTGAGGTTAAACAAAGGCAAAACTCTCCATACAGTAGTGCCACCCTGTGCCAAACAGAGTAATCAATGGATGCCAGAAGGCTTGTGCATAAAATCCCTATCTAGTGCCTACTCATCCAATATCCCCAGACTAGTTTCTGGCTTGTGGCCATCATCAGTGAGGAGCCTTGGGTGGCACTACTGTATGGAGAGTTTTGCCTTTGTTTACAACAATTATGTGCTAGTATAGAGAAGGTGATCATGTAATATTGAGGTTATTTAATATATTTATAAAGATATTATACGTGTGAAAAAGAAATGTGAATAACTTCATGTGTTTGCATCTTTAATTTTAAAAAATCAAGATATATTAATCTTTAATTGAGTTTTAAAGTTTATATCTGTGCTAGAGACAATCTCTAGTTTAGTAAATGATCAATAATAATCATTACTATATTTATCTAAAGTGGATGATGTCAAAGATGTGAGTGGAGTTAATTTGACACTTTCAATTCAAAATGTAATTAAACTATGAACTAGGAAGAAAAGCTGGTAAATTCACTAACTTTTAGCAAAAATAAATTCAGCCAAAAACATTATATAGTCTTGATTCTAAAAATTTTACCGTGAGGGATTTATTGATTACATTTTAGTTTCAGATAACAACTCTAATTCTATTTATTGTATCAATTCAATATTTTAAAAAATACAAAACATATTCAATATAGGCTAAAAAAAAGTTGTAGTCAAATGATCAAAAGAGAAGTAAATGAACACAAGCAGTGAATACTGAATAATTCATTGAAGTGTACTAATGTATATTTATAGAACTTATAAGCATATTTCTATTGTCGGCTACTTATTATAACTATTGTTGTTATATAAACATACAAGATAATATTCCTCGTTACCCTTTGGGCCAGGATAGTCATTAATCAATGGAATTTCCGAACCTTATATATAGGTTTGACTTACTTTATATCCCTAGCAAATTATGCATATGATGCACTGCCTTAAGGCATTAGTGTAATCTTTGATTTTATTTTTATTTATTTATTTATGTTTCTTTCATACTTGCATTAATTTGCCTATCATAATTTTCTTATGCACTTCTTGAGACTATGTTATTGATATAATACAACTTTTGATTTTTCTATATACATGGCTTGCATATCACATTTATATGTATACATTGAAACTTTTTTATTGACATAATTTTATGCTATCATTGATTTCTTTTGTATCTACTCTAAGGTGTTAATAAAGTTTTAATTTTGAAAGTAAGATAATAATTTATATAGTAATAGATCAATTAAATCTTAGCCAGAACGATTCCAAGATCAATTTAAATGTTCGATACAATATTAACAATATGTTATATTTCAATCACTCTGACCAAGGATAGCCCAATTGTATTTAACAGATTCTGGCATTGCAATAGTAATTAGTATTTTCAGACAAAAAAAAGGCAACATTTAATATGTCTACATAATCGATTTTAATAAATATATGTTGTTTTTAAATTCAATCTGGAAATAAATAATAAGTTGTCTTTTGTTTTTGTTGTCGTTGTAAGCATTTTTATAATCAATTAAATGATGCATATGTTAACATTTTCTACCTGAAGATATAGTAACTAGATAATAAATTATTACGAACCAGCAATATTACTATCTTTATTAGTGGTAATTTGCCTTTGTTTAACTCCTATTTGACACAATAAAAAAGTAAGTAAATTTATGGTTTCATTGCTCAGGAATTCATAAGAAATAAAAAAACCAGAAATTCCAGAAACAGGGATCAGAAATTCCAGAAACAGGGATCGATCCAAGGGCTTTATGCTCCAGAATCTGATATTTACCACTACACCATTCTACCAACTCCACTTAAAAGCTATATCTCAAACTTTAATATGCCTTGATTAGAATTTATATTTATTTTTCTTTTATCCTGAGGTATATACAAATTTAAAGTATTTTAGGAATAACTTGGGGGTTTCATTTATTCTTTAGTAATTGAAGTTTCTCTAATCTACATCAGATTTAAAGATTAGTATATTAATGGAATCTGTGACTTAAGCAGCACTTGATAGATTAATTAACTGATTCTTTTTTAGGATTAAATATGATTCACACAGAGGCAAAATTCTCCATATACAGCAGTGCCAAAGATACCAAAATATATAGATACTAAACTGGATTTTGATCTGTATGACTATACAAGAAAATGAGCTTGGATTAAAAATCATTATTGTGCCTTCATTTTGGGTTCCTAGCTTTACAGTTAACCAAATGGGTAAAAGATGGCTGCTGGAGGGTTGCATTAGATCCTAAGATCTATATGCAGTGCTCTCAGATCCAAAGCTTCTCACTGATGAAAGCCGCAAGCTAGAAACTAGTCTGGAGATATTGGATGAGTAAGCACTAGATAAGGATTTTATGAACAAACCTTCTTGCATCTATTGATTACTCTAGCCTGCACTAGGTGGCACTACTATATGGAGAATTTTACCTCTGTTTTAACAGCTTGTTTAAGCTTAGAAACGATCATTTGATGATTAGGTAAGATCTAATATCAACCTATTTCGTGGAACAAAGCAGTTCAAATGTGGACAATTTATAAACAAGATTCCCAAATAATCATTTATCTGATAAAATAACTTGGCAATGGTATAACAAATGGTGGCCTTTATTTACAGGTTTATTTAAGTGACTCTCTGAGAATCTTGCTTATATATTAGTCATTAATGTTTTTGGATTTGTTTATTCCTTGAAATAGGTTTATATTTTTAGCATCTGATGATCTATAAAATTATTTATGTGCTCATTAAAATAATTATTAAGATATACTATATATTACTGATAATAATAGTTTATCATAAGCGAGGCTGAGATTCACTCAGAGGCAAAACTACTGCATGGAGAGTTTTGCCTCGGGGTTAACAGATTGTTTAAGCATAAAGAATGGTGATCATGTGATGTTTAGTGGTTTAAAAATGAGATTCTGGTACTTCAAGCATTATAATTCATTGCTGAAACAATACATTTCACATTTGAAAATCAATAAAATTATGATGCTTATAACAATGCAAGGAAAGGTACTACTTTGTGTAGTAACAATTGTAAATAAATATTACAATGTTTCACTGTCTTTTAAAGAAATGAATCAATAAGAAAAAGTTTAATGGCATTCACTCTGCCTGAACTGAAATGCAATATTATTACAATTTTGTTTGTTATTAAATGCAATATGTAACTTCTCCGTCTGGAGACAGATGGAGTAGTTGGTCAACATGACAATCCCCAATGAAAGTTGCTACTGCTTGCCATTTCTTAATATAATTTGTTCTAGCACCACATTATTCCATCTTTTCCTTATTGATCTATATATAATGCTTTACAAATTTTTTGATTCTCAATTGCCATGCCTTTCTGTTCATAAATTTTTCCAAAAATTTCTCTAATTTCCCTATCTATCTCTTCTTTCCAACTTCATTTTGACTGCCCTTTTATTCTGTTTCTCGATGAAATTAGATTACTCATTCGTTTTGGTCATTTTTCTTGAGACATCCTCTACACATGTCCATATCATTCTAATTGTATTGTTCTATTTACATTTATTTTAGTGTGTTCAATAACTGTTATTTTTCCAATTCTTTTATTGCTTACGCACTCTTTCCTTGGCCTCCCTGCAGATTTTCACGTGTAATTCATTTTTACTGGTATCAATACCTTTCCACTTCTTTTTTTCAATTTCCAACATTCCATATTTAATAATATTTTCCACTTTTGTGTCATATTTTATCTTTTATTGACTTTTGATATATCCTAACTCACAATATCCCATTTTCATCGCTATAGCTTTTTTCCTCAATACATTTCTTTTTCTTATAGCTTCATCTGTCATTTCCCATTCTTCTTCGTGCCTAAATATTTATATTCCTCACATTTTCCCATCTGTTGTCCATTTTTCAATATTATATACCATTGTGTTCCTCCAATATACATATTTTTTTGTTATTGTTTTTGCCTCAACATTTTAGAGCTACTTTATAGATTTATCAGCATTAAGATGTAAAATAATTGAAATATAATGTAAAATCATATTAATGTTCACAGTGATTTAATATCGGACAGTATAAGGTATAATACACGGTAACTAAGATTACATTTGTCTTATCAATCAAATATGTTTTATATAACATTGAAAGGTTTATTTGTAAATAAAGTTCAAATTCTTATTTATTGTTCGTGCGCTGGCCAGTGAAACGATGAAGATTGTTAAAAGAAAATTTACTAATAACTTGAATCTTTTAGTGTGAGCTATTGATGAATAAGATTTCAACACCTCCATTTATTGCAAGTTTTAGTAAGTAATAATAGATGTTAGACAACAGTGCTTAATTAATCCCTATTCTATGGCATAGGGATGGTGAAAAAGTATGTTTCTAAAACAGCAATAGGTAAGTTGAAGTCATGTGACAAATATTATTGATGTTCTAAGATGAAGTGATGTGAAGTGGGAAGGATGTGGTGAAGTAAATAGCGATGTTATTTTACTCTGGTGGTGATAGAGCAGTAAATGGAGCTGGCATTGCTGTTGGAAAGAAAATTTGGAATAGATTGACTTGACGAGAGGTTTATGATGACAAGAATAACTGCAAGTCCTAAGGATATGCTATTAATACAAGTTTATATCGAACAGTCACGATGATATTGAAATTGATGAGCATTATGAAAAGATGAGGAAATTATACAATGTGAGGATAAAAATGCATATATAATGCTATTGGATGATTAGAATGTGGTTGTGGGGAAAGGTAAAAAAAGGAAAAAATTATTGAAAAATTATGATATTGGAAAAAAACATGAAAGAGAAGGCTAACTTCCACAATTTTATAAGGAAAATATGTTTGTGGTTGCAAACACTTAGTTTAAAAATCATCCAAAAAAGATTGTATGCATGGAAAGCTCTAGATGAGAGAACATCAATTAACTACACAGTGATTCAGGATAGATATAAGAATGCTATTAAGAGTTTTCATGCATTGCCTAGTGCTGATATAAACTCTGATCATAATTTGGTTGTGATTAAATTGAAGTTGGTTTAAAAAGACTAAAAAGAGAGGAAAGATATGTAAGAAGGAACTTAGATAAATTGAGAGAAATGGAGAAAGAAGATTTGCTTTCATATGTGAAAATATAATAAAAAGAATTGATAAAGATAAGAAATGTATTCATAGTTCTGATAAGTATTGATGTAGGATTAAAGAAGAATTATTAAAAACAGCAAAAAATGAAATTGGAACTATTTAGTTAAAGAAAGCTAAACAACATTGGATAAAGTAAGTTATGTTGGAAAAGATGGAAGATACGGAGAAGATGAAAAAATGTCAAAACTGAAGAAAGATAAAGAGCATTTTGAAACAGATTTAGTAAAAGAAAAATGATTAGGACAAGAATGAAATACAAGTGTTTGAACAGGTAAAAAAATATGATCCGATATTTGAAAATGAAGATCTTGAAGTAGATGATAAAGGTATGAATATATTGATAGATGAAGTAATAAAGCCAATTGAATAAATGAAAAATGGTAAAGCTGTTGAATTTGATACAATATGTGTTATGAAGAAAATAGTTGGATTTTGCAATTTGATATATAACAATGGAATTTGACTTGGAAGATTTTTTGAGGACTATAATGATTCCAATTGCTAAAAGGATGAAAGCTGTAATGTGAAGAGTACAGGACAATAAGTTTGTTATCTCATATTTCTAATGTTTTATTGAGGATTTTAACTCAAAGAATTTGTGAGAAAGTAGAATATTATATTGGAGAAGAACTATTTGGTTTTCAGAGAGAAAAAGTACAAGAGATGCTATTGGTGTTGTTAAAACAATTGCAGAGAGATATAGTGAAAAAGATAAAGAAATTTCGTTATGTTTTGTAGATCTGGAAAAAGCATTTGATAGAATAATCTGGAATAAATTCATGAACATCTTAAGAAATAAAAAGGTGTTTTGAAATAAGAGAAGATTTGAAATAAGCATACTGGTAAAGAATAAGAACTAGAGTGGAAATAATGATACTGATGAAAAATGAGTTAGGCAATGATGGAGTATGTTTGTCCACCACATGCTTTTTAATATTTATTTAAAAGGCATGTTGAGGAGCAAATGTTAGAGGTAGGTTAATAAAATATATTCGATTTTTAGATGATTTGGCTCTTATAGCGGAGGATGAAAAGTCTTTAGAATATGTTGAATAAATTGGAGGAAGTATGTATAAAATATGGAATGATGATTAATGTTGAGAAAACCAAGAATCTATCAATAGGGAGGAATACAAAAACACTGCAAATTGAAATTCACAATAATATAGTTCAACAGGTAAATGGATGTAGATATTTGGATAATTGATTAACTGAAAATGGAAGAAGTGAAGATGAAGTTTAAAGAAGAATAGAATTGGCAAAAGAAGCATTTGCTAAGAGAAAAAAAAAAACTTTGAAGAGAGAATCAAAGAAAAAAATTAATCAAGTGCTATGTGTGGAATGTACTATTATACAGTTGTGAAACATGGACAATAAGAAAAAAAAATTAGGAATAGACTGGGAAGCCTTTGAGATATGGCCATGTAGGATGGAAAAAATCAAATGGATGAATAAAATGACAAATTAAGACATTTTGAAAAAGTAAATGAAAAAAGAAGATGGAATGAGGAAATTAGAGATAGCAAGTGAGTTGGATATACATTAAAAAAAGTTCAATGAAAGATATTTTGGAGAAAATGGTGAACAGAAGCACAAAGAAATGATAAAAAAGATTGACCTTGTTGGATATTATGAGAGATGGGAAGAGATATGTGGAATTGAAGTGCTGGGCAATGAAGAAGTGGATAAATTTGCGATGTGATTGCTCTCTGGACCTGTCTATAGAACAAAATACTATTGACTAAAGTCATGTGATAGTCATATATTTTATTAGTGAAAATAAAAGTAATACGGTAATTTTAATAAGTAATCAGGAATTATAAAGAGAACTTTTATTTGAATATTCAATTTCACACGACAGCAGTTTTAAAAAATGGATAGTGTTTTTCTTTTCTTTTTTAGATAATACATACAAATTGGAGTAATCAATTATGTAATGAAAAGACTTCTGGCAGAGTAAATCTTGAGTTTAATGTGACACCAAGCGATGATCATATTTAATGATCAGCAGCATTTACGATAGTCAATTTCTATGTTTTTTCATCACAGGATTAGGATTTTCTCTTTCAGTTCATCAACCCAAACTGACCCAGTGTTGTCAATAGATAAATATCTAGGCAGGGATAAAATAACCAGCTAATTTAATTTATTAGACAGCTACCAATTCAGTGAATGGAGCAACAAAATACAATTGTAATATGTCACAGTTGGTGGCGAGAAGTACTATCAGACAGACATAGAGATCATGTTTTACCTTTAATAACACTTTGAAATCAAATATATCAGTTAAAAGATTTAATACCAAGTTGTCAATCATTTAGTGAATCCAAAATATTATGCTAGATAATTCCAATTTATTACAAAAAAAAACATTAAGTTCAAATCTTTATATTATTAATTTTAATACATATATAAAAGAAGCATATAAAACCCAATTATTGAAAAGAAAAATTTCCAGTTGGGCTTCAGATGATTTATGTAGTTGAGTGCCTTGTTCTGAGCTCATATTCGTGAGTGTACTCGACAGACAGTTATTAATATGAACTTTTTCACTACACTTTTCTATTTTACTAATTGTGATTCATTTTTGCTAGCTATCAACAGCTCTTCTGATGTCATTTACAAAATCTGATATGTTATTTTGTAAAAATGTACTTCTATTTGGTTACCATATAATATTAATATCATTTATGTTCTTTATTACTTTTTACACTATTTTTTACAACCCACTATTGACTGTTTCGATTGCCCCAGCAATCTTCTTCAGAACTATAAAAAATTCAATACAAATACATAAATACAAATATACATGAACATATAATTTTAGATTTTATATATGTACATATATTCTACCTTATAATCATTATTCGTATATCCACATATATCTTCATATACCTCAATAATGGCTTGTAAAAAGCATTGCAAAAAATTAAGAAAGAACATAAATGATAGTAATATTATACGGATTTGGCAATGAAATAAGAAAGATAAAGTTATAATATTTCATAAAGAAGACATTTGGTTACCAGACAATAATTTTCGACATCTTAAAGATATATTTCATATGCTAATTTTATTTCTTATATAAGCTTTTAATTTATAAAACATTTTTTTACTTTTATAAGCTTTTAATTTATAAAACATTTTTTTACTTTTATAAAATGTTGAAGAAAACAATTTTTTTAACTAGATTTTATTTCCTATAAACTTTTTAAATATAGTATTAAAAAAACAAAGCAAAACTTAATTTTGTCCAGCCAAAAGAACTGCCATTACCTACAATTGGTATTGAAATAATTTACAAATGTATAGAGATGGGTTTCAATAACTTTTTTAATAAAAAGACTCTCTCTTCTATTAAAATATTGATAAAATTTAAGCTTTAAAAAAAAAAAAACTTACGAGATTTATATTGAAATTATTTTAAAAATTCATAAAAATGCCATGCATCAATAAAATCACATGAAATTACAGAAAAATTTGAAATAAAAAGAAAACTGTATATCGCGTAACACTTTCGTTAAAATTATTTTATATATAATTATAGAAAAACCTAGCAGGTTTCAAGGTATTAAACCATCAAACATCACATGATCATCATTCTTTTTTTTTTTTTTTATTAAGGTAAAAAAACACAGGTGACTGATCACCAGCTACATGATATTACAGTGTTCAATGTTACAAGGTAAAAACAAAGTACATACGCTCGATAAAAAAAGCATATCCACAAAAGGGTTGTATAACCTTACTCAATATGTATCTATATATGGACAAGCACAGATCTGCACAGCCCAAAAACAATCCATCAAAGGAGCGCAGCATCCCATCAGAGCAGTAGAGGCGCTGAAAACTTTGACCCTGTACCTTCCCGGCAGGTTTTCCGGAAGCGGCAATAATCGTCAACAGCCCACACCTACAAACCAGACCCCCAATGACCACCACCATCAACCCCTGTGAAAGAAATGAGGAGTGCAGACCTGTGCCTACCAATGCCACAGTTGGATTTAATGTAGTCTGGAATCAAGCCAGATTTACTTGCACACCATGAATACACATTATTTGTCGATATCACCTAGCACACTGAGGTCAATGGAGCTGAAAGTCTGTTTGTAATCATTATCAACCTCCTGTGTATGCAAATGTTCACAATATCTGTTCAATTTACCCAACTATAAAGTCCCTCAGAGTTCACTATGGTTATTATTTGTTGATACTATTTGGATTCTGCTTCTTTGGATTGAATTCTAGGTCTTGATTAAGAATCAAAGATTCGGTTGTATAATCTGAAAGTTTATTGTTAAAGTTTAAAATAACTAAAAGAGGATGACTCATTTGTAGCTTCAATGTCTCTGCTTATGTCTAAAACATCATTTGTACTAATTTTGCCTTTAAATCATTGTTTTTTTTTTTCTTCTGAGGGGTCATTTCGTTGTAATGCTGTGTTGATTTGAAAATTTTTATTTTTATTTTTTGTGATGCCCCAATCACACCGAAAATGGGCTAATAACTTCTGTTGTGATCATTGTTGAAACTTGATTTTTGTGCAGGAAGATAGCTTAAGTCATAATCTATAATGTTCAATTATAAAATTGAGATTGAATTAAAATTTAAAATAATTTATTCGACCTGTTCAACACAACGATATCATAACTTTATTCCTATGAACAATTTAACACTAGGATTTCTTTCTTTCTTAATTTTCTGATTAATTTTGTATCTATAATGTTCCTTAGGTTGTTTTCTGTCTTCCCTGACTGGTTTTCAGCTATAGAAACTTGAATCATTAGAATAACATAAATCTTTGAAAAATAGTTTTAAATGAAACTAAATGGTTCTAAAAAGAATAGAGAGACTAGAAATCCTAATTTTATTGATAGAATAAAAAAAGAAAACATTTGGATATGAAATCTCATTGAAAATGCTGAAAATAAAAATGTTAACAAAAATAGTTTTAAGAACTTTATCTTTGCATGAGATATTAATAATGATCATCATTCTTTATGCTTACACAAGCAGTTTTTCACATAGGCAAAACTCTCCATACAGTAGCGCCACTCAGTGTAAACATCCATTGATAACTCTGACTTACACTGTATGGAGTTTTGTGTTATATTTAAGTGAAATGGAAAGAGCAATAGAAAGA
Organism: Epiperipatus broadwayi; assembly: GCA_028023455.1. Classification (NCBI taxonomy): domain Eukaryota; kingdom Metazoa; phylum Onychophora; class Udeonychophora; order Euonychophora; family Peripatidae; genus Epiperipatus; species Epiperipatus broadwayi. The sequence goes on from JAQFVV010012446.1 coordinate 6,877,018, forward strand.
TTAGGAAGAGGGATAGAGATACCGTTAATAGGTGGTAAGGGAGTATATATTTTGTCGGGTCTTTTTTTTTGCGGATATTTTTTTGTGTGCAGAAAGAAAAGAAGATATGGAAGTTATGCTGGTGATATGTGCAAGGGTGGGTAAAGAAATGGGGATTAAATTTAGTGAAGAAAAATCAAATATAATGATGATTAATACTGGAGAAAGAGAAGATGTAGAATTTTTATTTGGGAGATATTAAGTTAAGTGTGGTGAATAGATATAGTTATTTGGGAATTATTTTAAGTAATCAGAAAAATTATTTGGATGAATGGGAGAAAAAATTGATAAATGAAGCAAAGAAAAGAAAGGGATTTGGAAGGGAGTTGCAGTGTTTTCATATAATAAATAAAGAAAAGAAAATTATATGGAAGGGAGTTGCAGTAGCAGGGTTAACATATGGTAATGATGTGTTATGTGTTAGTAAAGGGGTATTAGATTATTTAGAAAAAGTTCAAAGGGAAGTAAGAAGACATGCATTGGATGCAGATGTATGGACAGCAAAGGAAGCAATTCAAGGAGAAATGGTATGGTCAAGTTTTCATATGAGAGATGCAAAAAGTAAAATGAAAATGTTTGGCAGATTGCAGTTTATGGATAATAAAAGAATAGCCAAAATGGTATTTAATTGAGTTATGAGTAAAGGGCAGGTAACAAGATGGGTGAGAAAGGTAATGCGGTATGCAAAAGATTTGGACAAAGAATTTATATCAGTATATTTGTATAAAAGATGGGATTATTGTGTTAAGAGGATTGTTGAGTGTTATAGTAGTAAGGAATGGGATAAAAGAATAGATTTATTAATAAAGAATAGGGAGTTAGAGAGATGGAGAAATAGTATGGAGAATAAAAAGAGTTTAAATATATATAGAAATAAACAGAATATTAGGTGCGAGTTAATATCTGATAATAGTAAGGAAAGTAGTTTATAGTTTAAGGCTCGAATGGGATCTTTAGCAACAAGAGAATATACATGTAAATGGAAAAATATGGGTGATTTATTTTTGTAAATTATGTAAGGAAGGAATAGAAAATATTAGGCATTTGTTAATTGAATGTAAATGCTTGAAAACAGAAAGGTTACATATAATGAAGTTATGGAAGAATAAATATGAAAAAAGTGATTATACAGAAAGTGAATTATTGGTTTTTATGCTGGGTTTGGGAAAAGATAAGGGGGATTTAGATATAAAGGCCATAGAGTTGACAAAAATTATGTTGTGGAAATGAGATGGAGCAGAATATGGGAAAACTTAGAGTGAGGAATGGAAAATTAAGTGGCTAACAGGTTTATCTGGGCATAATTGCTCGGATATTCTTGACTTCGTTTAAGGAGAAGCCACAGTACACCACATCACATCTATGAGGTTTCAAGAGAAACAGGAATTATTCAAATTATCTAGGATTTTTTGTCATAATGTTATTTTTGCACTTGATGACTACAATAACAAATTTATAAATGATATTTAACCAATTTGAAGGTTTAAAAATAATTTTAAAAAAAACTGTTTAATAGATTGTATTGGCAGAATAGTTAATAAAAAAAAAAAAATTCAAAAGATGGACAATTTTATTTGTTTAAATCAGATAATACTAATCAATTAAAGCAAATGTAATAAAACTAAATGGATGAATTAAATTCTGTAGAACACATTTGTTAAATTTAACATTATTTTAATGGAAATGCACCCTTATAATTGTATTTCTCGTTTTAAAATGCGATTCAGATATGTGGATTCCAAAAATTCTAAAAATTGAAACAAAACTTGTGCATGACATAAATGAATAAGGAATAAAAAAAACATTTTACAAATAATAAGATAGAATAGAAATAGATAAAATCAAAGTCATGAGTGATATTACTAATATCATAATGATTAAAGAATTTGATAAGAAGTAGATTTGATGAATCACAAGAAAAGCAATAATCATTAAATCACAAAAAAAAAAATCTCTGCCAAGAACAAAGAGATTCAAGGTTTACTCATAAAAGGCTTATTCTGAAATGCGGTAATAAAATAAAAAAGTTTTATGGGTAGTTATGAAAATGGAATGCTTATGATAAAGATTTTTGGATAAAAATATTGGGGGCCTTTGCTCTTCCAAAAACAAATAAAAAGAAAGTATATAAATCTCAAATATTGAATTCAAATGGACATTTATTATGTTATAAAATATTTAATATTAAAAAGTCACTCAGTATTAGAAATAATGGCTAATGGTAAAAATAAAAAATTTGCATAAAATTATTCACATTTACCCAATATAACATTGGCTTTTCTTAATAATTTGTAAGTCTGATTAATTAAAGTTTAATATACCTTCTCTCTTAGAAAGCTTTTCTCCGGAAGTCAATAATATGCTGCGCAGTTCTTTAGCTGGAATATAACCTTTATGTTGTCGATCAGAAGCCTGAAAAGCATCTAAAATTTCTTTTGGTGTCTTTTCTGTTGTCAAATGTTGATGCATTATGTCGAGAAAATCTGCAAATGATACGCGTCCACCTATTTAAAAAAAAGAAAAATAATAATAAAATCAATAAATGTTTTGTTTTTCTTCTGAAATCAAAAACTAATTTATTCTACCATTTTCAATGTTGAAAACCTAAAACAAATAAATAGAATTAAGGAAATAAAAAAGTTTCAAAATTTCATTTTATTCATTAAAAGAGATTAATACATATGTTTGCAAGACTTACCAGATTGAGAAACAATATTCATAAAAATTAATATTTTTAATACTTTTACTTAACATAAAGCAGAATTCAACTTCTATGTAAGCATACACAGAATTTATAGAGGTCATAATCCCCCCCCAATACCATTACTATTTAAAATTGTTTCTACCAGTGCTTCTCAATCTTTTTCTCTCTGAAGACTGCTTATATTCCAGAAAAAATTTCCATGGACTAATATTATGTAATTAAAATAAATTGTCTTAACTTTTTTTTATCTGTGACATTATTTATATATATATTACTGATTCAATTCCTGAAATGCATACTTTTTTTACTTACATGTCATTGACATAATGTCCTAGTTAATATAAAGAACTACTCATGTATAAAGTCACATTATTATTCATACAATAAAATTACAAAAAAATCCCAGAATAATTAATTACCGATAATAAACATTTATAAAACCACAAACTATATAATTATTATAAAAATAATGTTAATTAAGAATAATTAACAAATATTCCATAAAAATCATATTAATTGATTCAAAAATTACAGGTCATATAATAATCATTATAATATAATCACATAATAATTATAACAAGAAATATTAAACACAAAAAAAAATCACAAAATTAAAAGCCAAAGAACTGTCATCAAGATGGTAGGAATAAAAGATGATTCTCAATTTACCATTTTGGTACTAGTTGGTTAAGTGTACTGCAGCCGCTAAGCGACGCTGCAGTACCATCAAGAACCCCCCCAAGAAATCTGCAAGTAATAAATTTCTCTCCCAAAGTCATTGAAATCGACAAATTAAAATGCCTAAAGCAAAGTAAATCGAACAAATCCTTCTAAAATATAAATCAAAAAGAAATCAAAAAAAACATTCATTTCAATGAATAAATATCAAATTAAGGATATTTATCATGGACCAGTAAAAAATTTTCACAGACTGGCAGTTAAAAAACACCAGAAGTGATTTTGGGAATCTGCGATCTAAGATTATAAAAATGATAATTTCGAATACTGAACTAGTTGACATAAATTACTGAAAATGTGATAATTATCATCAATTTGCTTATAATTTTTGCAAAAAAAAACTACAAAGCACATTTATTAGCGCTTTCTTAATCAAAAACTTCATTGATATATGATGTATTTGTGACATCAATAATTTGGCACTGTGTCTTTGACCAACCACAAATTATGGTTATTTATACCTGTAGCACAATGGCTGCAATTCCTGACTGAAATTTTAAGATTTGTGAATCTTTGTGAAAGATGCATAACAATAATTATTTATCAATATTTTGATCTTATTTTCAGTTACCTGGCAAAAATAAATTTCAATACGAGAACTCTTACATTTCAACAATTTCATATTTTTCCGTTCATTTAACGATACTGATACATTCTAATGTCATCTATAATGTAGTTTAAAATTTTAAAACAATCTAAAACATGGGTATCCAACCTGCAACCTAAGGGCTTCTTGCGGTTCAGGATGGCTATGAATGCGGACCAATGCAAAATCGTAAACTGATTTAAAACATTGTGAGATTTGTAATAATGTGTCACAATGTGATTAAAATGTTTGTATGCACTCAAATACAATGTCAAATATTCTATTAGTTTTATGTTTACTCTTCCACAATAAAAAAAAAAAAAACATACAAAACCATCAATGACATTTTATTATTTAGATATGTACTGTAAGAGATGACTTACAACTAGCCTTCACATATGTCTCAATTTCTTTTACAATGTTATGAATTCAGACCAAGTAGTAGGCAAATAAAATATCTTAGATATTTGCTTATACAAATGTAGTATATCCATATATAAACATACAAATAAACTAATGTGTCTGAGAAGGTAATTCTTATTTTTTTTATCTATGGTGAGAAAGCAAACAAATTTGCTATAGACCTGAAATATATAGGCATATAAAATAATATGTTCGTCTATTGGTATAAATTAATTGTTTTTCTTTTACTCGTTTAATTTCATTAACTAAAAATACTAATTGATTGACTTATAGAACGGACATAATAAAAGATAAAAAATTATATGAGGTCAAAATTGTTGATAAATGATCGAATTTGGAATAATGAAAATTAAATAAAAATAATATTTTATAATTTGATTTTTTTTTTATCAAGTTGTAACAATAGGTTTTTTAGCAAGCATGTGACAAGAGAGCGTCTCTCTTGACTGAAAAAATCTACAATTGAACGAGCGTTCTGGTCTTGAAAAATCTGGAATTGAACTGACAGCAAAAAAAAAAGTTAAGTTTTTATTTCTTTTAAGAAAAGGAAAAAACTTTTTGGCATTTAAAAAAAATAGTAACATTTTAATATTTGTAGTTTCAAGAAGTTAAACTTTAATTTATAATTAGCACGAATGAACTAGTGACTTAATTTATTCTGCAATCTAAAATTCGTTATAATAGAAATAATGCAAAGGAAATCTGAAACTACTAAAAATTAACTGTTGTCTTTAAAAGCTATTTTTATATGTATTTAAGCCATATTATAAATAATAGTTTATAATAAAGAAAACATTATGATGTATTTGGGGTAGAAAGCCAATGCTGTGGGGCTTTTCAAAGCTAACTTCTATGTCATTGTTTAATTATGGAATTATGAAATTATAAATTTTCCATCAAGATGTCTGTCTTTTAGAACGCTGGTGTACTGCAATCTTCCATGGATTTATATACGTTCAGGAGAAATAATTTGGATGTGTTTGTTTTAACCAAGCAGCATGAACTGTATGAATACTTATAGAGTTGGCAAACAGGAACGCTATACATGAAGATTGACATTTATATTTACCAACACTTACCTGTGGAGAGAAAATGCTTGGTTTACTCAAGATAAATATATTTTATTTTGATTCACGTGATTATATTTTTTTGCTTTTGTCATTTTTTTTTATTTGAAAGTTTTATATATTGTAATTTTTTTTTTGTATTGTGTATTCAAGATTCATTTTTTTCAAATTCGATCATTTGCAATTTAAAAGTGGACACAGTGGATGGATAGATATCATATGTTGATATGTATTTTTTTTTTTTTTTTATAAAAGTAAATTTACAGATTCCTCTCAACACTGATCCATCAAGGTGACCTCACCTCAAGTAAGATTTTTATATATTTAACATTGAGGGCAAAACTTTAGGACAACAAGACTAGATAGATAATCTACTAATAAATTTTAATATTTACTTGTAATTTTGTTTTATTTCTGAATGCACAATTAACCCACTGAGTAAACGGTCTTTATCGTATCTGTCATTAATTTCTACTATGACTTACACACACATATAAATGGGAGTGGGGCTATATATATATTTTTAGTAAAAAAAATAGTTATAATATATTTACCCTAGCCTAAAAATATCATTCTAATAATTACATTAATGGGGTAGTTTTGGAATTAGTGAACTCTCATTTTGCTTTTTTTTTTTTTGTTTTATGTATATATTTAATGAATTATGTAGTATAATTTTGTATATAATATACTTCAAATTATTTTGTTTCTGTTGTGTGAAACTATCAAGATGATAGAAAAACCATTCTTGATAACCGAATATTTATCTATTTTATTATTTTTTATTTGTAAATATTTATTTTGTATATTGTTAATAAGTTAAATTGTTTAAACCAATCTGATCTCTATTTGATCATCACCATCATCACTGTGCATTGATACCACTAGATGTTTGATCATCATCATCACATTATGAATTTACACCATTAAAGGTTTGATGATCATCATCATTATGTATTGCTCTTATAAATAATTGATCATCATCAGTATTTTTCTATATCTATGCTTATATATAGGCATATTTGTTTTATAATTGAGTAGTTCCATCCCTGAAGAGAGCTGACTGCAAGAACTCCCTGAGTTTGAATTCCGTGGTGTAATGGGGCCTAGAAAGGGAGATGTAATGAATATGCACTGGTATAAGTTACATTGAAATATTGTTAGTAAATTTTAAGTAAGTAGATTGAAAGTAGATGCGACTTGGATCTAGGCATTTCATTGGGACATCTTTAGCATCCTATTCGAAGGCCTAGGTCTGACAATAGTGAGATGCATACCCTTTGTTAGATGCCATTCTTGATTCAGTAACATCTGACACATACAACTGTGTCATTGAATCATGAATTTGGATATGACTTGTTGTAAGTTGGTTGATATATTTCATCTAAATCATCCAACTACTTAGTCGTATTTGCGTCGTCGTGTACCCTGCGGTTCCGGTATATCTGGCACCATCAACTTTGGGGTAGCGGGTTCCATTATAATAAGTACATTTTTTATAATGGAGATCACAAATTTAGAACCTGTTTCAACAATTTAAAAAAACACTCCAAATGAGTCGCTGCATAATGAGAATTATTATTTAAGGACTTATTTGCTTATCTGTAGTAGTGGCTATCATAAAAAATTATGCCTGCACCTTTTTTTTTAGTTACCAGCTTTCAATAATTTGGAATATTTAATGAATGACCCAAGACAATGTGGCCCAGAGATTCCAAAAGATTGGACACCCCTGATCTAAAAAAAAAAATAATTACTACTGTTTTTCGATCTAGACTATTTAATTTTAGCTGATCCCTTAATCCATTTTAACTCAGTTATTAAAAATACATTTATCACATTCAACAAAATTTATCATCAGTTTCATTTACTGTTTTTTTTTTATTTCACTTCTTTCATAAAAGATAACCTCTGCATTGTCAAATAATATTTTATGACCTGTATTCACTTCATGAATATACAAAGCTGAGTTTTGATATCTATTTTTAACTCGACTCTTGTGAACTTCAACTTTTTCATTAAGACTTAATTTACTTTGACCTATATAAATTTTATGACAATAGCAATGAATCTTATAAATTACAATAGAAATAAATTTGCTGTCAATTGACCAATAGTCGAAAATACATAAAATAGGTATTAAAAATGTTACAAAAGTGAGAAAACTTCAGTATTCTTGCCTTTGTCTTTAAAATATTTTGGCAATTCCAGAATCGTAGGGCTCATTCCTAAGGATCTCATAATGAAGGTCAGCTGATCAACACTTTGGATGAAACCATCTCTGGCATAAAGATAGAAGCACTCTTTAAATTCTGCATGAAAAAAATATATATATTTAGTTAAATTAGATAAAAATATTGAGATTACATATGCATAACATCTTAATATATAACCATTAAGCATCACATGATCACTATTTCTTATACTAGCACATATTTGTTTATAAACAAAGCAAAACTCTCCATACAGTATTGCCACTGGCATTCATTGATTACTCTGGTTGGCACAGGGTGGCAATACTGTATGGAGAGTTTTGCTTTGTTTATCTTAATATATACATAATTATTTACATGGGTGCAAATTTTATTAATATTCAGTACAAATAGTCTTAACAAGTCTTAAAAAGTTATAGATAATTTTTAACTGAATATCCACTAAATATATTAAAATCAATGTTTTGTTTGTAATTGACAATATAGTCAGACTGCATAAAAAATATATATTTTAAGTATAGGAAAATAAGACTAGCTCAGATAAAATGATTATGCTTGGCTAAAATACATATGATCAATAATACGAATATCCTATGATAATACCTACTATTAAACTAGCTCTAACTGATTAAGAAATAATAAATGGTTCGGGTTTATAAAAAATTAAATAAATAAAATATTAATAAATCATGAGACAATAAAGTGAAGTACAAGCAGTTAAGAATTACATTGAGCTAATATCCCCCAAGATACAACCTCAATGGCATAAGAATACTATCCCCCTATTATTTCAAATAATAATAAATCCATAGCATTCTTATGACTTTAAAATAATAATCAATTTAATATAATGCTAATAAATAAATCCTAATCTCTTTATTCAAATAAACAATACAACTATAATAATCTCAGGTTCTTTCAAATAACTCTATAATCAACTCATAATCTTCTGTAGTCAAGTATGATAAGGAATTTTGTATCACCCTCAACTACATTTAACTAATAATAACAATAATAAATAATAATCTTCGATGAATAATTATCAATCTTATCTACTTTTCAATGTTATGGTAACTATCAATAATAATAACAATAAATAATATAATATAATCTTTCATTTTCATGTGGCATCTTAAATAGAATATGTAATATAATCTGATAATCTGAGAATATGTGGCAACTAATAACGTTATACTCCTTATGCAATAAGTTATATAATTAATTATGACCATAATGATAATAATAATGTAAAATGAAATTTCTCAAATATATTACGTTATAATTTATATTATATTCTGAAGCACTGTAATTTCTTAAGTAAATAATTATATTCGTACTGTGCAAAAATTATGTTTGGTTTAATATCTGGAGATCATGTATTTGTAATGTGAATAATCAATACAACACAAAGTTTTATAAAAACAAGTTTAACAAAATTTATTATAGACTTTAAACAAAAACTATATACAATACTTACAGTTACATCTTAAATAAATTACATACTTCTTCATTTTAAAAGAAAAATAAAATAAAATCAACAAGTACATAAACCTTTACTCCAACTTATAACTTTGCACATTTATTTACAATAATAATACTACTAATTATGTATACGATTATAGTTGAATATAATATCTATTAATTGACATGTATTAAAAATGTTTTCTATAAGCATACACAAAAATATGAAATTATAAACTACTGAAGTAATGTTTATTTCAATATATGTTCATAGATTTTGTAATAAATTAAACAAACTTCTACTATAATAGTGCTGATGTTATTCAAAAATATTTATTTTGGTTCGTTAAATAAATAAATGGACTTAAATAAAACAATATGAATGACATACTTTTATACACCTTGCTTAGCATTACACCAATAAAAAATCTCTGTGTATTTTATGTGTGTTCTAAACATAAAATAATACTCATAAAATATAAGTACTTGTTCTATTTTGTGTTATTTCTTCTGGATGTTTTATTCTTTAAAAATATGCATTACCATATATAATCAACAAATTCAAAAATTATTCAAAATCTCTTGAATAATTTATTATCACTTATATATATATATATTTTAAAATAGTTTAATAAAATACAGAAATATTTATGATTCTTTATCTTTATAGTTTGCATTTACTTTCAATCTCATTTGTATTTGACTTCAACGTATACCAAAGCAAGAAAAACCTACCTTATCCTCTTTCAAAAATAACGATTCTACAATTCCCAAAATTATTTACTATTTTCCTTCATAAATACAGTTCTGTACGATGCAATAACTTTTGAAATTATGGTAGCAATACGATGCATAGGCATGAAGAACTAACAAGAGTATCTACTCAATAGTATAAACATATATAAGATAATCAGAATGGCAACAGTGCATATGAAGTGGCATGACTTTTTTGTCTAACAACCTCCAATATAAAATAATGTCCAGGCTATTTATTCAGCTCCTTCGAACATTAAAATACTCAATACTAAGAAAGACACTGCCCATGGAAAAATATACAAGTCACAAGACTACATTAGCTGTACCTGCATAAACTACTAAGACAATAATATAAATTACTTTCTATTCCCCATAAATCCTACATATAAGTATCCCATTGGTTTCTTTTCATAATCCCAAGGTCACTACCACTTAAAAATTTCATAATAGATTTATCAATCTACATCTCAAAATTATCAAACCTTATTCTAAAACAATAAATAAGACTCATGTATGACTTCAATAATCTAAACTACTAAACAAGAAAAGGTTACTTCAATTTCAAAATTCAGCAATAAAAATACAAATGATTTTTGGTTTAATGTATTAAATCAATATTTAAAACATTTAAAATAATAGGGTTCCTCCACTAAAGAATCATATAAAATTATATGTATTGTTAAATCATATTACATTAGTACTATAAAAGAAAAGTATGCATATCTTTTTTTTAAAAAAATCTAGCTCATATTCTATGTGTATTTAATGTACACACACAAACTCATACATTCATGTGATAAGGTAATACTATAAAATATTCCAAGCAATCTAAAAAATATATATACATTATGTAAAAATTAATATATTTAACAAAGTTTACCCACAGTGACAAATTGCTAGCAGGTCACTCTTAGATGTTTTCTGGTCCATATTTCATAAAAGAAAAATATTAAATAATAATAGCATTCACTCAGCAAGAACTATCATACTTAGAAAAATATTTATAAAAAACTTTACAAAGAATTAAATATTCTTTATAATAATAATTATGTTACATTAATCGATTTTTATATGTAATTTCCTGCCTAACAATAATATGAAAAAAAAACTTAATACTATTATTAGTAAGCAAAAAGATAATTAAGACTATATTTAGGAAAAATTCCAATTTACCATAAAGTTTAAATAAAAAGTTCTTTTCTTTCTCCTAATATTTCTTTATTAAAAGTCCACTTCCTGACATTTGTTGCTAAGACAACCACTGTCCAACACTTGAGAACAAAACACAGAGCTCTTTTTTACCCCCTCGATGTGGCTGCTCATGAATAAAAAAAATGAAATGAAAAAATGAAGTGAAGTTGACTTCATCCAAAAATATTTTGAAGAATAATCATTAATCCTTTTATGAAAGTTCATAAAATTATAGTCAATTGTTTATAACTTTCAGGAAAAATAATTATTAACTTGATATCACTTGGGAAAGTTATAAAATAATCTCCAGAGTTTCCGATTCAATAGGGTCCTACGTGGGCCTTTCGATGCATCAGTTATGGCTATATGGATTCAGGCGTACTCATGCAGAAATTACCCACTCATATTCCATATTAAAATTAGCATTTAGTAATTTAAATAAAGTTATTTTGTCAGGATAATTTTAATTACCAAGGTATTTCTTTTTTAAAGAACAATTTTCAAAAATCGGTTTTTAAAATATTAAATAAATGCAGTCTTTTTTTCTAATGACAACTTGTCATATAAAATACATTTGCAGTACTATAGGTTTTATGTCTTTATCATTTTAAAAAAAAGTTTATAATAAGCTTTTTTAAAAACAATATTTCTTTTAAAGTATTTACTGCAACTCTTTTAAAAATATACTTTTTTAAAAATATTAAAAGTTAAAGTTTCACCATATAGCTTTTGCTTTTCAGATACGGCTATCTTTTCCTACGATATAATGCATTTAAACTAAATTTTCAAAGAACTTTTCTGTCCAATCTCCTTGACAATGTCCAAAATATTAAAATAAATAATAATATATTTTTTCCCAATAATATTTTTAACATTATATTTTCATTTGGTATCTGTAGCTCCATCCTTACTTTCCTTGAATATATACTTATTTCTGGTATTAATTCCATAGCTACCATGAAGCTGGCTCAAGCTTTAGTAGAAATACTTCATAGGGAATTTTATTGCTTTAACAACACATGATTTTTAGCTTAATAAATTTATAATCTTTTCACTATAATCTTTTCACTACTCACTTTTCAAACAATAATTTCAAGTAATAAACTAGGCAATACTTTAATATTAAAAAAAAAATTATTAAGAGAGTTATTTAGTTATTAAGTTATTAAAAGCAGATTTATTAAAAAGCACACCGAAACATGAGAACATCTACTTTTATAGTAAATTAAATTAATGATTTGATTGGCTATTAGATCTTTAACTGGTGATCTAATTTTTCATATTTTTCAAGATTACACAACTGGTGATCTAATATCATGACTCATCAACAAAATATTAAATATATTATTTAATTCTAAATTAATTTTATACTTTTATTTAAACAAACTAAACATTTTAAAATAACATTTTAAAAATAATACTTTATTAATTTATCTAATATTTATTTTCAATGTATCTATTTTCAAAAATCTAATTTTATTAACTACATTTATTTTAAAAACCACCCAATTAAACATCTTATAAGTTACTTTTTATCTTGTGACAAACAAATGTTTCAATTTTCAGCACAATTCTAAAGTAATTTTGAAAATATCTTTATAAAACTTGTAAGCACAAAGTATGAGTACTTGTGTCACATGACTTTTAAATCCAGACAGTGTAACAATTTAATTATTGTCTGAAAACAGAAATAAATGACTAATTATAAAAAATATTATATTAAAAATAATAATATAATGATAGAATTTGGAATAATAATTTTGATACTATTAATTTAAACACATTTGTCCCTCACAAAATATATTTTAAATAAATAATTTATAATATAAATATTAAATATAATTTTTATTTTACAATACACTAATTTATTTAATTCTAAGTTATTATTTTAAAATTAGCTTTTAACACTTGTTTACTAGGTTTTTTTTAGCATACAATTTTACTATGGTCAGTTTTCCCAACCATACAAAATTGCACTATTTAGCTTTACTTGATTATTTTAACATATTAATATAGTTTTTATGTATTTACTACTCTCATTTTATTTTAACAAAGTATTTTAAAACATTACCAACATTATACAGTAGCTATACCATTCAAAATGTATCCTTAATTTAGAATTTTTTAAAAATTGACTGTGAATCTATTTGGACCTAATCAAAAGAGTACAATATATATACACACTGTGCTGCAGGAAAAAAGTGACTGCTTCTCTCCCCAAGCTGCTTTGTAATACTATCTGAATTAACATGTTGATAGCACTAGTGTATCTGAATCATAAGTTATAGCATAAAATGTTTTTTAACCTTCACAGACCATTTTCAATCCTCTCCCTGCCATCATGAAATTATGCAAAACACTTGAAAATGTTCTTGAGATTCATGGCTTCTCTCCATGCACAGTATTAATGATTTCCAATATTTCAATAGTGGTTGCTTCCAATTTAAACAAAATTTAATTTTAGCGGCATGTTCCATTATTCATTAAAGTACAAAACAGTCACATTTCATGTCTTAACTCTTGATCCACGGTAGTGCCTTAAAAAATTTTTATTGCAAATAATTACCCTAAATTCACAGATGGCTCACAATTGTCCTATACAGAAAGTCAGTCATCTTTTTTTTTTGTCAATCGTCTTTTTTTTTGTCTTACAATATAATGGTGTAATGATTACTTGGTATTAGACAAAGAGAAAGAAGACATGATTCACATATACAAGTGATTTCACTCAATAGATGGACTGATAAATACTGTAAAAGCAATTGTATAATCTTTTTCAATTTCATCTTCTTAATTCTAACTTTATTACTTTTCATTAACATATTCCTATTTTATTTTAAATAATTTAAATATCAACTCTTTTAACCCTATTTGACTCAAATACATGCCTGAATTTCTTCAGTTTTATATTTATATGCTTTGGATATAATATACACATTTGATTTTTTTCTATATGCATAAATATAATACTATACAAAACTTAATGTAATTATAAGTGACTTAAAACTGACTTTCAAGCTCCCTATAGCTATCCAATCCATCTTATACACCTGATACCCATGACTACAATCATGTGAAAAAATAAATGATCTCCAATATATTTATTTCATGCTAAACTAACACTTATCAGTTGGTCCAGATCACCATCTCCTACATATATATATAATTTGTGCTCAATTTATATTAAGATAACAAATTTTCAAACTTTAATACACAAGCTTCAATGTTTTCCACTCTCCAACTCTTCAGCCATTCATATCATTGAAAATCTGAGTATGAAATGCTCAAAGTCCTTGTTTCAATGATATGGATGGCTGAAAAGTTGGACAGTGGAGGAGACTAAAGATTCTACATTAAAGTTTTAAGATTTGCTATCTCTTAATATAAACTGAGCAATGATTATATATATGTGTGAGAGATGGTGTTCTGGTTACATTAATAGATAATATACATGTATCACCCTGTATACTGCCTTTCCCTCGTCTGCATAATTAAATGGACATATTAAAGTACAATATGTAGGGGGGCAGATTGACTTACGATCAACATGGGTATGACAATAATATTGGCATCAACAAAGGCTTTGTGCATTCCATACTCAGATTTTCAATGATATGGATAGCTGAAGAGTTGGAGAGAGGAGAAAATGGAAGAGTGACCATTAAAGTTTGAAGATTTTCTATCTTAATATAAACTGAACACTGATTGTATATATGTGTGGGAGATGATGATCTGGAGCATGAAATACGGATATTGGAGATCATTTATCTTTTTCACATGTATGGTTGTATAAGATGGATTGGATATCTATAGGGAGTTTGAAAGTCTGAATTCAAGTCCCTAATAATCACATAAACATATTCTTGTTTATATATAACTAATAATCAAATAGTGTCTTCACAAAAATTATTAGATATAAATAATAATTATACAATTTTAGCATCAATAACTAAAAAATATACTGGCAGCAATCCAAGTAAATTTTCCTTCAGTTGAATACCCCCCCCCCCCAACATGAAAGTGCTTTTCAAATTCTTTTCTTCAGTGTAATAAATTTTCTTTCAGTGAAAACAGGTATGTTTCCAGTGTAAACAACATTTATTCCAGCATAAATAATTTATCAAGTCATTATGTTGATCAACATAGTATCAGAAATAAGCATTCTCTGGACCGTATATGTTTTAAAGAATAAGCATTTCTACTATAGACTTTAGAGAAATATTCTTACAACAAAGCTACAGTTGATTATTATAATACAAGACAGGCACAATACCGAATTTACATAACCTATATATATTTCATAGAACCCTGTGTGGTTGGTAGAACATCTGATTTAGAATCAGGAGGTCCCCAGGATCGATCCTGGTACTTGCAGATCTGCCACTCAAATTTCTTATGACTCCCGAGCAATAAAGTCCATATGCCTTATATATATGCATAGAGCAGCCATTTGTAAAATGAATATGGATATTCCAATTTCAAGAAGAAAAAATGTCCTAGAGTTGTGCTGTGACTATCCAAACCAATCTGTGAATCAGAAATACATTCACATACGGAATATATTGATCCATTTTTATGTTTGATATTTTGTAACGCTGTCTTTTAATTTTTTCAAAGGAAAACTTTGTAGTTCTCCAATGTATTCTATTTTCTGCCATATCTTCCCAATGGAAACAATTAACATTGCATCTCTTTAGAATGTCTAGAGAGTCCTTATAATATGAACGGGTTTACCTCTTCCATGAAAATCATGCTGAAGTTCACCATATAATATCCATTTAGGAAATTTTGTATTGTTCGTTCGTTCATTTTACATGGACTTATCCAGCACATTTAAGTGTATATTAATTTTATGATCTTGCCATTGTATTTTTAGAATTTTACTGAGCGTCATTAAGTAAAACTTTTTCTGCTTTTATATTGTGTAGATAGTGAATCCAAGTCTTACTTCCATACAATAAATAAAATAAAATAACAACTCCACATACAGCTAACTTAGTGGTAATAATTATTTTCCTAAGATAAAAAACTATATCTTTTAACTTGTTAAAAGTTATAGCAACACATTGGAGTCTGTGCTGTACCTCAACTTCTAAGAAACACCTTTTTACTCATAAAACTATCAAAGTATTTAATGGATGTATAAATAGAGTAAATCACTAAAATAAGAATTATCCTAGTCATATGATATTATGTGTGTGTGTGTCTATATATATATATAGACACACCTATACATATTTGCATTTTCCTATTAAAAGCTCTTAATTGATATCAGTATGTCATTATCTAATGGTATAGGCGTCAGTGCAATAAAGACTCGATTAAGTATTATTGAAACAAGCAAACTCTCGATACAGTAGCGCCACTCAATGCAAGCCAGAATAATCAATGGATGCCAGAAGGCTTGGGTATAAAATCCCTATCTAATGCCTACTCATCCAATATCCCCAGACAATATAAAAATCTCAGATTATTTTAACTTGACCAAAATATTATTTTATTATTATCGCAACAAAATAAATTAATTCCTTTACTATTTTTAATATCTTTTCCGCGATTAAAAAATCTGCTGAGATAGAAATTTACGAATGCTGAAATACTAAGAAAGAGTATATTTTCTTTCAACAATTCAGTGCAGCATCAATAAAAGAATCAGAGACATGAAAATGCAATTGGACAAACAAGCCTTAAATTATCCAATACAATGAAACCACAATATTCACTATATTTTGTACCAAAAACCATTCATATACACATGACATATAATAAATGACATTTGTATACAAGTTTTGATTACAACAAAATACATATTAAACGAGGCAAAACTCTCCATACATATTGCCACTCAGTGCAAGTCAGAGTAATCAATGGATGCCGGAAGCCTTGTGCAAAAAATCCCCATCTAGTACCTACTCATCCAATATCCCCAGACTAGTTTCTGGCTTGTGGCCTTTGTCAGTGAGGAGCCTTGGATCTGAGAGCACTGCACTTAGATCTTAGGATCTAATGCGACCCTCCAGCATGCACCTTTTATCTCTACTTAACTACAAAACTATGAGTCATAAATTGAAAACACTACATTTTCAATGCAAGCTCATTAGCTTGTATATTCATATACATCAATACGTATGGAGAGTTTTCCCTGTTTTAATAACAGTTATAAGCAAGCATAAGAAATGGTGATCATGTGATGTTTATTGGCTTAAAATATACAGAATATTTCAACACACACATATATACAAAATACAGATAACCTTTTGTGTACATAGTATGTGTATATAAAGATTATAGAATAAACAAAATTTAAGACAAAAATGAACAAACACATTTACATATAGATTTATTACATGTGTGTTTGTTTTCTCATTTGCAATCATTAAAAAAATAATATTAATAAAAATTTATTGCACCGTAACTGAAATATTAAGCGTGCTGTAGATCTGCACTTCTCAAACTTTTTCCACTTATGACTCCTTGTATCTGAGCAAATATTTTCATGACCCTGAATACAAATTAAAATATTTGCTGATAATAAATCATAAAAAAAAATTTATTTGAAAATAATTATTTTGTATACATATGAAAAGAATTTTACCCCCGTCATTAAAGACAAAGACAAATATTTATATTAATGAGGTAGGATGTGCTTATTTATTTTAATATAAAAAATTAAATCTTGGATGAATATTTGATACTGCAGGATGTAGAACTTCTTCAACGTTTTACAGAGTTGAGCAATTTTTTGATTTTATAAATGTTATTGCTACGAATGCCGGCTTCACATAAATATGCAGTATAAAATGGCAGAAGTATGTTTAGTGCCATTTCAGAAAGTACCGGAAATTCTGTCCTAATCCCGAGTCAAATTCATTTAATGATTTTTTGAAAAACCCAAGCTTTAAACTTGTGTCACTTCGAGCAAATTCTTTTTTAGCATTTAATGTAAATGACTGACTCACATTAATCATTTCAGCAGAGTATCATTTATGAATCTAATTTTCTTTTTCAACATCAAAATTTGAAGGAAAGGATTTTTGAAATCGTGTCTCCCGTCACTTTGGAAAGGTTATTTTCAATTACAAAAGCATCTGTAATTGTAAACATTTTTAAAAATCATTTTTCCATTCTATTTTTCCATACGTTCACTTTTTTAACAAAACTTTCAATTTTATATTAAATGTGTAACAGCACACATACACACCCACTCCAAATGTATTAGTCGGAAGTCAGCAAAGCATATACTGTTTAAAATAAATTTAAAAAACAGACTTTATTATGAAAGCTTTTCTCTATACGGTTTTCATATATTTATCATTATATTAGTCTGAGATAAAGTGGATACTTTTATAATTACAATTATTTCCTTAAAGTAATATGTTTAAATCATTCAATTTTTCAAAAATATCTGACAAATAATACAGTTTTAAAAGCCATGGGGCATTTTTAAAAAATCAACAAAATCAGATTTCTGCTCAGTTAAAAATATGAATAGAGTTTGGTAATCAGAATTCATATCTTTGCAATGCTTTGAAAATAGATTACTGTTAGAGCTCGGCTTTTTATAAAATTAATAATTTTGTTAACATCACAAAGCACAGCATTTAAATCTGATAATTTTTTGCCTACGAGTGCTTCCGATGTACAATGCAGTAAATAAAATTGATATGTTTGTTGCCATTAGCTTGAACTTTTGATACAAAATCAATATTCTCACCCAATATTGCCCCAACACAGTTTGTACAGACAACGATGCAACTACTCCATTGTAAACACTCATTTGTGAAAAATTCATAAACTTTAAATTAAATGTCTTCCCCTCTAGTGAACATACTCAAAGGGACAACAAAGCAATAATTCTTCATGTATACTTCTTTCTAACGCATATCTTACTTTTTTTTTTTTATTCAAATAAATTTATTTTATATAGATATTACAATTTGTTTATTTACAACGTATTTTCATATTGTCCTATTAATAAATTATGATAATGATGAGTTGTTTAAGATGAAAATTTTGTTTGCAAAGAGTTCTGTATTTAAAAACAAATAAGAAGAGTAAAGAGAGCAAATTGAATTACGCTGAACGTAGTTCATGAATGCCTAATAATTTCCAAGTCTCGTTAATTATGTTTTGAGGACCAATGGCTTTATCTGTTTTGTTTAATTTTAATTAACTTTCTTATATATATTTCTTTCGCATTAGGTGTTGGAAATTCAAAAATTAGCTTGCATCATAAGTGTGGAAAATAAATAGTCTTATCCAGGCATAATTTTTGCTTGCAATGCTGTTGTTTAATGATGATATTGTTTCATAGTTAACTTTTGAACTTAAATAGACCAGCTCCCTAATCTCTCTGAGTTTAATGGATCTGTGTGTAATCTGTTCTATTGATTCCTTCTCAAGCAAGCATAGATTGCATATAGGATCAATACTAGAATAACCTCTATTGTATGATAGAAATAAACTTGTTGCTAAGGAGGCCAGATTTGTTTTAAGTATGAAGTCAAGGAATTTGGCTTCAGGACTCCATCTTCTAAAATAATGTATATCTTACTTAAGGTAACAATTGTCCCAAGTTAAAAATGTTAGTTGTTTCATTCAATAGAACTGCAAACTTTGCCAAGTAATAAGCTGCTGTAATTGGTTACTAATTTCAGAAATGCTTCTGGAAACAGTATCATTTGATAAAGGAATTTTATGAATTTCATCTCCATATTTTTTCCATGAACTATTTCCGGCATTTTTATTGCAGAAGGCAGTATGAGATCTCCCATAGAA
The DNA here is from genome assembly GCA_028023455.1 of Epiperipatus broadwayi. Classification (NCBI taxonomy): domain Eukaryota; kingdom Metazoa; phylum Onychophora; class Udeonychophora; order Euonychophora; family Peripatidae; genus Epiperipatus; species Epiperipatus broadwayi. Next base: position 6,896,974 of record JAQFVV010012446.1, read on the forward strand.
ATTTCATAAGATACAAATAAATACTTTTCATTGACAGCAACAAATTTCTCAAAACATTGGTTTTTCTGTATTTGAGGATTTTAAAAGTCATTCAAAGTATTCCTTTGGTTTATCGCAATATGTTGAATGCTTGGTACTAAGATGTCACTTTAGTTTGGATGGTTTAATGATCTCAATAGCCAAAACTTCATTACAAATTAAGCAAATAGGTTGTTCCATGTCATTACAATTAACACAAGAAAATCCAAATGCCAAAAACAAATTATCATATTTTCTTTTTCTTATTAAGTCCCACTTTCTGAATACAACCTGCAAGTGAGAAATCCACTGCAGTGTCATCACAATTTTTAGTCTTTCTGTTTAAATGTAGCCACTTCTCCAGAATGAAAATGGTATTTTTCCTTGAAATATAATTTTAAAAAATAATATATATATAAACATCATAATTATTAGGACTTTCCGAAATTAAATTCATTTTACTCATACCCTTACCTTAGAAATTTTCAAGTATTTGAAATTTTTTTAATATGATAAAATTAAGTTCTTGAAAAATTTCAAGCCAAGTCTGCCCAAGGGGAAAAAAAACATTTTGAAAAAAAAAAAAACGTACAATAATTTAAGATATTTCACTTGAAAAATTTTTGTTATTATTTGTATTTGGAAACTTAATATATATAAAACAAAAACTGAAAGAACATTTACATTATTAGAAATATCTATTTTTTTACTTTTAAAATAATACAAAAACTATATTTATCTATAAAACGTGTGATTTATTCTTCTTGGAATAATAATTGACTTCAATTTATGAAATTACATTTGTTAGAAAAGAGCCATTTTTAACCTTTTATAATTATTGCTTCTATTTGCAACAGATAACTCATGAAAGAAAGCATTTTCATAGGGGTGAAAAGTTAAAAGGGCTGTTAATTCTATACATATTTGTTAAGAAATAACAGTAGAACAATTTAATGATAAAATACTATATTTCAGAACATGTAATAGTCTCAACTGTGTGAGCAAAAGCGACAACAGAATGCATAGATCAAACAGTGAAGTACAGGTGACCAATCGCAGTTGTCAACTTGGCACAAATGTTCTTTCACTATCATAAACTCACAGACATCCTATACACATAGTAATGCTAACTGATTTTGAATTAATTTTTGGTCATTGCGCATCCAGAAATTTTCTAGCTTTGCTAAAATTTCTGTGACCCACAAATTTAGTTACGCAACCCCATACGGGGGTCATCAGCCACACTGTAAGAAGCCCTGTTATGGGTATTTTTTTTTTTTTGTTTTTCAATAAGAAAATATGAATAGCAGTTTTACTATCAACAGATAAGTCTTTCTAATTGTTTGATGTTTTTATATCTAAATCAGCTTCAGAGTATTTACAGTCATTCCCTACTTACTGTTAACTATTTCAGAATGTTTCGCAGTTGTTACTTTTGCCATTATTAAATCAATAACTATCATTGTCACTTACAAAAGAATTTCGTAAAACTTTTAGCTTTAAATTTAGAAACCATTTTATTATGCAAATGCTATATCACACCAAAGTGATGAATAAAATACACGCACTTTCAATTTAATACAAAGGTAAATAAACATAACTGCATATGGGATTCCAGACAAGGAAAACCCATTGTTACCATTTTGTGAAACTTTACCAAATATATGAATTTTAATGAATTTTTTTTTTTGATTGTTTGTTTACATGTATATCTGTGTTTGTTTATTTACCTTTTTTTTTTTTTTTTTGAATAGCATGTAATTGAAGTAGTATATACTGATACAGTATATATTGCAGCTACACTGAACACAATATTGAAAAAGCCAGAGTTCAGCTTAAGAAAACAAAAGATATTTTTTAAGTTTATTTATCAGTTGATTTTATGAAACTTAAAAATCACAGAAAAATTATGATTTACCCAAGGAATCAAAACAACCTTATTTACATTTTTGTCCTGCTTATCAGGCTTGAGTTATTACTAATGTCATCAAAACATTCAACAATACATGAACTGAAAGATTCTAGACATTTTCAAAGAACTACTATATGCAAATATGGTTATAAAACCTGGGTGCAATTATTAAAAAAAAGATGGATAAATCATCAGGCTTGGGAAAACAAAGTGAAATGTAAGCCAGATATCATTACATAACACTTCTTCTAGATTAAAAAAAAAAAGTTAAATCAATAATTGGAAGGGAAAATAAGAAGCAAATAGCTGAGACTGAATCCAATCCTATCTGATTTTCAAAATCTCTTTATTCCAAATTTGATAATAGGCATCATACGCACAACGAAATTAATAAGATAGCAAAAAAAATGCTCTGCTAAAGTGAATACTTTCAATTTTTTTACACAAATTAATTGAGGACACAGAGTAAATCCACTCTCAAAACACAAACCCTTATTCTTTCTGCTCTCAGACAAAATCCCATATTGATAAAATAGTATTATCAATTTTTAATTGGACATAAGAGTAGCTCATCATTTAATTGCATTTTAAAATTTAGCAAAACATATTAATTAAAGTGAAAGGCTGAAACCTTCTCGCATGCGCATTTAGAATGCTTATATGACAGCCACCCAGATGTAATGATGATTGTATGGGAAGCTCTCAAGTCGCAACACAAGACAGATTTTTATAAGAAAAAAATGGTTCCACCTTTTTTACTTAAATTTCTATATAAATAAGCCAGTCTAAAGCATTTTGACTTAAGAGCGTGAAGCTTTTAAGCACCTTCAAATTTAACTCACTGCGTATTATTTCTAAATCAACGATGTGAAATCTTTCGATTTACAATGAAGTAATATTTTCAGAACTTATGAAATTGATAGTAATGTATGTAAATATAAATTTATTAAGCAAACATATTAAAAAAATATTATTGCAATCAAATTAAATTATTCATTTAGTTTTTTTTTAAATAGCTTATCTATTAACAAATATCAACATTGTTTACATTAAAATTTGAAAGTAAACAACTAGAGAGAGTACAGATTCTCTGTGCATATTAATGTAAATAATAAAAATACTGCCTTTACGCAGTCTTTCTTTTCATAATTGAAAAATAATTTACAACTTTGACTGTTCAATAGTCTTCCTTAGAGCCTCTAATATTAAGAACTAAATTTAAAAAAAAGAAAAATGAATCAATAGCTCAATGGGGAATAAACAAATATTTCACACAAGAATGTATTTATAAACATTAACTTAATCAATTATAATATTTATTAAGGCTATAACCTTAAGACTATGCGCCTGAAAAAACGACGTAGGGACTTCTGCAAATCTTTAATACAAGATTTATTTAAAAGACAAGAGATAAATCTTGTGTTAAAGATTTGCAGAGGTCCCTACTGTCATTTTTTCAGGTGCATAAGGTTATATTACTTTAAGTAATGAGTATGTGCTTTATAAATATAATTATAATCAATTATATAATTTAATATATTAAAGAAGTGACACTTACGTGTGTGCTATAAAAATTATTTCTCATTAGACAAAATCAGGAATTTCTGTGCATAAAAATAAATCTGTATATCTCGAAACTTTTTAAGGCAATATAAATCCAAGAATAAAATTCCAATCTACCAATGATCTAAGAAGACATTTCAATGACCTGATTCGTATAAGTATTAGCTCATTAATACAATGAATTAATACAAGAGATGAGGTTCATATAAAATAGAATTGATAAAGTTCCAATTTGATTAGAATGTTTATGTGTTTATTAATTAAATAAAAAGTAACACATTAATAATTGTAAATTTTATCGTTCCCCTCTTTTCTTCCAAACGTAAGCTTGTGGTTAAGACCTGCAGAGGTCCCTACTATCACATTTTTACACGCACATTCTTGAGGTTACAGCCTTAGTAAATATTACTGTCACATTTAAATAAAGTAAATAACATTTTATATACTCATGGTAAGGTTCATACAAAAAAATGGAATTAATTATAATTTTTATCTGGGCTGGAATATATATATGCTTAATGATTATAAAAAGTATCGCTAAATCTGTTGATAAATAAAATAAGATTCCAATCTATTCTAAATTGTAATTAACGGTGTTGATGATTTGGCGCATAATGAAAGGAGTTACCTTTGGAAATAATCCTGTAACTTTGCATTGTCATAATTTATGATTCAGAAGTTTACTATCATATATATCATCTAATATTTTATTTCACAATAAGATTAGTAAAGGATGTTATGACAACTGATATAAGATCATTTTCCATTTTCAATGAAGTAAAAAGACATGTGCTAAACATTTTGTACCAGTTCAATATACTGCCACTTATCATACATATATTCTGTCAAAAAAATAGAAACCATTGTTGATGCGCTAATATTTAAAATTTCTTGCGATTATAAGCTACATAGAGCAATGCACTCCAAAAAACAAAGCTATTATAATTTAAAGAATTATGAAAAAATTTGGTATACAAAATTTAAATCATTCCAATCCAACATAATGACAAAATGAACTTCCAAAAATACAGACGTCTAAAAAATATGCTTGCAAATGTAAAAACAATAGAAATTTCTTTATTGAATCAAGAATGCAATTCAATAATGTATAATCAAATGATCTGTGTTAATGGATAGGTATAAGAATAATATCAATCACAAGAAGAAACAAGGCCAGTATAATCACAAAAAAAATAGAGATAAAAATAATATCTAAAAGCAATCATAAAAGTAATAAAGTAACGCAGAACAAAGATCTGATATTAAGTTATGTTCCCAGTGAAAGAATGATTAAAATTAAAATTAATACTCTATAAATAAAACAAAAAAGAGTACTTGTATAAGATAAGGACCTCAAACCAGAAAAAAAGCCTTACTGAACATGTCTAGAATGGGATATTGAAGCAGTCGGATCTGAGTTCGATCCTAGCTTCATGTTATTTACCCTAATGCTAACCTTAAATTTCCGATGCAATGGGGCTTTATACGTTCAATCCATGCTAAATTTCATAATGAATAACTTATTTCAAATGCGTAGCAAAATTAATTAGTTTAGCTTAAAATTGATCAATTCTCTAAATAAATTCATGATAAAATATTCATGAATTTATATATATTAAATTGCGTGGATTGTGCGTATATACTTGTAAATATTAAATATATATAAATTGTTCGAAAGTTTCATTGCATCGGGAATACTTGTTTTTTTTTACTTTTAAATAATTTGTAAAGTTTCGTTGATTAAAAGCCACATTCCTTCGATAAGCTTTAAAATTCTTAAAAACAATAGTAAAGTTTTATTAATTAAAAAAGATAAGGATTCATTTTTCTAATTAAATTATTTTCAAATCTTAAGAATTCATTTTCAATTAGAGAAGGAATTCAAGCTAATTAGTTTGAAAGCCTTATCGAAGGAATGTATTTGAAAACAACTAATTATAAAACACATTGATAAAAAAATGAGCGCTAGCCGGAGGCACCAGTGAACAGGATATATAGCCCTGAAAAGTCAGGAAAAAGAAGACTAGCTTTGTTGTAGAGTAGTGCAGTGAACTCTGTGCGTATAAAAATTGTATTTCATCATGATAGAGGGCTAGAACATCAGGAATCTGGCTACGGTTCCTAAAGTCCCGAGAAATCTTCACTGGATCTGCTGAATCTTTCCGGACCGATCAGACTGCTAAGATCATGAAAAGCTACTAAAAATGCTGTTCCAATAATCAACCAAATGGTGCCTACGTTTTCAACAACTTGGAGGTGCAACTTAAGGACCAGCGGAAGGGGTAATATATTTCTATAATGAACGTTAAACTTTCTGGCCAGTTCGAACTTTATCTTACACTCCCTTTTAGAGCTCTTTTATTCTCATTTATAATGTAATAATACTCTGTGTAAAACCTTTTATTTATGCTATTTTAAATTAGTAATTCTCTCAATCTCTAGTCTTTAAAGATAACTTTCCTTCATTACTATGGCGGTTCATTTATTATATTATATATATATTTTGCGTGTGATTTATTAATGTTGTTATTTTTAATTATATGCCAATAATCTTTCGACTCGATGATTTCCTTCATTTCCTTTGCCTTATACAAGTAGTATAAGATTAATTCTGATAGTTAATTTTTGCCCGTTAGAACTAGATTTATACAGTTCGATCAATTATCGAGTCGAAAGAAATTATTAAATATGTGCTATTTTTATCATTGGCTAATAATAAATTATTAGCACTGTTTCTAATCTATGCCTCAGCTATTTTCTCATATTCAACAATGCGTATTTATTCATATATAATTTTAAATGTTTTTGCAAAAGGGCCGATAAAGGAATCAAATATATTCTAATTTAACTTTGTTATTTTGTATTAAGATTCAGGAAGGGCACGATGATTGGGGCAGAATTAATATAATTTACAAATACTTTAAAATAGTTCGTTAAAAGCTCGTTTGACTTTAATTAATTGATCAAGTCATCACGTAGAGCATTCTATATGGGTTTTAGTATTCAAACGATGACTATCAAGTCATCATCGTCGAACATTTCTGGCGTAGGGCAATCTTCCGCTCCGTTAGGCTGGTCGGTGATCATATTTCTGTTATTTAAATTATCGAGGAAGAAAGCACTTCCTCTCCTGTTCATATTAGTCAAAGGGCATAAGACTTTCCAGACGCAAGCCGCCATAGGACTTCGATCATCGACTAGCTGTCATCTTTCAATTTCACTTTCTAGCTCATAATTCGTCAGCACCGTTATTTCTCAGTCCCAGTAAAGCCCGCTCTGATGCTCGTAATTCGTGACGAAGTGATTTAAATTAAAGTCGAACAAATTCTCAAATATATTAATAATTAAATCTGTTTTCACATCAAGGTTAAAGTTATGCCCTAAAATACGTATCTTGCTCTTCGTGAATAGATTTTCGAATGTGAAAATAAATATCACATTCCATCATAATCAAATTAGAGCAATCATTTCCTTCGTTAATGAATACCTTTATCAGCCTTTATATTTCTTGTTGGGGGCATAGGCAGAGATTTTTAATTTACGTAATACTTGTTGGCATATGATAAGGACCGCCACTTTATTATAATTGTAAGATATCTTAAAGACTAGAGGTAATTAATGCATTCTTTATTTTATGAAACAAAACAAATTATTTTTATTAAATATTTTCTAACATACTTGGTTTTCTTAGTTCATTATTCTTTTTATAATTATTTAAATGTTAATACCCACTGTCTGTGTTGGCAACCCGAACATACATATGATTCGATTTATAAAATTATTCAAAGTATATAAATTCTTAGATATTAGTGTTACTCAGGAGTCTCTAGTCCTCACCAACCATTGAGCTAGTTCTTGGCGCATAGCACTGTGCCGTCGATTTCTGCTATCTGAGCTGTTGAGTTGGGTTTGAATTCAGTTTTGAACCGCCTGAGTTTGAATCCGATTTGACTTGCGGTGGTGGTGGCTTTCGACCGGTACATGGTTATGTTTTTGGCTGCCCAATCGTTGTGGCTCGACTTAATAAACCCCACACATGCCCTGGAGATAGTAATTTTGTTTTAGTTACTCAGATCTCAATAAATTAAATGTTTAAAGTGATATTTTTGTAGAATGTTTTATATATTTGAAAAAGTTATGCGATTTATAATGCATAACTGAAATGATTTAATAAATTAAAATATCACTTTCTAATTCTCTTCCTTATAATTAAATGTATTCAAGATTTTTTTTTTAAATTCAAAAAAACTGTTAGAATAATTATTTAAGTATATGTGTAATTAGTTATACGTGTACTATATATCCATATATATATATATATTATACGTTTGTTTATACGCGTTCATGACAGTAAGAAAATTATCGTTAGCGAAGTAGCAAGAGCAGATCAAAGCATAGGGGTAAAATAAATGAAATATTTTGTCTGTGTCAAAATTAATTTTGTTCATCTCAGTTGTTATAATATAAAATATCTAATATGATATCATATAAAAGTCTTAATTTCAAAGTATTGCTTGCTAGCATATATATTAAATGATCGCTCCGTATTTTTAGTAGTCTCAAAGTAGGCGAAGACCTTCAAACTGGGAATTATCTGTAAAGCGGTCCGATGCAGTGTGACATTACGCTTTAATGACAATAATTTCTAGAGTAACCTCAAAGCAGGTGAAGACCCTTTGTGTACACCAAGCAGCCAGATGCAGTTGGCAAAATGCTTAAATGGTTTGCACGCTTTCATGCTAGCAAGATTTAGAATAATATCACCAATAAAAGTTCTTGTAATATTAATTTTGACATTTTTTTTGGTGTTAAAGCCTCATGCTTAGTAAAAATGAAGTAGTGAACTCCTATATTTAAACTCAGGTCATGAACGCGTTAGCTGTTATTAAATAATATTACTCATCATCAATTCAATTGTTTTATTAAAGGTTAAGTCAATCATATGTGGTTTGGGGGTCAATGGGTTATATCACATGCCCTATTGATCTCATTTTGCTCACTGGCGCCCATATAAATAAATTTGTCAGCAAATTTGATTGTCAGCACAGTAGTGGGTCAATCGCCATAATAAAAAACCAAGTGTGTTCAATACAGAATGATTTGTTGTATCTGCTAATACATAATATTTGTATATCACTGTATAGTTTTTTTTTTCAGACATGGGAGAACAGAACAGTTGAACAAAGGGAAAGTGAATAATGTTTTTTTCTTATCTTTAATGTTTTTGAATGCATGTCTCACTCAAACAGTTAATATAAAGAGCTAACCAAGAAAACGTAGGTAAACTAAAAAAGGCAGATTACATAGATTGGGGAAATAATGTGCAGCAGCTGGTGAGGATTGGGACAATGGACCTGTAGTCAGAGACCTCATTAAAATTTACTAAAGAGAAAAAATTATTTTAAGCATACAGAGAGTACTATAAGTTGATTCGCAGTGTTTATTATATTGTTTATTATATTATTTTCTTATGTTCAAAAATGGGAAAGCCACTGGAAAATTCAATGACCTTTCAATACCCGTTGATTCAAATCATAGATTTTTACGGTGGATTCTGGCAAGATCCTCAGCAACATATAGACAGTTTAGCTAATGCTTTTGCAATAGAAACTCTGGATAATGTTCAACAAATACTAATTGCTCGTTACCATTTGAAAGCCGTGGCCGAAGACTGGTGGGGCGCGATAGAGAAGAAGCCGGACACTTTTGAACAATATTGTCACAAGCTTCTAGAAACATTCTGGAGTGAAGGGAAGCAAGAAAACTTGTTGCGTGACCTCATTAATGAACAGTTTTCAGTAAATAAGGGAAATACCTACGACCGATTTTTTTTACAACAGTCAGCCAAATTTCGCTCATTGTCCAGTTTTAACTTTCCAGAGCCTCGAATTGTACGTATGATAGGATACAACATGCCACAAGAAATTCGGAAACTTATGATTGGTAGTCAGATTAGTACTATTCACGAAATGATGAATTTCTTAGAAGAAGTGGATAAACATTTTAGATCTCCAGACCCAAGTTACGGAAAAGACACTCCAGCCCCAACCATTAATCAAATGACTAATCTAATCTCTGAGAAAGATAATGAGGGACATCAGATAACTCATTTGTGTCCCATTATCGAAATAAATGTAGAGGAGAGCAGAGTATCAGCCTTGATTGACTCGGGCAGTCAAGCATCCATTGTATCTGCTGCATGGATCGGAAACTTAAAAAAGAGACGCGAGATAATGCAACTCCCAACCCGTCCGATCCAAATGACCTTGGCTAATGGGAAAAAGGTGTCAAGTGAAAACCATCAAGTGTGGTTGGAGGTTGAAATCAACAAAAGGCTAGTAGGACATACCTTTCTTATTATGACAGGGCTCATACATGATGTAGTATTGGGTTCCGACTTTTTGATTGAAAAACCATGGCATTATTGACTACCCTAAAGGTAGATGCTAATTTGGAAATGAAACTGTCAACTTTAAAACATCACTCCACCGAGAAGGAAATCATGAAAGTTGCCTAATCCATCCAGTTGATCTTTCAATGATTGACAAAAAGGTTGAAGAATCCATTATTACTGAACCGGATGATACCGAACAAATGCGGGAAATCCTCAAGGAATATGCCATAATTTTCTCTCCAATGCCAGGCGAGATTACAGGGTACACCCACCGAATCAGAGTGAAAGAAGAAACTTACATCCAGTCCAAAACATACCCGATTCCATTTCAATATAAAGATGAAGTAGAAGCACAGATAAAACAAATGATCGAATGGAATATTGTCGAGCGCAGCCCTTCTCCGTATAACAACCCATTGGTCGTCGTCAAGAAGAAAAATGGAAACTTGCGGCTATGCTTGGATGCCCGGAGGTTAAACAGCATCACTATACCGGAAAGAGATGCTCCCCCTCCTATCCAAGAAGTACTTGTACGATTAGCTGGGAAGACAGTATTTTCAACATTAGATTTAACCGCCAGTTACTGGCAATTGAATCTCGATCCAAGGGACCGGAAATACACTGCATTTCGGTACGGTGGCTACACGCACGTTTTAAAAGGGTTCCCTTCGGACTTATTAATAGTGGAGCAGGCCTTATGCGCTGTTTGAGGCAGGTCCTTTCTGAAGAAGTACAAAAACAGATGGTATGCTATGTTGATGACATCGTAATCATCTCAGAAGATGTGAAGGAACACTTACAACATTTGGAAAGGTTCCTGAATGAATGCAGAATGAAGAATATCACAGTGAACTTTGAAAAAAGCCGTTTTGCTATTGGGGAGATAACCTTCCTTGGTCATGTCATTAACAAACATGGTATCAAGGTACATCCAGACAAAGTTGCAGCCATAGAGAAGTTTCCAACCCCGACTACTCGGAAACAGATCCGATCATTTCTTGGACTTTGCAACTTTTATCACAAGTTCTATCCAAACTTTGCCCAGGAAACTAGGAATCTTATAGACCTCATAAAAAAAAACCGAAAGTGGGAATGGACCCCACTCCATGACCAGGAACTACTAAACATAAAAGAAAACTTTCTACGGGTGGTTATGCTGCACCACCCTGATTTTAGCCGGACCTTTTACGTACAAACTGACAGCAGCAAGCAAGGGCTGGGAGCTGTTTTGTTTCAAAAGGGTGATTCTGGTGAACATCAAGTGATATATTTTTGCAGTCGTGCTTTAAAGGGTGCTGAAATACATTACACCACCACTGAGCAAGAAACTCTTGCCATAGTATGGGCATGCCAGAAATTCCGGCAATTCCTTCTAGGATCAGAAGTTGTCATCATAACTGACCACCGATGTCTAGAATTTCTTAATAAGAGTTTCCTCACCAACGACCGACTCATTAGATGGAGCTTGGTCCTCCAACAATTTCAGTATAAGATCCAATATTGCCCAGGACCAGAGAATGTAGTGGCTGACATTTTAAGTCGCCATCCAGTACGAATGAGCATACAGAACCCAAAAATAAACGATCAATCCTTAAAAATTATGGTCACCAAAACATTGAGTCCCGCCGAGGCCGAGCTAAGGAATCTTGCATACTGGCAGGGCATACAATATCACCACATTATTCTGGAGTTGTCCAAGACCCAGAGTAAGGACAAGAACCTACAAAGCAAATATACTCACTTTCGGGTCAAGGAGGGTATTTTGCAGACCAAAACTGGGGACTATAGTGCACCATGGAAAACTATGGTCCCAGATAGGCTGAGACCATCCTTACTTAGACATATTCATCAAATCATTGGGCACTACGGACCAAGAAAGACAGAAGAGGCAGTGCGTCGTCAGTTCTACTGGCCAGGAATGTACAATCAGATTCTCACTACTTTTAAAAAATTTAAATTTTGTGTTCCCCCTAAATTTCCAAAAAAACCTTTTGAAGGAGGTATAAAACCCATGAAGGCCCCAAGACCAAATGAAATCCTCGCTATAGACCATTATGGGCCTCTTCCCAAATTTAGGACCTTTCAATACTTGCTTGTCACATATGATATTTTTTCGAAGTATGTTCAAATTTACCCAGTGCGAACCACAAATTCACGAAATGCCATTTGGGCCCTATAGGATAAGCAATTTTCTGAGGTAGGTAAGCCTGAGACCATATTATCAGATCATGGCTCAGCGTTCACCTCAAAAGAGTGGAAGAATTGGACAAAAAAACAAAAGGTAAATCATCGTCTGACATCAATTAGAAACCCGCAGTCCAACCACCCATGTGAAAGAGTTATGAGAGAAATTAGTCAACTCTTTCGTGTGTGCGTACCTACAGATCGGAGATGGGTGGATAAAGTTCCATATGTTATGGACTGCATTAATAATACAATGAATGAGTCAACGGGTTTCGCACCTACACGTCTTCACTATGGGCAGCCATGTCAGGCCATTTTTTCTTCACTATTACCAAAAGATGAAATATTTATTAATCCAATAACTGACCAAGATATGGTCAGAAAGTGGCTAGCGCAGATGGCCCAGAGTCAAATAAAGAGGTAGGATGCAACATTACTATTTTAAAGTTGGGGATCAAGTTTGGTTAAGATCACCAAGAACTAGTAATGCCCCTAAGAAAGAATTCAAAAAATTCTTCCCATTATACAGTGGGCCGTATGAAATAATCAAGGATTGCCATGACAATGCGTTTTTGCTAAAGGGAAAGGGACTCCAGGGGGTTTACAATGCCAGACAGTTAAAACCATATGTGCCACCTGATCCAGGGAAACAATAGGACATCCATTAAATGACAGATATATATACAGAAGACCGACTGACACAACCATAGGGAAATGAGACTTGATTATCGGACCGATTTATTATAAACTTATTATAAGCGGAATATTCAAAAAAAAGTTGATCGTAGTGAGACATGTATAATTTTTGTAGCTTGGGCAGGTTAGATTATTCACGCTCATGCTGTTCTCCCAGAGTCTATACACTTATGCAACTGTATAAGTAAAGTCTTTTTTTTTCATTGTTTTTTTTTTTGAAGTGAAAAGAAATGAAGCAGTCGGATCTGAGTTCGATCCTAGCTTCATGTTATTTACCCTAATGCTAACCTTAAATTTCCGATGCAATGGGGCTTTATACGTTCAATCCACGCTAAATTTCATAATGAATAACTTATTTCAAATGCGTAGCAAAATTAATTAGTTTAGTTTAAAATTGATCAATTCTCTAAATAAATTCATGATAAAATATTCATGAATTTATATATATTAAATTGCGTGGATTGTGCGTATATACTTGTAAATATTAAATATATATAAATTGTTCGAAAGTTTCATTGCGTCGGGAATACTTGTTTTTTTTTTTACTTTTAAATAATTTGTAAAGTTTCGTTGATTAAAAGCCACATTCCTTCGATAAGCTTTAAAATTCTTAAAAACAATAGTAAAGTTTTATTAATTAAAAAAGATAAGGATTCATTTTTCTAATTAAATTATTTTCAAATCTTAAGAATTCATTTTCAATTAGAGAAGGAATTCAAGCTAATTAGTTTGAAAGCCTTATCGAAGGAATGTATTTGAAAACAACTAATTATAAAACACATTGATAATAAAATGAGCGCTAGCCGGAGGCATCAGTGAACAGTATATATAGCCCTGAAAAGTCAGGAGAAAAAAGACTAGCTTTGTTGTAGAGTAGTGCAGTGAACTCTGTGCGTATAAAAATTGTATTTCATCATGATAGAGGGCTAGAACATCAGGAATCTGGCTACGGTTCCTAAAGTCCCGAGAAATCTTCACTGGAGCTGCTGAATCTTTCCGGACCGATCAGACTGCTAAGATCATGAAAAGCTACTAAAAATGCTGTTCCAATAATCAACCAAATGGTGCCTACGTTTTCAACAACTTGGAGGTGCAACTTAAGGACCAGCGGAAGGGGTAATATATTTCTATAATGAACGTTAAACTTTCTGGCCAGTTCGAACTTTATCTTACACTCCCTTTTAGAGCTCTTTTATTCTCATTTATAATGTAATAATACTCTGTGTAAAACCTTTTATTTATGCTATTTTAAATTAGTAATTCTCTCAATCCCTAGTCTTTAAAGATAACTTTCCTTCATTACTATGGCGGTTCATTTATTATATTATATATATATTTTGCATGTGATTTATTAATGTTGTTATTTTTAATTATATGCCAATAATCTTTTGACTCGATGATTTCCTTCATTTCCTTTGCCTTATACAAGTAGTATAAGATTAATTCTGATAGTTAATTTTCGCCCGTTAGAACTAGATTTATACAGTTCGATCAATTATCGAGTCGAAAGAAATTATTAAATATGTGCTATTTTTATCATTGGCTAATAATAAATTATTAGCACTGTTTCTAATCTATGCCTCAGCTATTTTCTCATATTCAACAATGCGTATTTATTCATATATAATTTTAAATGTTTTTGCAAAAGGGCCGATAAAGGAATCAAATATATTCTAATTTAACTTTGTTATTTTGTATTAAGATTCAGGAAGGGCACAATGATTGGGGCAGAATTAATATAATTTACAAATACTTTAAAATAGTTCGTTAAAAGCTCGTTTGACTTTAATTAATTGATCAAGTCATCACATAGAGCATTCTATATGGGTTTTAGTATTCAAACGATGACTATCAAGTCATCATCGTCGAACGTTTCTGGCGTAGGGCAATCTTCCGCTCCGTTAGGCTGGTCGGTGATCATATTTCTGTTATTTAAATTATCGAGGAAGAAAGCACTTCCTCTCCTGTTCATATTAGTCAAAGGGCATAAGACTTTCCAGACGCAAGCCGCCATAGGACTTCGATCATCGACTAGCTGTCATCTTTCAATTTCACTTTCTAGCTCATAATTCGTCGGCACCGTTATTTCTCAGTCCCAGTAAAGCCCGCTCTGATGCTCGTAATTCGTGACGAAGTGATTTAAATTAAAGTCGAACAAATTCTCAAATATATTAATAATTAAATCTGTTTTCACATCAAGGTTAAAGTTATGCCCTAAAATACGTATCTTGCTCTTCGTGAATAGATTTTCGAATGTGAAAATAAATATCACATTCCATCGTAATCAAATTAGAGCAATCATTTCCTTCGTTAATGAATACCTTTATCAGCCTTTATATTTCTTGTTGGGGGCATAGGCAGAGACTTTCAATTTACGTAATACTTGTTGGCATATGATAAGGACCGCCACTTTATTATAATTGTAAGATATCTTAAAGACTAGAGGTAATTAATGCATTCTTTATTTTATGAAACAAAACAAATTATTTTTATTAAATATTTTCTAACATACTTGGTTTTCTTAGTTCATTATTCTTTTTATAATTATTTAAATGTTAATACCCACTGTCTGTGTTGGCAACCCGAACATACATATGATTCGATTTATAAAATTATTCAAAGTATATAAATTCTTAGATATTAGTGTTACTCAGGAGTCTCTAGTCCTCACCAACCGTTGAGCTAGTTCTTGGTGCATAGCACTGTGCCGTCGATTTCTGCTATCTGAGCTGTTGAGTTGGGTTTGAATTCAGTTTTGAACCACCTGAGTTTGAATCCGATTTGACTTGCGGTGGTGGTGGCTTTCGACCGGTACATGGTTATATTATACGTACCTTATCTTATCCAGAAATTGAAATGATCTGATGACAGATATCACAATAAAATTTACAAAAAGTGGAATCTCTTTTAACCAAAAAATGCCCCAAAATTGCAAAAGATCAATCTCATCAATATGGTCAACACTCAAGGATTTTACTAGACAAAATGATTCATGAGAAAAGCATCAAAGAAATGTACTTATATATACGTTACCTTTGCACAGGTAATTAAAAGCTGGAAGTAGTAATTTTTTGCTGCAACAGATATAAAGTACAATAATTTATACAAATGTTTATTAACACTATCTCATACAACTGATACACATGTCCACACACATGTAGAAAAGATAAATAATCACCAATATACGTATTTCATGCTAAATCAGCACTCATCAGTTGGTCCAGATTATCATCTCCCACACAACTGATGAGTGCTGGTTTAGCATGAAATACGTATATTGGTGATTATTTATCTTTTCTACATGTGTGTGGTCTTGTGTATCAGTTGTATGAGATAGTGTGGATAGTTGAAGGGTGCTTGATAATCTGAGTTCAAATCCCTATACTTACAATTAAGCTCCCAGGTTTGTGAAGAGTGCTTGGTTTTCAAATATTTACAAATGTTTATTAATAACAATAAAGTACAAGTTTGTACATTTTAATCCTAAATATTACATCGAACATTAAAGGTACACAGAAAAGATTTCATAGACTGAACGTTTATGTTAGACTACACTCTAACATATAGCACATTTAAAAGAAAAATGGTAATTATTCTTCTGACAACTCATTATTATTTTCAAAACTCAATATATATATATATCATATAGGATATGTAATTTAGAGAAATGAAAAGGATTCTGATCTATACATTTCAGTATAACAATAAGTATTTAATGCATTTGGGCTGATTCAAAACTTTCCAATACCCCAAACAAATTGTTCTACTACAAGCCCTTATTAATGATTTATATATATTTTTGATTAGAATTCTGCCCTGTGTCCATAGGGTAATTCTGGAGCTTAAGGATCATGGATCTTTTGATGCTTGAACTCCCGAGCAATAAAGCCATTCAATTATTTCTTCTTTATTAGAATTCTGATTGATTTAATGAAAATTATTCAGAATTTTGAACTCTAATCTACTAACAAAAATTTACAAATTATTTGCAGTAGTTCCATTTAGAAATCCAAATACGTATAATTCATAAAATTAAATTAAAATTCTCAAAAACATTTTTTTTTTTTAATTTATTACAATATGTATTATGCCCAACATCCAAAACTTTTGTACTGAAATATGTGGATAGTACTCAAAGATAGTTCATAGTCTTAAAATAAAAATTTCAATAAACTTTGTTCTATCTTTGATAAAGATAAAAATAAAAACAGTAGCAATTCTCTCAATATAATAACGCTACCTAGTGCAAGCCATAGTAATCAATGGATGCTAGAAGGATGGTGCATCCAAATCCCTATCTTGTGCCTACTTATCCAATATCCCTAGACTAGTTTCTAACTTATGGCTTTCATTAAAGAGAAGTCTTTGATCTGAGAACACTGCACCTAGATCTTTGGAACCCTTCAACAGCCACCTTTTACTTTTTTAGTTAACTACAAAGCTATAAGCCCAATTGAAAACCAGATGTTTTAATCAATCTAATTAACTTGTATAATCATACAGATCTAAACACAGTTCAATATGTATATACTCTGATGTCTCACCAACATCATTTTGAATATGATTGATATTAAACCATTAAAACATTAGCAACTCTTCCCATATACTACTATATGGAGAGAGTTCCTACTGTTTTAACAGATTGTGTAAACAGAAGAACTGGTGATCATGTGATGTTTTAGTGGTTTAATAAAGAATATTTAAGATTAAATTTCTGGTAATACTTTATAACAAAACTTATCTCTTTGAGAAATTTTTTAAAAAGTTCACCAAGGTTTATTATAACTTCAACTCCAAAGCAAATTAAAGTCAGAGCAAATAAACAAATTTACAGAAGACATGCAACTGTGTATTCCTTTCTGTGTGTAAACCGTATAATATGGAACTCTCTTATATCTCACTATGTTACTGAATCTTCAAAATTAATTCCATTGTCCGTTATAATACTAATTATGGATTCATACACTGTTATCCAAGCAACTGCTTGCCTTCTGGACGTCTCAGGACATCCTAGGTAATAGTTTATATTTTGATATCAATTGTAGTTTAAACTCGGCGAAATCACTGAACAGGAACTCACTTATGATATACTTCATAGATTAACAGTAAGCAATCAATCATATCTGTTATAATTATCAAATTATAGTTGTGTTTAGGCTGCATTATTACTTAAAAATAAAATGTTTCGCTTTTAAATACTATACTTTTAATATCCACATTATTTGTCTTTCGAGACTTGTCAACAAACGCATACCCTAATGGTTAGAATTTGACAATTATATAACTAGAATTTTTAAGCGAACTAGATATTCCAAAAATTAAGATACACAGAATATTTCCCTGTATCAACAGTTACGATTAAAAAAAAGAACCTTTTCGTTAGCTCTCAAAGGGCGAAACCATTGCGATTAAATTAATAACTGGAATTCTGTTTAAAAGTTGAATTAATGGTTAATCATTTTTAAATGTGAGAAGTTCAACATAGTAAGCAACTTTTATATTTAGGGAACCTTAAAATATTTCGGTTTAAAATTATAAATAATTGGATAACTTCTTTTTACTAATTTCTAGCAAATTAAACTAATTCTTTGTTCTAAATTTTTTTTCAGACGGGTTTTATTTAAGGAAGACTCTTATGACAACATATATATTAAATTTTAAAAATAAATTATTTCAAGCTTTTTAAATATTCTGTTAATTGAAACAACACTTACCATCAATATCTTTTTCGCTAAAATAACGTGCCTAAAAAAATGATGAAATATATTTAAAAAATTTTTAGAAAATAAATTAAAAATATAGTAATAGTGTACTTTTTTAAAAAAAAAAAATAAGACAAATAAACAGAACCAACCATTTTATTTAATGACCTTCGATGTCAAACTAATATCGCAGAAAATGCAAAATGCCTTTACAAAATGAAAACAAATTGTAATTATTATTTTTTAAAATTTTGATATTTATTTTATTGATTATTAAAAATCTTAGCATAAGATATTTTATTTATACATTATTAACAAATTATATCTCTGGGAAGTCTATTCGGATGTGACGTTTGTTTTGGGGAGTTAACATGACGTTCCGCACGTCATACTCGATTGTTTTGTATAACTACCAAAAACTTCTTTTAAAAAATGTTATTTCTTTTATGTATTAAGGATTACAAAGTAAGAAGCTGTCTTTAATGCTGGTAAATGCTGTTGTGTTATAT